>JARHVA010001368.1:1447500-1990000 GCA_037957365.1 Torreya grandis | reverse complement strand
TATGTATATTTTGCATGTTGTGATATATCATAATAAAAATGTATTTTTATTTATCATTCACGTGATGTAGTAGAATCTTACAGCACATGGGGGTACCAACATGTCTCATTCTAGATTTCCACACTATTATATCTACCTATTTATGAAGGGAGGACCATTCCTTGAAAGGGGATTGTGCAGGGGATCATTGGTTTGTGGTTGGAGTAGTAAAGAACTCAGATGATACTCTCCCTTCCCCACTATAGTAGATTCTTGGAGACAACACTTGAGGTTATTAGAGATACGTGAGTTGGTGAAACTTGAGATTCAAAGAGTTATTTATATTTATATTATATATATGGCTAAATGCCTATGGAATTTGTAAATGTAATAATATTTTACATGAATAGTCATTGCTATGTTGTGAGACTAGCCGTAGTTGTGTCATTATGTAGTTACTAAATACTTGTATGTCTAATGTGCATTTAGACATGATAATTTATACATTTTGTGATTGAGGCAAACCTGCTTATGATAGAGACCATGAGAAGTTTTTCTATGTACAAATATTTATTTATGTACAACTATCTATATGCATATATGTTATGTGAAAATGTACGTCTTTGATATCCTAGCTTACGAGATTTAATGCAAATTATTTAGAGGCCTGCTGAGTCTTCTCACTATAGTTTAGGAACATGGTTATCCTTATGTATGTAATTTTCTAGTAATCATGTATACCTTTAGTAGTCTATAGGGTAGAAATACATCTAACCTTGATTCTGTGCATGTAGGAGACATAAAAAATATGTATGGTAGCTTGGGGAGTGAGTGTGGGCACATGAAACTAACCTTGATAGGTATTCCTTAGTATGACATCTATTATCAATGATATTAAAATAAAATAGCCTATATGTAGCTCAGTACTATTATGCAAACTTGTCAACAGGATCAAGTTTGTTGCATCTTGTAAGGATGAAAACTTGTATGCAATATATTTCATGATAAACTTTAATGTGCAAGTGTCTAGTCATTCTAGAATAACATAATGCATCATGAGGTGTATCTAGAGTTTATGTTATCTTTGGATTGTTATTGAAGGTATACTCAAATAGTTTATTTCAGACTTGCTTTATTATTATGGTTGGGTGTAATATTGTTGTTGGTGTTGAGTCAGACACTCAAGCATAAAGACCTATGACAGTATGGGATGTCATAGAGTTTTATAGTATGGAAATTACTTGGATGGTACATACTATATTCATTATGTCTTAACCCATACCTAAATAAATACATATGTTATGGTTGTTAATGTTTGGGTAGAATGATCATGAACTATGACAGTATGGGATATCATAGGATACTTCAGCTTAGATATATACTCGGGTGGTACATACTATACGTATATGTTTGGAATCTCACCTAAATCAATTATTCTAACAATTTAATTAGTTACTAATTGAACAATATATTCATAGCAGTTAGTAGGACAACATGTATATGTGCATACAATCTTGTGAGTATAAACGAATGATAGGTTTGACTGTTATGTACTATATGACTTGATTTGTTTTGTATATTTGGCTTACTTCTATTCCTATCATGTGATTCTATATATAACTAAGAATGCAATTTCCTTCACCATTGCTATTATCTAGGTTTGTATGTGAGAGTGCTTAGGTAAGCACACCCTGGATAACAAAGTGTTATATTAGAGTGTGATATTTAGCTATGGGATTAGACCAGAGCTTTAGAAGCTTGTTTGTGCAACAATTATTTTATTCCCTATTTGGCTTAGAGTTTAATTCCCTTCAGTGGTGATGTCTTGTGGAAGATACCATCATAATTGAAAAGAGAACTACATTAGATGCTGATTCTGAAGAGCAGATATGTTGGTTGCCCAAGATTGTGTGGGGCATCAGGTCTAGATCCTTAGGCTAGGTTAGGGTGGACTTGATTTCATATAAATTCATGTGATTGGTTGAATTAGTACTAGTACTTTGTATGGGATTTTGGATTGTGGTAATGTCCCTAGTGTGATAGTAAACTTTTTGTATATACTTTTTATTCTATTGCTTGTAGTATTGGAATGTTGAAATTGTTACTTCTTGAAGTTGTTGATTCTATGATGGACTAAAGTATTTTAGTAACTATGGTTGAATGAATGTTTAATATTTAGTTAAAAAAAAAAAAACTTACTACTTTTTTTAGGTACTACTAGGTGGGTTGTTACAATGTTGATATTGATATAAATAGTTGGACAAATTTTATAGAAGATTAATATTACACTACAATCCAAGAAAAGTTAAATATTCAAAGAGAGAGATGATGTGCAGATCTAGGGCCTACAAATTATTAAGTCATTAATTAATTCCAAATATACAATTTAATTGGACATGAAAATTCTAAATTCTAACAATCATGTGAGGATATAAACATTACATTTATAAATTCAAAATTTATTTTACCTTCACACTGCTTATCTTCGAACACCTAAATGATTTTATAAATATTTTAAATTTAATTTGAATTAGATCAATTATCCCTTTGAAATTAGTTCAAATTATTGTATGGATGGTATGTCATTTTTCCAGATGTCATTATTCAATTTTGTGATTAATAAAGTCTTCACATACTGTATCCAATATAAAATTTAGAGATTATAGTTTTATGATTATCACAATTTAAATTTATATTATAAATATGTGGAGGTTAGTACATAGTTGGTTTGGATCATCCCCTATATTCTAACATCTTTTTGAAAATATAAAAAAAATATGATATTTTGAAATTTTAAACAAGTCATATCATCCATTGAAGAAAGGAGACTTAAGTTTTGGAAAGAGAGAGATGATGTGTAGGTCCATGGACTACAACATTTTAATTTAGAGGAATCTAATATTTCTCATCCAAATCATAATGTAGTTAGACACGCAAATTATAAATTCTAATAATCATGTGAGGACACAATCAAGGCCCTAAATCCCCATGTAATACCACATGTATACCATTTATTACAATTATAAATTTTAAATTTATTGTACTTTCACACTAGTTTTTTTGATAGATATTATATTTTGACAAGAGCTTGAATCGGTCTATGACACATCGAGGTCCCATATACCCATTTAATACCACATGTATACAATATATTACTAGTTACTTTAAGAATATCCAATAGCCATTAACAACCCTAAGAATACAACCAATGGCCACAATCGGTCTCACATGCCTTTCTATAGATTCAAACTTGGGTGGGTATTGAAACAACCAAGCCACTTAACCAACTCACTCACATCTCATTGGTGTACTTTCACACTAGTTATCATTGAACGCCTAAATGTATTTTATAAATAAATAGATTTTTATTTAAATCAGTTCTATTATCCCTTTGAAAGTAGTATATAATTATTATATGGAAGGTATGCCATAGTTCTAAATATCATTATTCAATTTTATGATTAAGGAAATCATATCCTTTCTCCAATATCAAATTTGGAAATTCGATTTTTATGCTTGTCATAGTTTATAGTGTATAACTATGTGTAACTTAATACATAATATTAAGGTTCACTAGGTAATATGAGTGAAGTTGTGAAAATAAATTTTTAATAAATATATATTCATATTTGGGAATTAATCTTAATATTTATTATGGAACTATGACATGTAGGTTTAGGCCCTGCAAGGTTTTAAGTTAAGGGAAATGATGAGACTATAAACTAACAATGCTTAGAACTCATCAATTCATGATAAAACTTAATTATTTAATCAAATAAATGTCTTTTTTGAGGAAACCATTGGTTACTAAAAACATAAAATTCCTTGATCAAACATTTAAAACATTTCAAATTAAGTCAGTGCCTAATTGACACTATTTCATTTAATCAGTTGATGGAAGTTTTCTAAGAACAAAGACAATTTCTAATAGCTAATATATTATTGATTCACTAATGGAAAGTAATATCATGCTTAAATTATAATTTTAAACATTATATATAAATAATATATTCATATATGATACACCACCCATTGTCTAGGAGTTACATGTCAAATTATAAATGCATTTATATATTGATCACCTTTCGATTATAGTTTTATATTTGGATATGCTATGGTCTACATGATTATATTGATAGATATTTAGTCATTTCACATTAAATAAACCATGTCCTTACTCATTCTATGATATAGGTTGTAATGGTTATAGTAGGTATAGGTTTTAATATGGATATACATTTGATCACTTCACATTTAGTAAACCCTATCCTTACTCATGCTATGGTCTAGGTGCTAATGGTTATAATAGATCTAAATGATAATATTGATAGATATTTGGTCATTTAGAATTTAGTAAATCATGTTTTTACTCATGAAATATGTTATTAAATTTATTTTGCCTACTTGGAATCATAACTGTCGAGATATTTGATTCGAAACATTTTCAAAAAATTCTAAAATCAAATCACAATTATTTTTCAAATTAATGTGTTGCATGGTACATAGTATTGGTCTCAAAAAGTTTATTATGTCACTTAAAAATTTATTTTTCTTACAATAATGTCATTAATTGCAAATAAATATTTAACTATGAAATCATCGAAGTCTGGAGTGAAAATAGTTTAGATAGTGTGGAACTAATAATAGTATAAAAGTGTGATACTATTACAATAATTGAAAGTATGGAACTCACACACAATATTCAAAATATCTCATAAAGTTTATTTATTTGTGATGAGTTCATTGACTGTAAAGAAATCTTTGACTATGAAAGTGTTAGAGTTTATAATGAAAATAGTTTAAATGGTGTGGAGTTCAAAATAGTGTTAAAATGTGATTATTTTACAAAAATTGAAATTACATAACTCACACAAAATATTAAAAAAATCATTTAATAAAAAAATAATTATTATTTTAAAATAAATATGGAACATGATACACAGTCTTAATCCAAATAATTCTAAATATGTCACGTCACATTTAATTTGAAGATATAGTATATCTATATGTAAATATCGATAGGTATTCAATCATTTCATAATTAAGAGGATGAAAGTTTTTGGAAGAATAGTTGATAAGTTGGAAAAACTGTGAACTTAGCATAGATCCAAAATAATCCAACTTGACATATATCTTAAACATAGAATGTTTGGCTATTTAGTACCCTATTAATTTTGTAAAACATAGATATACTTCCAAAGTTATCCAAATAAATAGGAGGCAAAAAAATTAATGTGGATCATTTTTTAAATTCATCATTTTACAAATAACTTAAAATAGTTACAAAATTCATTATTTGCCATATCACCTTCAAACACCTCAAAGAAGTGAAGATCTATAATTATTGAGTTTTGTTGATTTTATTAGAAGCAAAAATGAATAGTTTGGCTTGTGCTTTGGAGGTTTTGGTTGTATATCTTTCTTCAATCCTAAATCATTAGTACATGTATGTTTTTTATTTTGAGTAATAGTTTGTTGAAAATACATGCAAATTTTATTTTAACTAAATTATTTCATCCAGTTTCATTATCTAGCGAGTCAAACTCCTTGATTTCAATTATTATTCTAATAGTTAAAAATCTTGGCATGCAAAATTATTAGAACATTATTTAGGGAAATATTATAGAATTTTCAAAATGTTTATCATGATTGGATAAATCTTTTATTTATAATGTAATGTTTTTCATGCATTAAAAAATAAAAATAAATCAAACCTTACTCTTAATAATGAAATGTTTCAAGTACCAAATTGGCCCAAAGGACTTAGTTGTAACATTTTTTCCCCATGTTTCTAGCTTATTTTTCTTATAGACAATATAAAATTGTTCTTTCTTATATTTTTTATTGTTCTTCTTACTACTATCAATTTAGTTTTTCTTTCAAATGTTGTACTTTCAAAATGATATCCCAAAGAACTAAATAATCTATTTCTAATTTGACAATTAGGTGTAGTGAATTGAAGACGTTACATCCCTAGTTTAACAAAAAATAATAATGGTAAATAACAAGAACATGTCTTTAATTTAAGACTTTCAAAAAATATTACCCAAATTATCCTTTAAGGGAAAATTTCCATTTGAATAAAAAAACATATTGGATCAAGAATGTGAGGAACTTAATCATAAAATTAAACAATGAAAATGATATATAATAGTGTGATACCTTCCATGCAATAAAATAACACTCATTTCAAAGATATAATTGAACATAAGGTGAATTTTGATTTATTTATAAAATGCATTTAGGTGTCTAATGATAATTAGTGTGATGGTAGTGAATGAATAAATTCAACAAAAAAAATCAAGGTTAAATATATAAGAACTATGATAATAATGAATTAAACTTATAATTGATTATATAATCGGAAAAAAGACTAGATTACCAAGAGTTAAAGAATTTAATATGAATAATTTGAAGATATATTTAAAGTATACATGTTTATCTTCACATGATGTTTTTTTAGGTGTTCTTTACATGGGATGAATCCTTCAAGAAAAAGGAAGTAATATACAAAATAACATTATTTGGGAACTCAACAGGGCTAAAACCCTTTTAAAATAATAGCTCAACTCAAAATGAAATTATGGATTGGGATGAGATACATGCCTCCATTTATCTTGGTACATGTCCCTCCATGTGATGCAAGAGCATCATTGAAACTATGATGAAATGGTATTGTAAATGATTTTATGAGTATTAGGAGGTATTTAAAATAATTATAAGCCTTTTTTGAGGCGTTATGAGTTTGCCTTAGGTCATTTAGGGTCTTTGGAGAGTTTCCCTCCAAAACACAAAATTTGAAATTTCAAATGTTTTTTTTTTTAAATACATGAATAAATGTGATTGTATAAGAACCATGATGAATCATAATGTGAATATTAGAGGTATAAGACATATTTATAGGTCTCATATTACATCTCTTAGTCACTATTATTCAAAAAAAACAAATAAAGTTTGTGTAACTAAAACATTACTCAAAAAGTGGGTAATTGCTATCTTGAAGATAGGTGGTTGAGAGAGAATATTTGGAAAAATTATGCCATAATAATATTGTATTTGTGTTCCTTGGTTAAATAATAAACATACCAACAAATTGAAACAAATGTGAATGTCAGAACGAGTTTGATAGTTGAAGAACTTAATGACTGTAAGTAGATGTCCAATATGTCTTGAAGGTTTAGAGGTTTGCAAGTGTACTAGTGTGTTTATTTACACAATAAGCAAAGAATTATGGTTGTGTTAATTTTTTTTTAGGTGGATTATGTATTAATAATAATAATTAAATGTTTTATCAAGCTCACTTATCACTCATTTGATTTCTACACTCTCCTAACCTTCTCAAAACCCTATTTTTGACATACAATCACATACACAAAGGTCTTATTTCACTTATAAATCCTTATATGAGTCAGATTAGGAAATTTGAAAATTTTATGGAGGATATTAAGAATTTAATACAATTTTTATTTTGTGAAAATAGTATTTAGGCTATATGAACAATTATATTGAAGCTCTCAAACTCTGTGTTTTCTTGAGAAACCGTAAAATAGGGTTTTAGACATAAAAATTTAAAAATTGAGAGTAAACCATTGAAATTCATCCAAATTTTGGACATATATGATAGAGACATATTTTAAGTTTATTAAATTTTTTTCATTACCAAATCCACTTTGTGGCTCTTTTTATAAAGAACCGTGTTTTATATTCCCTGTAGTTTGTCACTGAGTAGGACTGAGAAAGTAAAACTTGATTATATTTTCCTTGATATTTGTGTCTAAACCTAATATACAAGTTTTTCATAATTTATATAACATTTTAAAACACTTTATTAAGGTATTACACTCTATTTTATAATTTAATCAAGCCAACATCCTTCTAAGTAGGCAGATTAGACTCATATAGACCTAAAAAGCAAAGTTGCCATTGAAGTCTAATTCTTTAAGAAATAAATAAATAAAATTAGTTTATAGTATATATAGATATTTTTAAAACAAATTTAAAAAGACTCAAAAAATATATTTAAGGAATCCAAGAAGAATAATACCTATTCAAGACCAAATAGGTCTTCAACCAGTATTGTAGTAGATCAAAATTGGGTCAAGTTTTATTGGTCACTGGTGACCTAGCCAATATTTTAAGATTATTTAAAATATAATAAGGTCCATTACCATTATATTAATCCCTTAAAGTTTTACATGAATTCAAATATTCCTTGAGCATTCAAAAATATAGGACTATGTGTAAGACTATTGCAGGTGTTATTTGGGGTGAGGCAAAAAAGAGAGATTTAGGTCAATAATTCTTGGAAATTGAAGTATTAACATTATATAAATGTGTATATGTTATTTTTAATAAATATTTAATTTTATACATAAATTGTAAAATATTTTCACAATGAAGTTGGTTGCAATCCTTAAGAGGTAAAATTAGGCCTATTTGTAAGCTAAGTCTACCAGTTGAGTTTTTATGGTGGATTTATTCAAAATAAATTTGAATATTGAGTTAAATAACTATTAAAACCCTCATATACTTTTTATAATAATTTAAAATGTACATTTGGTTGTGTTAGGATTTGACAAAGGGTTTTGGTCAAAGGTAGACCACAATTTTAGAAGTAAGTACCCTATTTAAGGTAGTGTTTTCTCATCAATATATATTGAAGTAAATTAGGTTAAGTGGACCACCTAATTTACCACAAAGTGGTATCTAAAATTATAATATTTGAGATAAATAAGTAGAGAAAGAGTATTTTATTATGCTTCTAGTGAAGGTGGCCCAA
This sequence comes from Torreya grandis, assembly GCA_037957365.1. NCBI lineage: Eukaryota > Viridiplantae > Streptophyta > Pinopsida > Cupressales > Taxaceae > Torreya > Torreya grandis. Next base: position 1,981,242 of record JARHVA010001368.1, on the reverse strand, counting down.
AGAGAGAAAGTAGGTTGAGAAATAAAGACCCACGCAGATTTGAAGAAAGTAAGATAATAAGCTATTGAGGAAAAGATTGTAGATATGACACTTAATATTAAAGGTTATAAAAAGGGTTAGAGAAGGAAATAAATATAATATGAAATTATGATGGAGCTGAGAAACATAAAAGAATGCTTGCAAGAAGTTGAAAATTCACAAAGAAGAGATACTATGAGGTTACATCAACGATGATGAAGAGGAACTGAAAGAAGACACATCAACATCAAAGGAGAAATATAGTGGAGAGGAATTATAAAGGAAATTATGAAGGTAAGTTTCAAACCCTAATTTGAAGTTCCCCTGTATAATGAAAATCTTAATATAGAAGAATTGATAGATTGGATAAATTCTCTAGACAAGTGCTTTGATTATGAGAATGTGGATGATGATAAAGTGTGAAATTTATTGTGACAAGGTTGGAAGGACATACTTCACTATGGTGGGATGTAGTACAAAATGATAGAGTAAATTGAGGTAGGCACAAGATTACCTCATGGGATAGGATGGTAGCTAAATGCAAAGGTAAGTTTAACCTGGATATTATCGGACTAACCTTTTTAGGAAACTTCAAAATTTGAAACAAAGAGATTTTTCAATTGAGGAGTATACTAAAAATTTCTATAGATAACCATAAGGGTAGGTTATATTGAAGAATACATGGATAAAGTAGCCAAGTATGTCAATGGTTTAAAATTTAGTATTCAGGATGAAATTACTCTATTTTCTCCTAGAATAATGAAAGAAGATTACCAGATTACACTCAAAATACAAGATAAGTTAAGTAGTATCCCAAGAGATAAGAGTACTTATTTTAGAAATAAGAGGAAACATGGTGAGATAATCTAGATTTATGAAGAGAAAGAGATCACCCCTTCAAATCAAGCTCACATTTTAAGAGGAGATTATCCATACAAAATAAGGACATCATATTTAGAAGGTAAGGAAGGTTTCTTGAGGTTAGATGTTATAAACGTCATGAATTTGTCATAAAAATTATGAATGCATAAATTATGTTCAAGAAGGTCATACTAATTAGTTTTTACAAGATGAAAATGAATAAAGTATAGGGTCAAATGAAGAATCTAAAAGGAGAAGGTTATTGCTGATGGATAAGGTGATTCCTAAGCCAAAGGAGGCAAATGTTGAATCAGTACAAAGACAAAGCTTATTTATAACTACATGCCAGGTGCAAGGTAAGTAATGTTAAGTCATTATTAATAATGGGAGTAATAATAATTTAATGTCTATTGAGATGGTTAGAAAATTAAATTTGAAAAATGTTGTTCATCATACTCTTTACAAAATATCTTTGTTACAAAATAGACATAAAATTTTGGTGAATAAATAGTGTAGAGTAGAATTTCATATTAGAAGCTACAGAGATGTGGTACTATGTGATGTAGTATAAATGGATGATTTTCATATTATTTTAGTTTGGCCATGGAAATATGACATGAAAACTTTCCATGATGGAAATAACAACACTTATACTTTTGAGAAAGAGGGAGAGAAGCATATACTTCTCCCACTAAAGGAAGAAGGAATAGTAGTAGAATGGAATAATAAGGTGTTGATGATAAACAACAGAGTCCATTCATAAATAAAAGAAGCTGAGTTGGATGACATCATCAGAGAAATTTTACAACAGGTAAATGAAGATAAAGAGGAAGATGTACCATTGAAGTAATTGATTTATCTTTAGAAAATCAATTTTTATTGAATGAGTATGTGAATAAGAAGACTAATGAATTTTCCAATAAATTATTGTTAATAATCAACATAACTCCCCAAAGAGAGTCTATTGTATAAAAATAATTTCCAAAAGAGATTATAATGGAAAGCAATGACAAAAAAAAAAGTGTCAGGTAAGCAAAATGAGAATGAGGAACAAGAGATTGTCTTAAGAGATAATAAGAGGATTTCATGTGAAGAACCTCTAATTTAGATGGGAAAAAACTATAAGAAAGTTTTATATGAAAGATACAACCCATATGAATAAAGAAAGGAGAGTCAAAAGGCCAATAAGAAGTTCTTATTTTAAGTTGTTTTGACCGCCATATATTTGTTAGTCATCCTGGTGATAAGAAATAGGTCTCAATGACATAGTGAATAAGTTTATTTATATGATATGTCTATTATATGTGTAGGATTAGGTACATTAAGAAAAGAGAGAGGAAAATTAAATATGAAAGACACAAAAGTAAAGATAAAGTGTTAGTATTATAGGCAATCCTACCATATAGATGATACAAACAAGAAAAGAGAAGGTTGATGTATTTTTGTATAAGATCAGTACAAATTGATCCAAGTTAGGTCATTTTAGAAGCCTTGGAGATAAAATAATTCAAAATTCCAAATAAATATATGCAAATGTAATGGAATGAATACACTTGTGAAGGTAAAGTAGGCCTACAGTAAGAAATAATACCTTGGGAATCAAGAGGAGGAGGTTTGAGAAAATACAAGAGTAAGAATGATTGGAAAGAAGTATAAGAATATATTTCAAGAACATTTGAAGCTAATGAAGAGTGACAAGAATAAGGAAAGACATTGAATCATGAGTGGGAACTCATGAAAGTTTTCAAGGTTGGTAGTTTGGTACAATATCATCATTGAAAATATGATGAAATGGTCTTGCAAATGATTTTAGGAGTCTTAGAAGTTGTGTCAAATCATAGTAATATTTTTTTGATGATTAGGAGTTTATCTTAGGTGATTTAGGGTCTTTGGAGAGTTTCCCTCCAAAACTTAAGATTTAAAATTTCAAATGATTTGTTTGTAAATATATGAATAAATGTGATTGTATAAGAACCATGATGAATTATAATGAGAATATTAGTGGTATATGAAATATTTAGGGGTATTATAGTCCCTCTCTCAGTAATAATTATCCAAAAAAAACCAAATAAAGTTTAGTAACTAAAATATTACTCAAAAAGTGGGTAATTGCTATCTTGAGGACATGTGGTTGAAAGAAAATCTTGGGACAAATTAGGCCATATAAGCTTTGATTTTTATTCCTTCATTAAATAATACTCAAATCAACAAATGTAAAAAAATTTTAAGGTCAAAACAAGCTTAAAATTTTAATAAACTCATGACTGTAAGTAGATGTCCAATCTGTCATTAAAGGTTCAAAGGTCTGCAAGTGTACTAGTGTGTTTATTTACATAATAAGCAAAAAAACCTCATTGTGTTCATTTATTTTTTGGTAGATTATGTATTAATAATAGTAATTCAATGTTTTTTAAAACTCACTTAGCACTCATTTGATGTCTACATTCTCCTAACCTTCTTAAAACCCTTTTTTCATCTGTACTCACACACAGAGAGGCCTTATTTCATGTAGAAATCCTTGTATGAGTTAGAGTTGGAAATTGGAGAAGATGAGGGAGGATATTAGGAATACACTAAAATTTTTAGTTTGTGAAAATAGTCTTTAAGATATATTAACTTGATCATATTGAAGCTCTCAGTTTTTGTGTTTTCTTGATAAACCCTAAAACAAGGTTGTAGACGTAAAAAACTTTAAAACTTGAGACTAAGCTATTGAAATTCATCCAAATTTTGGACATAGCTGCTAGAGACATATTATAATGTGATTCAATTGGTTTCATGACCAAATACACTTTGTGTATCTTTTTATAAAGGATTGTGTTTTGTGTTTCATGTAGTTTGTCACTAAGAAGGACTGATAAAGTAAAACTTGACTATGAATGCCTTGATATTTGTGTCTAAACATCATGTGAAAGTTTGTAATCATTGATATAAAATTTTGAAAAACATTAGTGTGGTTATATAATCCATTTTATAGTTGAATAAATCCAACATTTTTCCAAGTAGTCAAATTAGACTCATTTGGACCTAAAAATTAGAGTTGCCATTGAAGTATAATTTTTTAAGAAACCAATAAAAGAAATTGGTATCTCATATCTATAGATAGTTTAAAAACACATTTATAAATACTTAGAAAATATATTTAAGTCAAGAATAATAATACCTATTCAAGACCAAACATGTCTTTAACTAATATTATAGCAGATCAGAATTGAGTCAAGTTTTCTTTGTCAGTGGTGACCTAGCCAGTATTTTGAGCTTGTGTAAACATCTAATAAGGTCCATTATCATTGTATTAATCCATCAAAATTGTCCTTGAATATAAATATTCCTTAAACATTAAAAAATAGAGGAATGTGTGTTGGAGAGTTATAGTGATGTCATGGAGGTGACCTGGTGAGTGGATGAAGTGATTTGATAGCCCAAGTAACAATGACAAAGTTTGAAATGTGATTTTTCTAGTGTGATTTATGTTAGCTTGGTTGATCTTTAGTTTTGGCATGTTTAGAGATGTTCAAGGATAAGTTTGGTAATTGGATATTATGCAAGAGGTCCCTAAAATGTTATCTATACTTTGAGAGCTTGTGTGCATAAGTGGAATTCATTTGGTAGTCCATAGTTTTCATCTAGATAGTTTAGGTCTAGTGGCAAAAAATATGAGTAGACAGTTTGCTGATGTCACCATTGCCACATGGGAATTAGTCAAGGGAAGCTGGTCATATGGTTGTGATAACATTAGTCTCTAGTTTTTATGCACCAGATCTCAAGTCATTCATCAAAGCACAATCAAAGATATTAGGGTGAAAAATTGGCTTCTAAGACACAATTCACTATTTTCCCATACTTAGCCAAATTTGCAATATGGCCAAAAAGAGTCAAGTGAGTAGTTTGATGGTGGAAGATCTTGTAGGTGTAGATGTTTTAGGAGAAATTGATCATATGTGTTTATTTATTTTTGAACCTAGTTTATTTGTGCTAATTTTTAGATCATACGATGTAGCACATCAAGAGATATGCATGTGCAAAGTTGGGATCTCAAGCATTTTGACTGTGTTTTCCCATAGCCAATTTTGCAATATGGCAAAAAGAGTTGAGTGAGAATTTTGATGGTGTTATATCTTGCACATGTGAAGCTTTCAAGAAAATCTGATCATATAGGTTTGTTTAGTTTTAAGCATAGTTAATTTATGCTAACTTCCAGATCATGTGCTAAAGCATGTCAAAATTTATGTTTGCTCAAAGTTGGCCTCTCAAGCAAGTTTTGACATGGTTGGCTCCATGACAAAAAAATTTGAGAAGGCATTTTAATGGTGATAGATCTTGCATACATGAAGGTTTTAAAAGCTATTTGTTATATGGTTGGATTCTCTTAGTTGAGGAGATCATCTAGCCCAAATTTGAGATCATGCGAGTAAGCACAAAAGAAGTTATTAAGGTCTAAAAATGGCTAAATAGGTATATTGAAAGGGACCCCATAGTCATTTTTTATAGAGTTAAAGCTCAAGCAAGATCAACAATGCATGTTACTCTAAGAAATTAGGAAGTAGTGAGATGAGGATAGGTGCATGATGTTTAATGATTGAGTAAAGGTATAAGATAAGAATCCAATGATGAATAGGTGATCGTACAAATTGATCGAATGTTGAGAATTAATCGTTAAAGACCTAATTGATCCATAAAAATTGATGGAACACATTGAGTCAACATTTCAAGATTACATGAGATGAGGTCAAAGTGATAGAGGTTTAATGGTTGAGATTTAGCACCTATGTGTTAAAGATCAAACAAGATCAATAGAGTGTATTTGATCTAAAGCTAAGAGGACATGAGATGTGAGCACAGTGTTTGAAGTTTAACCGTGATTGTTTGCATTTGAATATTTGAAATTATGAAGGAAAGACCAGTGTCTATTTTTTGGACCATATCTTTTGATAAAAGTCAAAATTTCTATTATAGTAAAAAGTAAAGTCGTAGAGAACTCCAAGGCACATTAGGCAATATGGATTAGAAGATCTAGAAGTGTGTGTAGACAAAGATATTAAGATTCAAAGTTGACTGTGGTTTTGTGCTTGTTCTACAAGTGAACTGAAGAAATTAATTAAGCTTATGTAGATGTTTTTTTGTTGTCTTATGGTGAATTGGCTATTGGGGAGTGTTTTAAACTCCATGAGGATGATCTATCAATATTTTTGAGGTGTGATCAATCTATATTAACTATGAACAATGCAGTTGACTATTTTTTGGTAATGGTGTTCCTATGTATAAGATCTCTATTTAAGTTGATTGAAGCATACAAAAAAGTGAGCCAAGGTGACTATGATCATTTGAAGATGTCCTAGGGGACATAAAGAGTGGACCTATGTATTTGTAAGTGGTCATGTGTTCTTGATTTTCTTAGAGATGTATCAAATAGGTGAATAGGTCTTTATAGGACCTAAAAGTGACTTAGGATTATTTTGAAAGGGGATTGTGCTTAAGTGTGACTCATATGAGATGCCTTAAGGGTGAAGACATGTTTTGTGGCTGACAAGAAAATATTGTGATCTTGTTTATTCATGATTGATCTATATATAATGAAACCAAATGCATTGGTTTCTAGACTAATAAGACTTGAATGAGGAAGTGCGAGTGTGGAGCCAAGAGGAGTTAACCTTTGAAAGAAAAGGTACAAATCAGTAAGGACCAGTAAATAGTGAAGAGGATCAAACATACTAGTCAAACCAAGGTGCTAAATATGATCACATAGGTCATTGGATCTAATAAGCCTAGAAGAGGCAGAATGTGTGAGTATGATCAAGAGGGTATTTAAGAGAAGCTTATGTGTGTGAATTATGGAACAAAGGAGGGGTAGAGTGCCATGTGGATGAGTTGATGAGAATATCAGTTTGAGGACTATTTTTATGACCTATTGGTCATAATTCTATTTATAGAATAGTGCTCTTGCTATTTGAGTGTGAGCAAAGGCAAGGTGAAGACTGTGTGAGCTTGGTGGTTGATCTGAGAGGTAGATCAATGTGTGGACTATGTGTATGATCATATGGTCATGTTGTTGAAGATATGATAGAGTTATTTCTATGAAAGATGCATTGAGTGTGTAGAGTTGAAGCATGGGGTTAGTTGGGATATGTAATGTGTCCTAATTGATCTTTGTGTGTTTGCTCAAGTATGTAATGTGCTTTGGCCAATAGGGTGTGTTGGGTGATAGAGTTGTTGCTGAAAGGTGAGATAAGTGATATCCAAAGATCTATCATAAGGTGTTGAAGACATCAATTCTAAGGTGGAAGTGTTCTTATCAAAGGAGGGTCTAAAAGAGTTGGTCTTCCATAGGGGTAGTTACTCCTTATAAAATAGGTGTTTTACTAAAGATATGTGGTCTAAATGAGTTGATCATATTAGGGGCATGTGCTCCTTTTGGAATAGGTGTTTCACTAAATACCTTTGGTAGGAGGACATGATCAAGGTTTGCTAGTCTAAAGGAGTTGATCAACATCTTGTTTGTAATTTACTATAAGACAATAGAAATTTTTTGTGTTGTGGGCTTGAGAGTGAGTTTTATTCCCCATGAGGGTTTCCCATAAGAACTATGTGTTATGTGTTTGATCTTGTGTATGCATTGAATGAATGAGCTCTCTTGTTAATGTTGCTTGATCAAGTTGATATATGCTGATTGTTTAATAGTTTTAAATGGACTACAATTGAAATTGAAATATTTGGGCTCACTAATTCACCCCCTCTTAGTGATTTTACCTCTAAAAATTGGTGTTAGAGTAGGTCCTTTGGATGAAGGTTAATAGCTTGAAGGAGATTCTAAGTGCTACAAAGATGGATAAATAGTTGAGGAAATAAAATATTGAGTTGAGATCAATGGTCAAAAGTCTTGAAGAATAATTTAGTAATATTAAAGAACAAGCATGTAAGATGATGCATGATGTGGTTAAAGAATCTAAGAGGGATAAGGAGACTAACCAAGTTGTCAAAATTTAGATGGAGACTACATGTTCAAACATGAAAGCTAAAGAAGTTGAAATTGATCAATTAAATACTAATCTTGTTAATGAGTATGAAAAGGTCATAATCAAGATAGGCAAGCCTAAAGAAGAACAAAAGAAATCATAACAAGTCAAAGAAGATGGAAAATAGATCAATAATCTTAAGGATCAGTTAGGGACAACTAATGTAAATATGAAGATAAGATAAGAAGAATGCATATATTGTTAAGGACGAGATATATTGAGAGGGGGGTGAATCAGTATATCATATATCTTATAAAACTTTCCCTTAACCAAATTGTTCTTAATCAAACATTCAAGATATTCAATAAAACTCAAACAATAAAAATCACACAAGATAGAGAGAGACACCAGATATAATGTGGAAACCCAATGTGGGAAAAACCACATAGAATAATCTCAAGTATATGAATGATCACCAACCCAAACAATATTCACAAGCACCAACTTGCAGGAGCACCAACCCCTTTGCTAAGCACCAACCTAGTAACTATTCATGAGAACCAACCCATAGGAGCACCAACTCCTTTGCTGAGCACCAAACCAATAACAATTCATGAGAACCAACCCATAGGAGCACCAACCCCTTTGTCGGGCACCAACCCAACAACAATTCATGAGCACCAACCCATAGGAGCACCAACCCCTTTACCGAGAACCAACCTAGCAACAATTCATGAGCACCAACCCACAGGAGCACTAACCCCTTTATCGAGCACCAACCTAGCAACAATTCATGAGCACCAACCCATAGGAGCACCAACCCCTTTGTGTATACCACACACCTATCTCTCAATGTTGCTATCTCAACAAATGATAGTTCATTACAACATCTCTTTCCTCTCTCTCACCTTTGCTCTTCTAAGCTAGATATAAAAAATACAAATCATATTCATCTCTCACAATTGCTCTTCTAAGCTAGATATTACAATATCAAATCAACCTCTCTCATGCTTATTAAAAATGGCTTCTCAAGCCTTTATTTATAGCTTTCCAAATGACCTTTGGCCTTCCCCATTTGTGACCTTTCAATCCTCATGGAAAATGGCACCAAACTTGTATGACCCTTCATATTCTTGCCTTTGAAAAGTCATGTGGTGACCCTTCATGACCAAAAAACGTCCTTCCCACTTTTGTTCTTATCTTGGTGACTTTTCATATTCCTCAAAGTGTCCCTTCATGAGAAATTGTGCCCTTCCTCTTTTGTCTTCACTTGGTGACTCTTGGAATTCCCTAAGATGAATCTTCATGGAAAAATGCATCCCATCCTTCTTTTGTCTTTACCCCATGGCTCTTTGACTTCTTCATGGGCCCTTATTTTGTCTCATATGCAACCAAAAATATATTCATTAATATTAAATAAATATTAACTCACATTAGCCAAGATATAACAATTGCAAACATCATTAAATGTAATGGGGCCTTTATCACTAATAATGCTAGACCTTTGACATCAATGACAATATTTCCAACAATCTCCCCCTTTTTCATTGATGGCAACCTCAATCCTAAAATAGCCACATCCTATCACCTGCACATACTATCATTTGAAAACATACAATAACTCCCCTTTATTGTAGTAACATGTATATGTTCCCTGTACTTGTTTTCTGTACCTATACCTATACCTATTATTCTCCCCCTTTGACATCAATGACAAAGGGCCTACCTGGAGCTAACACTTAGCTCCCCCTCAACTGATGCTAAACATCAATGGCAGGAAGTAATAGAAATTACTCCCAACTCCTCTCGCAGATATTTGAATGTGTCCTTTGATCGTGCCTTTGAGAAGATATCTGATAATAAATAAACATTGTTCCATATCCTTTGAGCATCTGCAATCAACTCATTTGAATCTTTTTTTCTAATCTCACAACCTTATTTATGAAACTTTAATGTGTATCCTTGATCACATATTTGACTAACACTCAACAGATTATGCTTAAGACCTTTTACATATAAAACATTCTTAGTCTTAGTTCTACCATAATCCAAACTCAAAGTACCTTTTTCGACTATCCTGACAGTGGTTTTATCTCCAAATATCACTATACCACCATTGATCTTCTTTAGAGATATGAATTTACTTTTATCTCCTGTCATATGCCTCGAACATCTGCTATCAATTAACCATCGCTGATCTTTACCTCTTACATGCAGGGCTATCTAAACCATCTTAGAATCTTCAAGTTGTTTCTTCTGCCATGAACGTGTCTAAACCTTCTTCTTGATGAATGGAGCTTTGAAACTCTAATCCTTCTTGACTGACTCAAACACGCTTCTACAATACTAAGCTATGTGTCTGAAGTTGTTGCACTTGTAGCATACTATGGTCTCTTCATCAAAGCTTGATAGAGGAGCAAAAGAGTTATGGCTTCTGCTTGAATCTACTTGACTTTCCTTCTCCTTATTTTTGAAATTGTTTGATCTTTTTCTAAATTCTACTTTCTTGTGACCATATCTATTACAATAAAAACAATAGCCATAAAAATAAGACCTGTTTGTATATCTCTGACCTGATTACCTTTTGTAGCTTTGTTCCTTCCAACCTTCTTTGTTTGAAATGTCCTCTGTATTCTTCACTTCTCCCCTTTTTGTTTCCTCTTTTGTAAGAGCTTTGTCATAGCTCTTTTTCTTTTCAAATATGATCCCTGTCTTATCTATTTTTTTTTTTTGACTTTCCAATATCTTGTTCAATATTTTAGTGCTATCCTCAAATTTTGAGTCACTAACTACTTTATCATTGACTCATTTCTTAATATCTTCTTTTAAAGAGGCAATTTCAATAACATACCTTTGACAATTCTTTTCTTGCTATTTCCAACTATGTTGTGAGATATTCATTCTTCTTGGCTTCTTCCAAGTGTGTTGTTAGATCATCAATAATTTCCTTTGACTCCTTTTCATTTTTCTCGATCTGGTGCTTTAATCTTTGATTCTTCTTCTGAACAACTTCTAACTCTTCTAAGGCACAAATGAGCTCTCCTTCCATATTCACTTTAGCTTCCTCCTCTTCTTCTTCTTGATCACCTTCATGTATGGCCATGGATAGGATCTCTTCTTCTTCTGAATCGCTGACTCCACTATCTTTGACTGAGCTAGGATCCTTAGAATACAGGTTCTTCTTCTTGAATTCCTGCTTGGATTTGCCTTTAAAATTCTTCTTATGTGTAGGCTTTTCTTCTTCATCATCATTACCCTTATTTGGGCATCTAGTTAAAAAATGTCCAATTTTTCCACAATTAAAACATTTAAAAGGTAATTTCCTTAATATTTACCTGTTCCTCTTTTTGGCTTGCGAATGAAAAGTGCTCCATTGTCAGCTTCATCATCACTGGAACTATCACTTGATTCTTGAATTTTAGCTTTCTCTTTCTTTGATGTCTTGAAATCCGCTTCTCTCTTTGAGGGTTTATCTTGTTCTATTCACATCTCATATTCTGTGAGTATACCATGAAGCTCATCCATCTTTAGCTTGGCTAAATTCTTCATCTCCTCGATTGCCGAAACCTTTGCATCATATCTCATTGGTAGAGATCTCAAAACCTTTTGCACCACCGTTTACTCTTCTAATGTTTCTCTAAGACCTTGAATCTGATTTACTATCTGATCAACTCGTAAGAGATAACTTGCTATATCTTCTTCTTCTTCCATCTTCAAACTTTCAAACTACCTTCTAAAAGTCTGAAGCTTAGCTTGCTAAACCTTTCCATCACCTTTGTAAATATTCTCAAGTTTTACCCAAGTTTCATGAGTAGATTTATATTGCATAACTTTAACAAATTCAGATTCACATAAACCACATAAAATAGCATTTAAAGCTTTAGCATTACATTCACTTGCCTTCTTTTTTGCTAGAGTAATTGCAGATGTCTGTGGATCTTCATATTCCTCCACCACTGCTTTCCATATGTCAAATCCAAGGGCCATTAAATAAACCTTCATTCTCATGCTCCAAAAAGCATAATTCATCCCATCAAACAAAGGTGCCTTATTTGTAGAAAATCCTTCCTATGAACCAACCATCGTGCTTTTCTGATCTACCTTCAAGCTGTAAAACTTTCAAAAAAGAACCTACTCTGATACCAATTATTTAGCACAGGATATACTAAGAGGGGGGGTGAATCGGTATATCATATATCTTATAAAACTTTCCCTTAACCAAATTCCTCTTAATCAAACATTCAAGATATGCAGTAAAACTCAAACAATAAACATCACACAAGATAGAGAGAGACACTAGATATAACGTGAAAACCCAATGTGAGAAAAACCATAGAGAACAATCTCAAGTATATGAATAAGCACCAACCCAATTAATATTCACAATCACCAACTTGTAAGAGGACCAACCCCTTTGCTGAGCACCAACCCAACAACTATTCATGATCACCAACCCATAGGATCACCAACCCCTTTACTAAGCACCAACCCAGCAACAATTCATGAGCACCAACCCACAAGAGCACCAACCCAACAATAATTTGTGAGCACTAACTCACAGGATCACCAACCCCTTTGCCGAGCACCAACTCAATAACAATTCGTGAGCACCAACCCACAGGAGCACCAACCCCTTTGCCGAGCAACCACCCAACAACAATTCATGAGCACTAACCCACAAGAGCACCAACCCCTTTGTGTATACTACACACCTATATCTCAATGTTTCTATCTCAACAAATGATAGTTCATTACAACATCTCTTTCCTCTCTCTCACCTTTGCTCTTCTAAGCTAGATATAAAAAATACAAATCATATTCATCTCTCACAATTACTCTTCTAAGCTAGATATTACAATATCAAATCAACCTCTCTCATGCTTATTACAAATGGCTTCTCAAGCCTTTATTTATAGCTTTCCAAATGACCTTTGGCCTTCCCCCTTGTGACCTTTCAATTCTCATGGAAAATGGTGCCAAACTTGTATGACCCTTCATATTCTTGCCTTTGAAAAGTCATGTGGTGACCCTTCATGACCAAAAAGGTCCTTCCCACTTTTGTCCTTATCTTGGTCACTTTTTGTATTCCTCAAAGTTTCCCTTCATGAGAAATTGTGCCCTTCCTCTTTTGTCTTCACTTGGTGACTCTTGGAATTCCCCAAGATGACTCTTCATGGGAAAATGCGTCCCATCCTTTTGTCTTTACCCCATGGCTCTTTGACTTCTTCATGGGCCCTTCTTTTGTCTCATATGCAACCAAAAATATATTTGTTAATATTAAATAAATATTAACTCACATTAGCCAGGATATAACAATTACAAACATCATTAAATGCAATGGGTCCTTTATCACCAATAATGCTAGACCTTTGACATCAATGACAATATTTCCACCAGATATCTTAAGATTCAATTAGAATAAGCAAATGTAAAAATGAGTTCAAAACAAGGTGAGCATGATGGGATGAAAAATGAGATAAATTTGTTGAATAATGAACATGAACAACTCATAGAAAAGTTGAACAAGCTATGAAAGGAGCATGAGAAGTCTAAGCAAGTCAAGGAGATTACAAACTTGAAAAGTAATGAACGAAGGTTTGTTAGATAACTAAATGCTTTAAGGTATGATAGTTTATTTCATGGTCATTATTATAGATGTCATAATTATGGTTATAGAGATAAGGACTATAGAATGAAGTTAGTCAAGAATGGACATTCATGGAGTTATGATAGGAGTTTTTGGCCAAAGATTTATCACAGTTCAAATCTATCAAAAGGTACAAATGATGTTATTTGTTTCAATTATCATAAGAGTGGTCATATTGCTAGATTGTATCCAAATGGTGTGAAGAGGTCTTCAAGGTATGTCAAAGTATATAGAGATCCTAGAAGGATTGAGAAAGGATAAACTCAATAATGGAAACCAAAGTTAAGCATTGCCAATTCTTCTAGTCATAAGGGTGATAAGAGAGTTGCTCTAGAAAGATATGTCAAAAATAAGGATAAGCTCAAGAATCAAGTAGGTAAGATGGTTATAGAAGAAAAGATGAGTCAAAATATGGTATGGAGACCTAAGGTAGTAAAGAATAAGAAGACTAGCCTTGTTGAGTCTAACAGTCTTGATGGATTGTTTGCCAAGGAGGAAAAAGAATCTAAAATGAAGGAAAGTCAAGAGTTTATGATGTCAACATTTATTGACAAATCTAAAGAAAAGAATGAAGTCAAGGATTCAGTTAAAGTCAATAAGGATTGAAAATTAGGGAAAGATATGGAGATATGGGAGTCTTTTGAGTTTTGGGACTTAGTCTCATTATGTCAAAGGGGTTTCTCTATCTAGGCTTCAGGAGACACTTATCAGTCAGAGGAAGCTTGATGGTTATCTGATATTATTTAGTGAGAAGGTATGAAAATAAGGTATGCTTATGCATTCCTTTTATATATATATTTTTGAAGTAAAGAAGATTGTGAAGAATCTCAATGGTCCTATCTTGAGAAGGAGTTAACTTGTCAATCATGGTTTGGATGCTCTAGTTTAAATTATTTGAAGTCTTATTGAAGATGTCATGTTCTTGATGAAATATGAAGTTAGGGGGAGCTTTGTAATTTGTTAGGTCCTAAGATCAGAGGAATTAGTAGTTGAATCTAAGTACGAAGGTGTGGAGAAGCAAGTTTGTGTACTGAAGATGATAATGCCAATCAGAGGTCTTTTGTTAAGGAGTAACAAGATTATGAGCTTGTTCTAGATATTTGTGAAGGAGCTATAGTATAGGGTCAAAATGGATTGTTTTAGATGGAATAATGATTTTGATTACATGACAAGAAGGGTTTGGTGCTCAAAAAGTTATGTTTATTTATTTATTTATGATATACTCCAGGGTTTTTGTGATATGATGATATATTGAAGCCAAATTGAAGACTTTTGAGTACTCTTAATTCTCTTTTGGCTTAAGGGAAAGTAAGCCTAAAATGTGTTATAGGAAGTCAAGGTTCCCAATGGTGTGGAATCTCAAATCTTGGTCTAATAATGTGTAATTGTTGTCTCCATGTGTATAAGAAGTTTCAAAGGAGGATGTTGATTGGAAGGTGCTGTGTTGACTTTGTTTGTTATAAGATTTTAGGGTTTTTGGATATGTTAGAAAAGTGGTTTGCCTTATGAATTGAGGTTTTATGATTCTTAATATGTTTAATGGGAAAAATGGGTGGTAAAATCAAGCTTCACATAGAATTTAAGGTTTGTGGGTCTCAAATTATTCAAGTTTTTGTCAATATGGATGGCTAATTAGCTAATAGGTTTGTGAAAGAAGTATGTTGCAGAAGATGAGCCTAGTGATTAAAATTTGTGTGATTAACAAGGAATATGAGAGTGATATAGATATGAATTTTTAGGTCTATAATTTGTGTCTATTGAAAGTTGTGGGATCTACAAGATTCAGGCAGGGCTACAAGAAGACTAAACATGCCTAGTAAGAAGAAGAGTGATTTTTATTCAGTTTATCCAAAAGAAAAAAGCATGAATGTTTGAAGGTGAGTTATAAAGATGGTTTAGTGCATGTTTCCTATTTGGTGAGTGGCATGATGCTCTGTTGGTTATCATGAAAGTGTCTTGAGAAAGAAGGTTGGTAAGCCTGCATGGTGGTTCTTCATGGTGTGTAGAGATCTGAAGATGCTCAAAAGATATAATGGATTAGATATATTGAAGGAGTTCCTATCAAATGTATCTTGGTAAGTTCCATTAGGTTTGAATGTTTTATGTGCTCTATCTTTGGTGGTTTCAGTATTTGGTTGAAGTAAGTGTTGGCATGGAACAAGAAGGACGTTGTCAAGGCAAGAAGAGGTGGGCTCATTTTGTATAATATTTATAAGATGATCCTTTCCTATTTTTATATTATTTTCAAGTCCTCAAGATTATTTGGTGCCCACTTTTTCATTGTGTCAAAGGGGGAGAAAGTTCTTGTTGTGGGAGTGCTTGAAGAGAGAGAAGGTGAGTTGTATATTGCTATATATGATATTTGTTGACATCAATGACAAAGGGGGAGAATATTGGAGAGTTTTCAATGATATCATGGTGATGTCATAGTGTCCTAGTGAGTGGATGAAGTGATTTAATAGACATAGTAATAATGATAAAGTGTGTAATGTGATTGTTCTTGTGTGCTTTAAGTTGGCTTGGTTGATCTTCAGTTTTGGAATGTTTAGAGATGTTTAAGGATAATTTTGGTGATTGGATATTGTGAAAGAGGTACCTAAGATGTTATCTATGCTTTGAGAGCTTGTGTGCATAAGTGAAATTCATATGGTAGTCCATAGTTTTCATCTAGATAGTTTAGGTCTAGTGGTAGAAAATCTGAGTAGATAGTTTGATGACATCACCATTACCACATGGGAATGAGTCAAGGGGAGCCGGTCATATGGTTATGATAAAATTGTCCCTAGTTGTTATATACTAGATCTAAAGTCATGCATTGAAGTATGGTTAAAGATATGAGGGTGCAAAGTTGGATTCTAAGGCATAATTCATTGTTTTCCCATACTTAACCAAATTTGCAATATGGCTAGAAAGAATCAAGTAAGCAGTTTGATGGTGGAAAATATAACACTTGTGGATGTTTTAAGAGAACGTGATCATATGGGTTTTTTAAATTTTAGACTTAGTTTATTTTCACTAATTTTTAGATCATGTGATGTAGCACATCAAGAGATATGCATGTGCAAATTTGGGCTCCTAAGCATTTTGACTATGTTTTCCTATACTTAGCTAATTTTGCAATATGGTAGAAAGAACCGAGTGGGCATTTTGATGGTGTTATATATTTCATATGTGAAGGTTTCAAAAAAATATGTTCATATGAGTTTGTTTAGTTTTGAGCATAGTTGATTTATGCTAAATTCTAGATCATGCACTAAAGCATGACACAAGTTATGCTTGGTCAAAGTTGGCCTCTCAGGTAGGTTTTGACATGGTTGGCTCTGTGACAAATTTTTTTGAGAAGGAATTTTATTGGAAATATATCTCTCATACATGAGGGTTTTAGAATTTGTTTTTATATGGTTGGATTCTCCTATGTGAAGAGATCATCTGGTCCAAATTTGAGATCATGTGAGTAAGCATAAAATAAGTTATTAAAGTTCAAAAATGGATACTCAAGCATATTGAAAGGGTCCCCATACATAGTCATTTCTACAAGAGTTAAAGATCAAGCAAGATTAACATTGTGCATTACTCTAAGAAGTCAAGAAGCAGTGAGATGAGGATAGGTGCACAATGTTTAATACCTAAGCAAAGGCATAGGATAAGGATCTAAAAATAAGAGGGTGATTGTATAGATTGATTGAATGGTGAGAATTGATCATTAAAGCCCTGGTTGATCCATAGAGATCGATGAAACACATTGAGTCAACATTTAAATATTGTATGAGATAAGGTCAAAGTGATAGAGGTTAATGATTGAGCTTTGGTGCCTATATGTTAAAGATCAAACAAGATTGATGGAGCGTATTTGATTTGAATCTGAGAGGACATGAGATGCGAGCATAGTGTTTGAAGTTTAACTATGACTGTTTGCATTTGAATATTTGAAATTTTAAAGGAAAGACCAGTGTCTAGTTTTTGGACCATAAATTTTGATAGAAGTCAAATTTGCTATTGCAATAAGAATAAAAATGGTAGAGGACTCCAAGACACATCTAGAAATATGGATTAGAAGATCTAGAAGTATCTGCAGGTAAAGATAAAGTTTCAAAGTTGACTATGGTTTTGTGCTTATTCTATAAGTGACTCGAGAGGAGTAATTGAGCTTATGTAGATTCTATTTTGATGTTTCATGGTGAATTACATATAAGGGAGTGTTGTAGACCCCATGAGGATGATATATAAGTATTTTGGAGGTGTGATCAATCTATCTTAAGTACGAGCAATGCTTAAAAAGTTGACTATTTTTTAGTAATGGTGTTCTTATGTATAAGGTCTCTATTTGAGTTGATTAAGCATATGCAAAAGTGAGCTAAGGTGACTGTGATCATTTAAGGATGTCCTAGGAGATGTAAAGAGTGGACCTGCATATTTGTAAGTGGTGTTATGTTCTTGATTTGCTTGAAGATGTATCAAATAGGTGAATGGGTCTCCATAGGACCTAAAATTAACTTAGGCCTATTTTGAAAGGGGATTCTGCTTAAGGTGACCCATATGAGATGCCTTAAAGGTGAAGGCATGTTTTATGGCCAAAAAGAAATATTATGATCTTGTTTATTTATGATTTCTCTATACACAATGATGTGTTAGTTTCTAGACTAGTAAGACTTGAATGAGGAAGTTTGAGTGTGGAACCAAGTGAAGGAGTTAACCTTTGAAAAAAATGTTACAAGTCAGTGAGGACCAATAAAGAGTGAAGATGATCAGACATGCTAGTTAAAGCAAGGTGCTAAAGATGATCACATAGGTCATTACACCTAATAATCCTAGAAGAGGTAGATTGGGTGAGTATGCTCAAGAGGCCATTTAAAAGAAGCTTGTGTGTGTGAATTGTGGAGCAAAGGAGGGGTAGAGTGCCTTGTGGATGAGTTGATGAGTAGATTAGTTTGAGGACTATTTATATGACTTGCTAGTCATAACTTTGTTGGAAGAATAGTGCTCTTGTTATTTGACTGTGAGTGAAGGCAAGGTGAAGATTGTGTGAGCTTGGTGGTTGATCTGAGAGGAAGATCAGTGTGTGGACTATGTGTATGATGATCTAGTCATGTTGTTGAAGCTATGATAAAGTTATTTCCATGAAGGATACATTGAGTGTGTAGAGTTGAAGAGTGGGGTTAGTTGGGATATGTAATGTGTCCTAATTGATCTTTGTATTTTGGTTCAAGTATCTAATGTGATTTGGCCAATAAGGTGTGTTGGGTGATAGAGTTGTTACTAAAAAGTGATATACAAAGATCCATCATCAGGTGTTGAAGACATCAGTTCTAAGGTGGAAGTGTTCTTATCAACGGAGGGTCTAAAGGAGTTGGTCTTCCTTAGGTGTAGTTGTTTTACTAAAGGTAGGTGGTCTAAAGGAGTTCATTATATTAGGGGTAGGTACTCCTTTTGGAACATGTGTTTCACTAAATAACTTTGGTCAAGGGGACATGATCAAGGTTTGTTGGTCTAAAGGAGTTGATCAGTCTTTTTTTTGTAATTTCTTATAGGATAGTAGTCCATTTGTGTTTAGGCTTGAGAGTGGGTTTTATTCCCCATGAGGGTTTCCCATAGGAACTATGTGTTATGTGTTTGATCCTGTGTATGCATGGAATGAATGAGCTCTCTTGTTAATGTTGCTTAATCAAGTTGATATATGTTGATTATTTAATAGTTTGAAAGGGATGGCAATTGAAATTGAAATATCTGGGCTCATTGATTCACCCCCCCTCAGTGATTGTACTTATAACACTGTGTGTAATACTATTGTAGGTGTTCATTGGGATATGACAAAAAATAGATATTTAGGGAAGTATTTCTTAGAAATTGAAATATTGACCTTCTATAAAGGTATATATGTTGTTGTTCATCAGTCTAGAATTGTCTAAATAGATAATACAAGGGTTTCACCTTGAAGTTGGTTGCAGTCCTCAAGACTTTGTTAGTTGAGTTTTAATGGTGGATTTATTTAGAAGAAATTTGAATATTGAATTAATTAAAACCCTCATATCCTTGTTCTAAGAATTGCAAATGTGCATTTGGTTGTGTTAGGAGTTGACAAAGGGGTTTGATCAAAGGTAGATTATAGTTTTTGAAGTAAGTACCCTATTTAAGGTCATTGAGAGTGTCTTATGATAAAGATATATTGAATTATACTAGATTAAGTAAGTAGACAAATTAATTTGGCACCACTATGGCACATGGATGGGAAAAAACCCATAGAAAAGTTTTAAAATGGAAGGAAAACATACAAGTAAGACAAAGTGAATGTTGATATTGACAGTATTAATAGTTGGATAAATTTAATAGAAAAGTACAATTGTACTACACTCCTAGAATCCTTAAATCTCCAAAGAGAGAGATAATGTGTAGAGGTCCTATAGGGTACTAAATTAAGGGTAGTTTATGAGACTACAAATTATCTCATGTATAAAAAAAGTAACATTTTTAATCCTCCATAAACTATAAGTTTCAAAGTGGATTAAGGTATGATTTAGGATCTTTTAACTTATTTAAGGTAAATTATAGTTTGTATATTAATTGTGAGCTATTGTCTATGAGTGAATGTTGGTTGTGTTACTAATTTAACCTATATTAACTAACATTTCCTTCTAAACTAGAAATATGATATTTAAAAAAAATAGGTAATACCATCCACTGAGGAATAAGGATTGAAGTTTTGGAATAAAGATCTAGCTGCAAGATTAAATTCAAAGCAGTTTGAGATGCTTTAGGTCTCACTCCAGACCATTTAGATCATAAAAAATTATTATTAGAATAAGAGTTAGACTATTCCATCTCAATAATTGTATAGGAATTTGGCTTCCAACTATCCCAAGTAGATATGACTAATACACAAAAGCTACATAATGTGTAGAAAGAAAGTTTGATATAGAGACATACCTGAACTATGGATTTTAAATTAAAACATGTCTTTCACCTAATACCTAAGCTATTAGACTTTACAATTGCCTATGCATCTATTAAACTAAGAAAAAATTAGAAATAAAACAACATTAACACCCTCAACTTTCCACTAGTGTACATGTAGCTATAGCTCCAATAGAAAAGACATTTTTTCATATTTCATATTTTTTTAATAATTAACTAATTTTCATACCATTTGTGTCCACACAAATATATTATATGATATAATATTCTAGTAAAAAGTCTTTCATCAAATGTATAATTTATTCTAAATAGTTTTACTTAGTGACTTCATGCAAAAATTAAACATGCCTAAAAAATAAATCCTTTGTTTAAAGGAAGTCTTGTAAATATGATTAGTAATTTCTCATTTATATTGGGAAGTTACCCACTCTAAGAACATGAATATAAATATTCACTTAGACTTGAAAATATGATGATTAACCTTGTTGTTACGTTGGTTAATGGTTCTCATTTACCATTGAACATGTTAATAACACACTATTTTCACTTGGTTGGATCCATTTTTGTTATAAAACCTAGATAAAACAATAAAGTAATTCAACATAACATGTAAATATTTTCAATTATAATGTAAATAAGATGACAATTTTTTTTTATTAGTATCTCTACCATGATTATTTTTAGAGTGGGTGACCATTCACTCTAAGATTCACACGAATTTCAAATTTTTCTTGAACTTGTAAATAGGATAAGTAACCTTGTTTTTATTCTGGGCAATGGTTCTCATTTACCATTGAACATGTGAATAACACATTATTTTCTCTTGGTTGGAGCCATTTTCATTATAAAACCTATATATAACAACAAAGTAATTCAACATACCATGTAAATATTTTCAATTATAGGATGAGTATCATTGCTTTCATAAGTACCCCTATCATGATTCTCTTTTACAGTTGGTGGATGCCTACTCTAAGGTTCACATGAATCCTATGATTTATTTAGAATTGTAAATATGATGAGTACATTATTGTTACTCTGGGAAATGGTTCTCATTTTACATTGAACATGTAAATGACACACTATTTGCACTTGGTTGGATTCATTTTTGTTACAAAACTTAGACATAATGATAAATTAATTCAACATAACATGTAAATATTTTTTAGTTATAGTGCAAATAAGATGATAACAATATTTTCAATAGTATCCCTACCATGATTATGTTTTAGCTTAGGTGACCACCCACTCTTAGAACATGAATTTAAGGATTTACTTAGACTTGAAAATAGGAGTAACCTTATCATTATTTTCAATTGTAATATAAATAGAACGGGTAAAATTATTTTTACTAGTATATTTGCCATGGCTTATTTTAGAGTGGGTGTATGCCCACTCTAAGAACATGAATCTTAGGATTTACTTAGACTTTTAAATATGATGAGTAACCTTGTTATTTTTAATTATAGTGTAAATATGATGAGTAGCTTTGTTTTTACTAGTATCCCTTTATTTGGTTCCTTTTTAGAGTGGGTAGCCATCCACTCTAAGAACATGAATCTTAGAATTTAATTATATTTTAAAATAAAATGAGTAACCTTATTTTTTAATTTAGATAATGGTTCTCATTTACCATTGAACATGTCAATGACACACTTTTTATACTTGATTTGATTTATTTTTGTTACAAAATATAGATATAACAAAAAAGTAATTTTTTTTTATTTGATTGGGTAAAAGAGATGGTTTTATAGGGACCATGAACCATAGTTAAAAAGTTTTTAAAAAGAGTAGTAAGCCCCAAGGGCTGGAATACTAAAAATAAATAACAACTAGAAAATTATCCCCATGGGAGGTAAAATAGAAGAAAAAACTAAAATAAAAATAGTTCAAGAGGAGGGGCCCTCTGATGGATCCTTCTCTTCTTTGATTTTCTTATCTAGTTCACCCTATTTTTTATTATAAACTTTAGTCCTTGTTCTTCTATCAGGACCTTTGATGTCATCTCTGGTAGGATCATCCATGGTATTTTTAGTACCTGTTCATGTGTTGGAGTCCTCTTGATGGGAGTAATGCTAGGGATCTTAGGAGGAGGGGTCTCCACCAATATCATGAGTTATTTCCCGAGGGTATTGTCCTCCTTATTAGAATGGGTGAAGGATCAAACTATTTTTTTGACTTGTCTATTTAGGGTGTTCAATTTTTGTATGAGTCTCGCTAGCTTCATCCTAGACTCATACAACATATTTTTGAAAATTTCTAACTACTATTTATTATGTTTGATGTCCTTTGTTAGGGGAAATTTACCTTTCTTGGCCACCTCCCTAGATATACCCTCATCTATAAGGATCGGTTTGGGTTTTGGGATAATAATTTTTAGGGGGGGTCTTTAGCAGAGGTTTTGGAAAAGGGACTGGTTTGGGGGTGCTAGCTGATGGCTGATGGGATCCTTGGGTAAGGTCTTCCTTATGGGAGTCCTCTTCAGTAGAGGACCCTATCAGGTGAACTTACCTACCCTACAAGGTTTGTTTATACTTCACCAGAAGTAGGATGAGACCTTGGTGCAATATAGGGTTGGATTCATTAACCTAATAAGCAAGAGTGGTTCTCTCTAGAGACTTTATAAAGTAAAAGGGGAGACTAATTTTATACCCCTAAAAGTGGTTTAACAATAAAAAGGTGATGAGAGCAAATTAATGTGTGATTACCTTCGAGTGTCAATTATTTCATAACTTGAAGGCACACCTTAGGCCATTGATGGGGGAGGTTGGTATGGGGAAATCCCTTCTTGTATATTTTGAAAAACTCATTAGTATGAAAGAACCTCTAGAGTAACTCTTGATTTTTTGACTGGTCCTTATACACCTTCACTCCATCACACAACATGCCAATTTATTCCCTAATAAACTCCTTAGTGACTGAGATTTTAAATCCTCTCATCTCCACCACTCTCTTGTTCTAGCTAATGACAAAATCCCTCACTACTCTTGCATCATGCCCATTAATCCTTAGCATTAGCTCAGTAAGCCCACCCCATTAGAACTTCTTAAAAAATTTATTTATACCTTGAACTTTGGAAAATGAGGTTGGTTCTAACCAATCCCTATCACCCCCTATTACCATAGTTTCAATCAAGTTGATAATGAAGTTTGGCAGGTTCTGGAAAAACTTTGTTTTAACATTTTGAAAAATGCATGAAAGGCATGCTTCTTCCCACCTTGAACAATAAATTTTCCTTGTGTTTGCATAATTACTGATCATGGAATTTGAAATCCCCCTCTTGATGAAAGATGTTCATGCATGTGATTGAATTATCATCCTATCCTTATGTAATTTCATTATGAATGGCTGATGAGACATTTTTGGGGATGTGGCATCCTATGTACCAATTAGTTAAAAGAGGGAGGCCTAATCCTACATTAACAAGCATATCCACCACCCCATTCACTTTTCAATAAGTGTGGACAATGTAAAATTATGTCATCCTCCTCAAATTGTACTTAACATCATCAATTATAGATTTTATTAAATAGGAAGGGGTTATTTTACCTTCAAGGGCATTTAGGATATTGAGGGAGTCACCCTACACAAAAAATCTTTCCATCTTTGGGTTGGAGGCAAGTTGGATACCCCATAAATCTACCTTATCTTCAAAAACATGATTCATCTAAGTTCCCAAGGGTCCTGTATAAGTAGCAATCAACATGCCATTCAAATCCCTTATGGATCTTCCCATGCTTGTAGGTTCCATGTTTCCTTTTGAGGCTCTATCAAAGTTTAATTTAAACCAAATTTAAGGTAGGGTATTCCATCTCATGTGTTTGTGATTTAGATCTTTAGATGGGGATCTTATTTTTTGAACTACATCCCAATTGCTGAAGATCAGTTGTATTAAGGTTGGTCCTAGATTTTTATTTATGTGTGGGAAGGCTTTATAATTTTTAGTGATGGCATGTCATAATAGGATAAAGAACCCTTTAGGATTTTCTATTTTATTTGAGAAAAGGCTATCATTACAAGCTTTCTAAACACTCCAAAACCAATATGGGAGAGCCAGGTTCCACAAAAAATCTAGGGATAGGATGTTTCAAGGTGGTTTCCATTATTTGATGAGATCTAACACATTGTCAAGTTTTACCCATGAATGTTGAATTTATTCAGCATACAATTAAATAAACTTGAGCTGAATGGACAATTCATAAATAGATGATGTATCAAGTCCTCAACATTCTTACGTAATGGGCATTTATTAGGGACTATTAATCCTCTTTTTTCCAAGTTATCCACTATTAGGACATTATCTTTGGTCACCATCCAAAATAAAAATTTGACCTTGTGGGTCAAGTGTTTTATCCATAAATATTTCCAATAGTTTCACTCATTTTATAGGTTCAAATTAGTGGTATGTCCTAAAGACACCAAGTACATACTACTGTCTTTAGCAACCCATAGAAAATGATCTTCCTTAGGAAATAAAGGAATGTGAACCTATTTGATGGAGGAGTTAAGATTTTGGATCACTTGCACATATTTTATTGTGTATCTTTTTGAGGTAAGTGTGAGCTAGGAATTTGACTCAAGAAAGGATGGTTAGTATCATGTTAGTTTCAAAATGAAAACAAAATGAAAGAAACACACTAACTAGTATAACATCTCTAGGCCTAGACACTAGGAAGAGATTAGTTAATAAACATGAATAAAACACACAACTAAAATGTAAAATAAACCTTATTTTACCTTCCTTGGATTATCTAAAATGCTTGTTGTAGTGGCTTACTCAGCTTGTGCTCATGAATTCTTCATCAAAGGAGGATTGGCTATCTCCTCTTCTCCACGACACCTTGTGGCTTTGGATTGGCTTGGCTTGGAATCAATTTGGAATGGTAACACTAATTGAAATAGCTTTTGGAATCATTTGTGCATTATAACTTTGCATTATCAAGACTTAGAAATGATGTTCATGGCCTCTCTATTTATAAATTTTTGAAAAAGGCCCATAAGCAACCTAAACCATCCATCTCAAGATTGAGATGTGTGGCTAAGGATTAATCCAATTATGTAATTAAAATCCATAAATAGGCTCATCAGTATTTGGGATGGAGGAGCAATTAAGAGGCATGGGAGGCATGAATCCTAATATTTATGGCATTTATGGCCTAGGGATGTCTTTCCAAGAAATGAGGTCACCTGATGATGCATATATTCAATATTAATTTCTAAAGACAAGTATTCAACAAGTTTCCATGGAATTATTAATTAGGCTCTAACTTGGATTAATAATCTCTATGGATGATTAAGCACTTTATGCAAAAATTACTCAAATTAATCAGAATGCCTTATTATTAGTCCAAAATTTGACTGGATTAGAATTGGAAGTCAATGTCAAATGTGTTGGAATCATATTCCCATTTAGGATGTTACCAATAGTAAATAATAAAGGCATGTGTCTTGTGTAAAAGATTTGATAGGAAAGAACAATCCAAAGCACCCAGGTACAAAATTGGCATTTTGACTCAAAATGATCTGATCAAAGTTAGCTAGCCCATACATTGCATTGTCCCATTTAGGGATACTCTAGCCAAAATCAGCACTTGAATATGTCAGTTTCATATCGTTTAGCATGTTTTAGTGTTTTTAGGCCAAATTGTGTGTTTTAGGTGGAAATTGGTCAAAATCTTGGTTGGAGGTCATTGGTGACCAGATTTAGGTGTCTATAGTTTGCCCCTATTTGGGAAGGCATTACAAGCTATAAGCATAGTAACATATTCTCAAATAATGAAAAGGTCATGTATGCCTACAACTATAATGATGATAAACTAACTATATGATGAACAACTACAATGATGATAAACTAACTATATGATGACAAGATTCTAACTATGGATAATTTGGAAGAAAGAGGACTCATTGTACCTAGATAATGCCCACTTTGTAGGGAAGCAAAAGACTTAGTCCACCATTTGTTCATGTCCTACCCTTTTAATTCATGCATACTTAAATATATTTTGAACAAATTAAATCTTTTATGGGTTAAACAAGACAACATTTTTGATATAATTAGGCAATGGAAACCTACTTTGAGTCTCCTGTCCCTTTATTTCTTTTGGTATTTATCCCTCCCACATTGGCTCTAGGGTGTTTAGAAATCCCAAAATGACAGTCTATTCTCAAATAAAAGACACTGGCCAAAATAGATCTTTCTCCATCATTGTCAAGCCATAACTAAAAGTTAGAGGGCCTTCTCCCGTATGAACAAAAATATAGGATACAATTTTGAATAGTTGATCTTCAGATAATGGGGGCAACACAAAAAATTAGGTCTCCTTCTAAAGATCTATTACGCAAACATGTTAGGTGGAAGCCACTACTTGAGTGTTGGGTTCAACTCAATTTTGATGGGTCTTCAAAATAAAATATAGGTTTTGATGGAGGGGGAGGAGTCATAATAAATTTGGAGGGAATGTTGATTATTGCATACACAACCCCCCTGAGAATTAATACCAACCATGTGGTCAAAGCTAAGGTGGCACTCTAGGGCATCCAACTTGTTTCTAGTCTCAATATGGATAGAATAATAATTGAAGGGTACTCCCTGAACATCCTTAATGCATTATAAAACCACTCCTCACACAATAAAATCCCTCATAGATGATTCCAAGTGGTGTTTGAAGGAAATGGCACATTCATCTAGTCCATACTTACTATAAGGAGAATGAAGTGGTAGACTTACTTGCTAACATCAGATTTGGTCTTCCTCTTTTAGCTACTTATCATGTTGGATGACATGTCCCTAAAAATGTCATATCAATAATTCAAAATGAATCCACTTCTAGATAGGATGATGATGTAGCTGTCACATGTGTGGGATTTACAAGGAAAGTGAGGGCATTCTAAAATTATACTCCACCATCATTTCACTATGTGGATAGTTAATAATAAAGGGTGGGAGAAATATTACACTTAAAGTCTATTTACATCCATTGGTTCTATTTATTATTAAGGCTCAATGAATTCCATTCTCTATTCAATCTTTTAGGATACTGTCAAGATGGGAGGTGATAGGGATAGACTATAATTGACATCCTATTCAGAGGTCTAGAGCATGAAAAAGGTTTAGAAAAATATACATAGAGGGTGTCTCACCAAATTCATGTAGAGGGTCACTAGTCAAAATGTTGACATCTCAAAGGAATTTATTGTAGTGTAGAATAAGAGACTTGTGGAATTAAAAGGTATAAGAATATTTGTAATTGAGGAGTTTATAGGTGAAGTTACAGGAATGTCATGTGAAGGGGTTAAAGCCTTCAAAGATCAATTGAAGAAAATGAAGCTCATGTATAAGTTTTTTCAAACCAACGAGATCATTAAAATGGATAAAAAAGGGCTTACCCACTTGGATATTTTGTGACACTAGCCTAAAGTCTTCTTATAGATAATGAAGTATATTATAGACACCTAAAACTGGCCACCAATGGCCTTTGATTAGACTTCAGACTAATTCCTACCAACCTTTGCAAATTGATCCTGGGAATCACTAAACATCCCAAATTTGATTATGCATCATTTTTAAAAGCTTATAATCCAAATGAGACATCCCTAATTGGGGTATCCTACTATAATCAACAAAAATATCTCCTAGATTCATCTCTCTTCATCATGCGGCATCACAACATGTAATTTGGCCTATAGACCTATTAAATGGGGCACATGCACACAAAATAAAATCTTAAAAGAGATAAATGGATAATAAAAATTAATTAACAAGATAAACCAAATTAAATTCCTAGTTAAATTATCCATGTTTAATTAATGAAATTCTAAAAAAGAAAATTCAAAAATCAACAATATCCTAGCTTTTATCATGACATTTGTGAGTTATCAAGCCTTTAAATATATCAAAATATCTCACCCATGCATATTCAATGAAAATTATGAGAATTAGACACCTTTAGCTCTACTAAGGTTAATTAACTCACTTAAGTTAAATTTTAACTCATTCCATGTTTAAAATACACTTTAACTCACCTTAAGTTGGGGTTAATTCCTAAGCCTATAAATACAAGCCTAGACCTCTTCAAAAGAGAGCTTGGATAGAGTAATGTTATAATGCAAGTTTTGTAGCAAGATTGAAAGTAATAGTGTTATAATTCCCAAATATTGACCCAAGCCATTAATCATAATCCACAATCCATAATGGTGCCAAGGAGAAAAGGAGTCAAGAAAACAAACTCCATTGCTAAAGATTTCTTGAGCACAAGCCGAGCAAGCCATGAAAAAATCCCTTAGAGATCTCAAAGAAGGTAAAGATTATTTTTATTTAAATTTTAGTTGGGTATTAAATTTTATTTTATCCATTATGCTCCCCCTAAGATCTAGGCTTGGAGATGTTAGCATGTTAGTGTGTTGATTTCATTATTTTTTGAAACTAACACTTGATCTAACCTCCTCTCTATTTTCAAATTATTTGATCACAAATGACACACCTAGTGGGACATGCACCTTATAAAGTTGATCTTAAATACTTATAGATCATTTTACTATGATTGTCATGTCAAAATTTGATCTTACTGACTAAGGAAGGTGAAAATTTCAATCTAAAGGACATTTTTTGGAAAATCATGAATTTATTCTCTAGATAACAATATCACAACTTAAAAAAAATGTGATTTTCCCCTATTTTTAATGGTTTTGTCCTTAGATACTATGGTTTACACTAACACTTTTTCTATCCATAGGAGTTAGTGGCAATATTGCAATATCATAACTCTATAGTTGTGATATCACAATATCATAACTTCACAAGTCATGATATCATATTGATAGTTATGATTTTACAATTAAGCCATTAGCAATTTAGATATCCATCATGGTTAAGTTGTAATATTGAAACTCTAAGAGTTGTGACTTTGGCTTGTCATTTGCATTTTTGCACATAGACTAGAGATTTTGCAAAATAGGCTCTATTTTTTTGAGATTTGCATTATTGCACTAATTTTTATGGTTTTTTAGACTTGTGATTTTAATCTATGTAACTTTGGTTTTGCTCTATGTAAACCCAAGATATATGTTTTGAAAAATTATTTTCTCATATGTTAATGTGATTTAAATTAGGAGGAAAATCTCTAACCCTTACAGGTCCAAGGCAGGAATAGAACATGAATTTACAAGTTTAGATTCATGAAAATTCATTTTGGGTGTTTAAAATTAATTTAGCTAACTCCTGAACACTTCATTTTGGTGCTAAAATGAATTTGTTAAATGTTGAACATTTGATTTTAGTTCTTCAAAGGAACCTATAATTTTTAAGTATTAAACATTTCATTTTTGGTGCTTTAAAATGAATGCTTAAGTCTTGAATATTTGATTTTGGTGCCTAAAGAGCATGGTTAAGTGTTGAATATTTGGTTTTAGTTATTAAAATAAACATAAGAATTTTGGATTAAGTTGTTTTGTGAAAATTATTAAAAGTTTTTCAAATAAGCCAAGGGGCCAAAGAACTTTATCAAACATCTCAATTTGGTGCCTAAAATCAACACTTACTTAGATCACAATTTCTTAAAAGTGATTAATACTTGTTTTTTTATTTGAGTAAAATGAATGGTGCATGTATACTCTCCCCCCATCCCCTATGGGGAACTTGGGTGAACAAAAGTGCATTTTCACTTGCAATTTATGCCTAGTACAAGGCATAGAAATAATGTTGTCTAAGCTCTCCCCAAAACCTGTATGGTTTGGGTGATCTAAAAGCAACCTCTAAAATATTTTCACTTAATTTTATTTTCATGCAACTTGGCTTATGAAAGGGAGTTCATTGATTCTTCATGAGTTATTTAGGGAAGCTTAAAATTGGGGTTTCATCTCTTGGCATTAGTTTAACCCCACTCCATGATGGGGTATACAAATCAGGGTAAGTATATTGTGAGAGCCAAGGGGTTGAGTGGCTAACCTCTCTTTTCATAATGAAAACCCAAGTTAGGTCTGGTTAACTATGGGATTCCATTAAGCAATCCATGGATTGAATTAGTATGAAAAGGAATAGACCCTTTCATAGTAATTTAATCGGTATGAACTCAATTGATGTGATACATCCGTTGTGTTAGCCACACTTAGGACCAATCTAGACATTCAAAAATTATAGTTTTAGTAAACCCCATTTGACCAAGCTTGTCAATTTTAGGATTTAGGATGTTACATTTATATGTTATGTCATTTCATCCTTTATTGCTTAGTCTTTGAGTCTAAAACCATTTGTTTATTTGTGTCATGTTATACTAAGTTTTGTTTATATGTCACTCCTTTATTTGAGGAGGAATTATGTTGGCCATTTTGCACCACACTTTTGTCTTAAAAAACTTTTGCCAAACTTGTTTGTGTGTGTCACTTGATTGAAAAGGGTAACACTACGCTGCCCAAATCATTTCAAGCTTTGTGCCTTGAAATCTTTTGAGATAAACCATTGATCATATTTTTAAATAGTGATAAAATTGTTATGATACTAAAATTATTTCATAGCCTTGTCTTGTCTTATGTAAAAGTTGACATTTTTAAAACCAAACCATGTGTGCCTTGTTGGGTGTTGGTTTAGTGTTATTATGCCATTTGATTTTGTCTAGCTTGTTGTTTATTTGAAGATTCTTAGTTTCCCAATCTGAATTTTTAATTAACCTTGCCAAGTTCAAATTCAAACATTGATTGATTTCCATTTATTCCTTATCTAATTGGGGATTAGACACCGATATTTCTCTTTTGGGTTGTGCAACTTAGGTTAATTTGTTACCTAACTTTGAAAACTATCACTTGGATATTTGCCTAGTGCTATTATGTCATTAAATTTTTTATAGCTTATTTATTTAAAGGAGCCTAGTTTTTATTATTTTTTGTGCTTTTTATTTGGGAGAAATAACTTATCTCTCCATATGCTTTTTGCCTTATGCTAACTGACAAGTTCATGTTTGAATTTTGTATGCCTAGTCTATGCCAAAGTGTTCCATGTTTGTTAGATTAAATAACCCTTTGTTTTAAGTCTAGATTTTGATGTCACATTTGGCTAAAAATTATAGCATATACCTTGTTTGAGCCTAGATTTTGACACCATGTTTGGCTAAAAGACCTAAAAGTCTTTTCATTTTCCTAGATTAGACTTATTTGGAACACTTTATCCATAAATTTTGGCATGATAGTTTTTATTCAGCCACTTGACCTTTTGTGTGTGAGACATTTAAAGTTAGACATATGAATTTAGATTATTTTATACCAAGTTTTAACATAGACCATTTTGGAGATACAACTCCCCTAGACCAAGTAATACCAAGTTTGAACCATTTGTCCTTTGGACATTCTTTTCTAGAGTTTTTATAAATCTAGACCTTTTTATGGATCTTTCACTATTGATGTGAATATGCCTAGCTATACTTATGGCAGAGTTATGCACAATCCAAGTTATGATAAAAGAGCCACACAAATTATCTTTTCTCAAGACCCTTATGGTGAAGAAGTGGTTTGTGAGATGGATCCATATCCTCCTTACAATCTTCAATCTAGGGAAAAATGCCAAGCATCATGTTTGATGATCCATTCTTTTATTCAGTTGACGTATGATGTTCACCATCTCACCAATAATGACATTTGATCCCCCACCTATACTGTTAACCCTCCTTTATATTGTGTGAGTAATCAAGCTCCACATCATCCAGGGACTACCATTTCTATTTTAGGGCCTCTTTCTTTATCTTGTGCAAGCAACCACAATCCATAATGCACTACCATTTCCATTTCAAGACCTCATCCTTTATCATGTGTGAGTAACCAAGCTCCATGACACCCTACCATTTCTATACCAAGACCTTATCCTTTAGCTTGTGTGAGCAACCAAGCTTCATGATGCCCTACCATTTTTATTTTAAAACCTCATCCTTTGGCTTGTGTGAGAAACTAAACTCCATGATGCCCAATCATTATCCAACCACCAATCATCATTCATCCATTACTAATTGTTCCCTAGTTTATAAAACCCCTACTGATTATCTAACCATAATCAAGCCAATCAGTACATCTTCAATCGAGCCAATCATTCAAAGTTCAAGATATATTTAAAAATGGTATTTTATAATTTCTTGTAAACCAAGGCCAAGAGAACAAACTGAACCATAATGTTTTTATTGAACCAACCATTTTTGATGAGTCAACCTATGATGAATCACCTTTTGATCCTATTCTAGTTGTCGAGGAGTCTCACTCTGATAAGCCAATCTTTGTTGAATCACTTCTTAATGATTATAACTACCTTTGGGAAAATCATTACCTCAACCATATGATTATTTTTAAAAAGCCTCCCCTTGATAAGCCAGTCTTTAAAGAGTTGTCTCTTGACCTTTTCCCCCTCATTGAGGAGTCTCAATTTGACAAAATAGTCTTTATGGATCCCATTATGCCATCATAGGCTATTATTTGTCCAAAACCAAAAATTCAATAAAGACATCATTGTAGCATCATACACATAAGATAAATAATCAATATTGAAGTTAGGTTATATTCTTGAACTGACATCAAATTTAACATCAAAAGTAGATTCAATGTCAGTCTCAACATCAGATTTAGAGTCCCTTGAGTTAGAATTGTTGGGTGAATATTTTGTCAATCAGCGTACTGATAAACAAAATAGGTCTGATCAACCACAATAAGAAGATTAGTCGGCCAAGTGTGTAGGTTTACCACATCAAGAGGGGGCTAATCTCTCCTCTCATCAAGGGGATGTTCCCTATATATATATATATATATAAACAAAAAATAATACTCAAGGGTAGGATAAACCATCCATCTCTCTTTTTTCAGAGATGATGTGTGCAAATCAAAGGAGAAATCCAGATGAAATGAAAAAAAACACTCCTCTTCTTTCAATAGTGTTGTTTCAATAGACAAAAGGAATATTTTTGGTGATGACAAGTAACTTGAAATAGAGTATAAGAACACAACAGGATGAAATGAGGCACAAAGTCTTCACCTCAACTGCCAAAGAGTGGAATACAAAGAACAATGAGGGCACAAAGTCATCCCAAGGTTCTTTACATAGAAACAAAAAATAAACACATACTGAGGACAATTATGACAGCATAGAGTCTGAAAGTAACTGGCTTCAGGACACCTTCTTTGTCACCTCTACTAGCTCTACTTGTTAAATTGCATAAACCAGAATACATTTAGGAAATAGACACAAGAAAAATATCCTAGAATAATACAAGTTATAACAGCACAAAGTCTAAAAGTAACCTACTTTCTGATTCTAACAGAGAAATATGATGAACAATCTGAGCTCAAAGTCTCAGTAATGCCTTTCAATTTCGGTAGAGTTTTTGTTTTTGATAATAGAGAGAGATCCCCAAAACAATAAGAGAGAGTTCAATATATAGCCCTTCAAGAAAGACTTGGGGAGCAGTAACACATCATGTTGCATTAAATTTTGTCAAGAAGATATGCTGGAATTGGATGCATTTGCCCATTTGCTTTTCTCAATGCAGAGAAATAGGTCACGCCATTGAATGTTTGTGTTCTCCAATGTCCATCTGGCGGTTTGCTTCTAGAAACATATTTCATGCATGGATATTTTTGGTCTTCTTCATTATTCCTCCTTTCTTGTCTATTGAATCAGGTACTTGGTTCAATTCGATGCTCTATTCTTTAGTCACTTTCTATTGGTCTTAATAATTGATGTGTGGCACGTTCTACTACAAAATAGGTGAGGGCATGTGGTAGCATCCACGGGACTCTGAGAGATGTTTATTGAAAAAAGATTTGAAACCTGTAAGAAACTCAAGATGTGGATACAAACACTTGTCACATTCCATGGAGTTACAACGAGACATGTGACAACTTTCACTTGTCTTTTGAGAATCCCATGGAGGATGACATTTGGTGTGCTCCACTTACTTTAGTAGCTTACTAGGGGCTCACCACAATCCTTACTTAATAAAGAGACCAAAAGAAGAAACTGCGGTGTCAAAATGTTGTAGCTTCCACTGAGCTTTAGTTTCTCTTTCGAAAGTCTTTCTGTCTTATATCAGTTTCCTATGGAAGATGACACATGGCAATCTCTGTTGAGTTTTAAAAATGTGTCTCAATAGATGACATGTGGTGGCTTCTACTACATTTTGATAAGGGACATGTGGCACTTTCTACTGTGACTTTCTGAGGGACATGTGGCAGCTCGGTGAGTTTTCTATTTTAGGGGATTATTCCTTTAGACAAAAAGTCTAAAGGAATTCTTTCAGGCAATTTGTCTGAAGGAATTATTTCTTTACAACTTTGCCATAGGAACTTTTTTGAAGGAATTCTTTGTGTCTGTTCAGTCTTTGAATTGGTCTGTTTGCTCCCTGCCTGCCCTCTACAAGGGCTGTTTGAGCTTCAAAGTGACCTTTCAAATTTTTTTAACGGTCCACTTTGGTTTCCAAGTGCCCTCCAAAAAGGCTATTTGTCTTTTGGTTTTACTTTAGTCAATTTTCTACCGATCTCAACAAGTGACACATGCAGCATCCGCTATGAAATAGGCAAGAACACGTGGTAGTATCCACTTAACTTGTAGAGGCTTTGGATGCCTTTTGAGTGTCATGTAGAAGATGACACATGGTGGCTTCCGCTAAGCTTTTAAAAACACTGTAGATACACTTGAGACTCATTTTAGATTCATATAGATGTTGACACTTGGTGTGTTTTACTTATCTTACAAAGGACATGTGGCAACTTCCATAGCTCTTAGAAACAAAGTAAAATGGGGCTCGATAGACGACACTTGGTAGCATCTACTGGGCTCTATCAGGCTTTTGTTTTGGGCTTTCTTTGCCTTAGTCACTTTTGCCATGAAATTTCCTCTACAAGGGCACT
This sequence comes from Torreya grandis, assembly GCA_037957365.1. Taxonomy (NCBI): domain Eukaryota; kingdom Viridiplantae; phylum Streptophyta; class Pinopsida; order Cupressales; family Taxaceae; genus Torreya; species Torreya grandis. Next base: position 1,945,980 of record JARHVA010001368.1, on the reverse strand, counting down.
TGTCTCTTCCACTTTTCAGACACTCCTTTGAACCTGCAACTTGAATCGATTGATTGAACCAACTTTGGTTCAACGATTCAATGGTTCATTCCTTCATTTATATTGACCGTTTGAAACAAGCTCTTAGAAATAAATTGTGTTCAACCTATTGCTATTGAACCTGTTGAACCTTTGAACCCATTAAACCTTTGAACCTAAAAAAAAATGGTTCAAGGTTCAATGGTTCAAACATTGCATAGAAGCTTGCTGATAGATTCTTTTGGTTGAACTAATGTGTTGAACTAGTCCTAAAAATGACTAAGTATTGGAAACTTATTCTTTTAATTGAACTTGCCTATAGAATCTTTTGAATCTATTAAACCTGTTAGTCCTCTGACTAAAAAAGCTTGAAAAATTCCCAATTTTGAAAGTTTAGAACAATTTTTGAAATGGGAAGAGATAATTTTGTCTTGCAAGACCAAAATAACTTAAATGTTGTCCCAAAAATGAGTGACATTTTTCGGGTACAATAGCTAGCTCCAGTTGGGGAAATTCTATCAATTGTAAAAAGAATTGAAGGGAGTAGAATCCAGAATCTCTAGTGTCTTCATTTGTACCATTGGGTTATAGAGAAATGTTACCCATAAATGAAAGGCATCAAAAATGAAAACAAATAAAACAAAATAGAACTAAAAACTATACAAATATACATATGTACAGATGAAATGATTTGATACTTCAAGAATTGAAGTGTTTCAGATGCTTCCCACTATGAGGCAGAGAAAAGAGTGTGCCATCTAGATAATTTAGAAAAAATCTATTTTCACCATTGTGCTGATGAATAATAAATGGGCCTCTCCAAAGGGAGTCAAACTTTCCATGCATCCCTTTTGGTTCTCTCCTTTTGTCCCACAGCAGGACTTGATCCCCAATCTAGAAATAATAGTTTTTTGCCTTCTAATCAAAGAGTTTCTTTACTAGACTTTGATGGGCAACAATTCAGTCCACCACCATAGTTCTCTACTCATCCAGCTCAGTTAGGCACATGATCCTCTTATCAAGGGGGCTTTCATATGTCTGATCTTCAATTGCCTTAGCCAATTTCAAGGCTAGCAATTCTAAGGTGATTGATATCTTAGCATTAATACCATAAAAATGTTGGAAAGGAGACATACCAATTGCCCTCTTTGGTGTGATTCTGTCTGCCCATAGAGCATCAACCAATGCTTTATGCCATGTCCTTTGATTGTCATCTACCAGCTTCTTGATGATAGTCACCAGGTTCTTATTGCTTGATTCAACTTGTCCATTCCCTTATGGAAAGTAATCAAAAGAGTGGGAGAGTGTAATCCCATAATAGAAATAGAATTGTGTAATCTCTTGGGAAGTGAAACAAGCTACATTGTCAGTAACAATCTTGGTTGGGACTCTAAACCTAGAAATGATATTCTCCTTGAAGAAATTGCACACTACTTCTGAAGTGGCATGTTTGGTTGGGATAGCTTCTACCCACTTGATAAAATAGTCAGTTGCTATAAGGACATAATCATGTCCAACACTTGAAGATGGGTTTATAGCTCCAATAAAATCAATTCCCCATTACTGGAATGGTTCTTCTATCATCACTGGATTGAGAGGCAAGGTAGCTAACTTGGGTCTTCCAACAAATTACTGGTAGAGTTCACATTTTCTGACCCACTTATATGCATCTTGGAAAAGAGTTGGCCAGTAATCCCTGGCTCACAAAATCTTGTGGGTAGTCACAAGAGCAAAAAAATGTCCTCCACAGGTTAGATTGTGGAAGGATTTCAAAAGTTGGCTTTACTACTCTTTGTCTACATAGCGAAGGAATACTCCATCTAGGCTCCTCTTGTACATGCCGTTGTCCCAAAGGACAATATTAGCAGCTTTCAACTTGATAGTCCTCCTCTCTTTGTAAGATAAATGAGTAGGACATTCACCATAAGTAAGGAAATGAGCAATACCTAAATACCACTCATTAGTAGTGGAGATAAAGAGGACTATCAGTGTGTTTTCCACCTCTACTTCTTCATGATCTATTTCTTCTGGTTTGTTATTAGCAATTAATTGGCATAGGCATTTTCCCCTTACGATCTTTATTGGCTTGATGTCTAAATAAAACTCTTGGATGTTTGCAATCCAATTGCCTCTTTTTGTCCCAAACTCCTGCTAAGTTAATATGGACTTGACTGTAGTGTTAGGAACCAAGACAGTAGTGCATGAATTCAGGATATAGAAGCATAAATGCTTGACTGCCTTCACCACTAGATAAGCATGCTTCTCCATGTTTGAATACTTTAGCTCATCAGATTTAAGAGGGTAGCTCATGAAAGAAATGAGAGATTCCATACCTTCTTTATTCTGTTGAACTAGAATTGTTGAAAGTGTGTGTTCAAAAGCATAACTGTATATGGTGAACTCTTTGTTGTAGTCTAGACAAACCAGAGTTGGGGCATGGACAATGGCAGTCTTGATATCTTCAAATGCTGACTTGCCTTCTTTAGTCCAACTGAAGGTGGCCTTACCTTTCATCATGTTTACAATGTGTCAAGTTTTCTCAGCAAATTTGGGGATGAACTTTCGTAAGAAATTCACCTTTCTGAAGAAAGAGTGAACAACATTTTTACTTGTAGGCAAGGTAAGCTCTTGAATAGACTTGACTCTATCTAAGTCAATTTTTATGCCTTCTTTGGACATAATGTGCCTGAGAAGTTTCCCCTCTGTTACTCCAAAAATAGACTTCTTAAGATTTAAGGAAATACCATTCTGGTGACAACGCTCCACCACTTGTTGCAAGTGGCGTATATGATCAGAATGAGGCTTTGAGAAGATGATCAAGTCATCAAGGTATACCATAATGAACTTACCTATCTCATCTTTGAAAGTAAGGTCTATTGCTCTCTAAAAGGTGGTGCCAATATTTATCAAGCCAAAAGGCATCCTTTTATATGCAAATGTGCCCCAAGGTGTGGTGAATGTAGTCTTGTATTGGTCTACTTCACCAACTTCAACTTAATTTTATCCTGAAAAACCATCTATCATTGATAACATCTCTGAGCCAGTCACTATTTGAAGCACTTGATCCATGATTGGCAAAGGATAGTTATCCTTTAAAGATGACTGATTTAGATTCCTAAAATCCACACAAATGCAAATTTCACCACTCTTCTTCCTTACAGGCACTATGTTTGCAATCCATGTGGAATGGTGGATTGGGAAAATGATTCTAGCATTTAATATTTTTTGTATCTCAAACAAAATAATACGTAATATCTTCAGATTGTACTGTCTAGATTTTTGCTGATAAGGCATTGAGTCAGCCTTGAGAGGAATGTCATGGCAGATTTAATCAAGCCTGAGAGATTTTAGGTCATCATAAGAATATGCTAAGATGTCCATGTATTGGTAGAGTAAAGTGGTGAACTTGAAATTCTCTTCTTGAGTGCAGCACTTACCAATGTTCACCATCTTGGGATTTTCTTTAGTAGTTAGATTTATTTGATCGAATCCTTGAGAGGAGCTTAAATCTATTTGCTACTATTTGATGAATTTGTCATACTTGTCAAATAGTTTCTCAAGAGAAACTAGGCCTTTGAGAATTTTATTCCCTTTGAGTTGTAATAATTCTTCATTTGCATCTAAAATTGATTTGGGGGTTGATTCACACTTCTAAGGTTTATTGCCTTCAAAATGTAGTTGTTTAAAGTTGTCTTTTCATTTTAGGAAGGCAATGATTTGGTGATCATCATTGAATACTTACCAATGATCAACATTATTAGGTACACTTGGTATAAAGACTAGCTCAATGGTATCCCTATCTTCTATGAAGTTTGAGTGAGGAACTAAGAGAGTTGCTGAAATAACAAGTGCATCAGCTCTATCATTAGATTCCCTGGGTATGGCAGAGATGTTGAAAGCATCAAAGCTGTCAATTTGGTCCCAGACTAAGTTGCGATAGTGATGCAATATTTCATTTTTGATTTGGTATAGGTTTCTCACCTGACAAACCACTAGTTTAACATCTCCTTTGGCATGAAAGAGTTTGATGCCTTTGTCTCGAGCAGCCCTCAATCCAAGTAACAGAGATTCATATTCATCTATATTATTAGTGTTGCTGAACTATAACTTATATGAGTAAGGGAAAATATCTCCTTAAGGAGATATCAACACAATCCCAGCTTCTAAACTGGTAGAGGAGTAGCTTCCATCAAATTCTAGAGTCCATACCTCATCAGATACTAATTTTTGTTTAGATTTTCCTTCATTAGAGAGGGAAGATCCTTCTCTATCTATATTACAACCTACCAATTCTTTTACTATTCTAGCCAAACTAATTTTTGGGTTGACACTTTGAAAATCTTTATCAGTTGTTTCATGAACTTCATCTTTAAAAAGAAAATAGTTACCCATATCTGAAGATTCAAATAGATTTTGAGCTTCAGGGGCTGATGTTTGAGTGACAATATATTTTGATTCTTTTTTAGGAATCAGCCTCTACATGATGCCCTTAATAGGGATTATTGCTTTAGATAGATCCATGCTCAATTCTCCACCAACATTCTTAAAGAAATTTTGTCCTAACAGAATATTGTGAGGTTGGAACGTCAGCCACCGGAACTGTCATCTTGATTCTTTTGTCTAGAAAGGTTGAAAATGCAAATTGGGTGTCTTTAATTTGTCCCAGTAATAGCACTTGTTTTTTCTCCATGGAGAAACATCTCCCAAATGTCTTAGTCATTATGAGATCAAGATATTCTACCACTTTGGCAGGCATGACATTGTCAGATGCACCTGAGTCTATGATGCAATTGCTTAGTTTGTGACCATTTATCAACAAGGAAATATAGAGAGGTTCTATTTTCCTAGGGGTAGTAGGAGGAGTAATATCAAGATTATTTGGAATGGAAATATTCTTTAGGGAATTAGGATTTACCTTCTTAGAATCTTGTCCTATAGGGACAACCTTATTCTTCACACACTCAACTAACCTATCCAACTGCTCAGGATTGAATTGTAAATATTCAAACTCAGTCATTTGAATTTTGGTTTTCTTGACATGATGAATTATGTCAAATGACTGAATTGGACTAAGAACAGAGGAAGGTAATTCAACCTTCTATTTTGTAGAGGGGGAAGGACCGATTTGTGAAATTAAAGTTAAAGGTGAAGGTAAAATTGATGTACTTACCTTTTTGGTGATCACCGGGTCCTTTGGCTGGAAAGGTAGAGAGGTTCCATGTTTAGCAATTGAAATTGTAGGCTAAGAATGTTCTTCTATTTTTATCTTATCAGCTTGTTGAGCTGATTGGTTCTTGGACCTTGTGAACACTGCATATGATCCATCAAAAGCTACTCCTTTACTTCTGGGTTCATACTAGTAGTTTAGGAAACCAATGTTGGAATCTCCAGCTGATTCTTATTGGTTTTCTATGAGGAGATAAACATCATTTTCTTGACTCAATTTGGGTTGGAAAGAGAAATCTAATTCTACTTCAAGGTATCCCACTACTAAATTGACTAGGGGTGCTTCAATGGCAAGTTTCCCAGTAGTTTAGGAAACCAATGTTGGAATCTCCAGCTGATTCTTTTTGGTTTTCTATGAGGAGATCAACATCATTTTCTTGACTCAATTTGGGTTGGAAAGAGAAATCTAATTCTACTTCAAGGTATCCCACTACTGAATTGACTAGGGGTGCTTCAATGGCAAGTTTCCCTTGTGGGGGAGGAAGACGATTTAGCTGCCCTTGATTCTTGGTAGCATTGCCCTAGTATGATTGATTTGAAAATGTCCTCCTTGGTATATCTCTATATGAAGGAGCAAAAGACATTCCTTACACCATTTTCCTTTTAAGAGCAAGTAACTCATTTGCCAACTTTTGCACTATTAGATCAGTGGTGCCTGTAGATGGATATTCAAAAGATGATGAGGGTCTATTTCTATTAGGATCTCTCCTTATCTTCCCTGCCAAGATGAGATCATCTTCTACCTCAATGGTCAAATCTTGAGTTGTAATAAGGTTTATTTGACCAGCACGTCTTAACAAAAAACTTATTTTAGGTAGCTGAGAATTAATGAAGAAACATTTAAGATTCTCAGCTGTAGGTCGAGTAATTACAGGGATCCTATTCCTCAATTTGTCAAAATTTGCTTTTAAGTCCCTCACTGGTTCATGAGGCTCTTTTTTCATCTTTGTAAGCTGAGTTAGAAGGGCATGTGAATATTTTGTAGGCTTGAATTTGGCTTCAAACTTAGCTTTGAGGGTGTTCCAGTCAGTTATTGACTGAGCCTGCAGATGGTAGAACCAATCTGCAGCAGCACCTTGTAGTGTTTCTACAAATAGTCTGACTACCACATCTTTAAATTCCACCCCAATTACACCATAGGCTATGCTGAAGGCTGTAATGTGTTCATCAGGATGAACTTTTCCATCACCATAGAATTTAGGGAAATTCTTCCTCAAACTACGTGAGAGCTTATGTAGAGGTGGAGTAAGATTGAGAGGACCAAAATAATTACCCTAGGGGCCTTGAACTGCCATTATATGACTATGAAAAGGAGGAATAAAAAATTCTAGAGGGGTAATTATTGGCAAAGCTTTATTAACAATAGAAGTGGATGCTTCGCTTGGTAATGGAGACCTGACTTTAGTAGGAGGAAAACTCTTAGTTCGTTGGAGACAAGATGGTGAAGGAGATAGATCAAAATTACTTTGCTGTACCAACTCAAATATAAGATCAAAAATACCTTTATCTCTTTGGCTTCGTGTATACCTTAAATCTGCCAAATTGTGAAACAAAAATGAAAAGAATTGACCTTGCTTTAGCTTGAAGCTTGAGGCTTTAAACTATGCGTTCTTTCCTAGTGGACCTGGTTTATAGACCATATTATATAATAGATATGGATAAAGATGGTAAGGTTATAATGATAATGGATAAGAAGTGGAATGGAATGGCTAGAGTCTATAATGGATAAGGGTAGGGACTGCTTTAATATGAAACTTGAGGTTTCAGAATGCACATAAATCTCCAGCAAAGTCACCAAAAATTATTGCATGAATATTTTGTTAATCATCATATTGATAAACAAAATAGGTCTGATCAACCACATTAAGAAGATTGGTCGACCAAGTGTGTAGGTTTACCACATCAAGAGGGGACTAATCTCTCCTCTCATCAAGGACCTCCCCTATAGATATGTTATATATATATATATATATAAATATATAATTATACTCAAGGGTAGGATAAACCATCCATCTCTCTTTTTTTAGAGATGATGTGTGCAGATCAGAGGAGAAATCTAGATGAAATGACAAAAAACACTCCTCATCTTTCAAAAGTGTTGTTTTGATAGACAAAAGGAATCTTTCTAGTGATGACAAGTAACTTGAAACAGAGTATAATAACACAACAAGATGAAATGAGGCACAAAGTCTTCACCTCAACTGCCAAAGAGTGGAATATGAAGAATAATGAGGGCACAAAGTCATCCCAAGGTTCTTTACATAGAAATAGAAAATAAACACATACTGAGGACAATTATGACATCATAAAGTCTGAAAGTAACTGGCTTCAGGACACCTTCTTTGTCACCTCTACTATCTCTGCTTGTTAAATTGCATAAACTAGAATACATTTAGGAAACAGACATAAGAACAATCTCCTAGAATAATACAAGTTATAATAGCACAAAGTTTGAAAGTAACCTACTTTTTGATTCTAACAAAGAAATATGATGAACAATCTGATCTCAAAGTCTTAGTAATGCCTTTCAATTTGGGCAGAGTTTTTATTTTTGATAACAGAGAGAGATCCCTAAAATAATAAGAGAGAGTCTAATATATAGCCCTTCAAAAAAGACTTGGGGAGAAGTAACACATCATGTTGCATTAAATTTTGTCAAGAAGATATGCTGGAATTGGGTGCATTTGCCCATTTGCTTTTCTCAATGCAGAGAAATGGGTCACACCATTGAATGTTTGTGTCCTTCAGTGTCCATCTGGCGGTTTGCTTCTAGAAACATATTTCATGCATGGATATTTCTGGTCTTCTTCATCATTTCTACTTTCTTGGCTATTAAATTATGTCCTTGGTTCAATTTGATGCTCTGTTCTTTGGTCACTTTTTGCTGGTCTTAATAATTGATGCATGGCACATTCCACTGCAAAATAGGTGAGGACACATGGAAACATTCATGGGACTCTGAGAGATGTTTATTAAAAGAAGATTTGAAACCTGTAAGAAACTCAAGATGTGGATACAAACACTTATCACGTTCCATGGAGTTACAACGGGATATGTGGCAGCTTCTACTTGTCTTTTGAGAATTCCATGGAGGATGACACTTGGCATGCTCCGCATACTTCAGTAACTTACTGGGGGCTCACCACAATCCTTACTTAATAAGGAGACCAAAATAAGAAACTATAAATGTTGACATGTGGTGGCTTCTACTGAGCTTTAGTTTCTCTTTCGAAAGTCTTTGGGTCTTATATCAGTTTCCTATGGAAGATGACATGTGGTGATATCCACTGAGTTTTGAGACTATGTCTCAATAGACAACACTTGGCAGCTTCTACTACATTTTGATAAGGGACATGTGGCACTTTCTATTGTGCTTTCTGAGGGACATGTGGCGAATCGACAAGTTTTCTATTTCAGGGGACTTTTCCTTCAAACAAAAAGTTTGAAGGAATTCTTTCAGACAATTTGTCTGAAGGAATTCTTTCTTTACAACTTTGCCATAAGAACTTTTCTGAAGGAATTCTTTGTCTCTATTCAACCTTGGAATTGGTCTGTTTACTCCCTACCTACCCTCTACAAGGGTTGTTTGAGCTTCACAGTGACCTTTCAGATTTTTGCAATGGTCCACTTTGGTTTTCAAGTGCCCTCCAAAAAGGCTGTTTGTCTTTTGGTTTTGCTTTAGTTGATTTTCTAGCAATCTCAACAAGTGACTCATGGTAGCATCCACTGTGAAATAGGTGAGGACACGTGGTAGTATCCTTTTAACTTGTAGAGGCTTTGGACACCTTGAGGGTCCCACAGAAGATGAAATGTGTGGCTTCTGCTAAGCTTTTAGAAACACTGTAGATACACTTGAGACTCATTTTAGATTCATGCAGATGTTGACACTTGGCATGTTTCACTTATCTTACAAAATACATGTGGCAACTTCCATAACTCTTAGAAACAAAGTAAAATAGGTCTCGATAAATGACACTTGGCAGCATCCACTGGGCTCTATCGGGCTTTTGTTTTAGGATTTATTTGTATTAGTCACTTTTGCCACAAAATTTCTTCTACAAGGGCACTTCTCTTTGACTTTTAGGACACTCCTTTGAACCTGCCACTTGAATTGACTGATTAAACCAACTTTGGTTCAATGGTTCAATAGTTCATTCCTTCATTTCTATTGACCACTTGAAATAAGCTCTTAGAAATAAATCATGTTGAACTTGTTGCTGTTGAACCTGTTGAACCTTTGAACCCATTGAAGCTTTGAACCTAAAAAAAATGGTTCAAGGTTCAATGGTTCAATGGTTCAAACATTGCATAGAAGCTTGCTGATAGATTATTTTGTTGAACCAAGGTGTTGAACAAGTCCTGAAAATGACTAAGTATTGGAAACTTGTTCTTTTGATTGAACATGCCTATAGAAGCTTTTGAATCTATTGAACCTGTTAGTCCTCTGACTAAAAAAGCTTGAAAAATTCCCAATTTTGAAAGCTTAGAACAATTTTCTGAAATGGGAAGAGATAATTTTGTCTTGCAAGACCAAAATAGCTTATTGTCCCAAAAATGAGTGACACTTTTCGAGTACAACACGAATCAACATTAGAATCAGAATACACCTATGGATATTACAATATTGGTTACACATGACTTGTAGACCAGTTTGAATATATTTTTGATCCTTCTAAAATTTTTGAGGATGATTACTTTAGCTTTAACATAAGTTATCCTAGTATCTTCTATAAGGATTGTGATGCCTTCCCCATTGCATTGTCATTCCACATGCCATTAACACCAACCAACCTAGCCATTTTATTACCCTTCTACCTCCCATAAGTGTCTATTGGGACTAACATAATCATACCTTGTTAAAATACATCCATGGTGACATATTAGTTACAAAATATCAGGGGGATAATGCCACATTCATGCAAAAGAAGAACAATCTCCTAGTGAAACCTTTTTAAAGGTGATATGGGACAATCAAAGTTTAAACTCAACATCTTCTAGTGAAACCTTTTTAGAGGTGATAGAAAAAAATCAAAGTCAAAAGTCAATATTCTTTAGTGAAACCTTCTCAGAAGTGCTATGGGATAATCGAGGAAACTTCATTGGTGAAATCCTCTTTGAGGTGCGAATAGCTGAGCACAATCATCCTTCACTACTTGATGAAGACATTATCAAAGATCAAATTAGTATATATTCTAATCTACAACATAATTAGATGGTAGCTATTCTCAGGCCCAAATAACAAAAATATATAGTGGTCTTATCAAGAGCATATTCAAAAGTCTTCAGCCCTACCACATCCAAAGTTATGTCAAATCCAGAATTAACAACATTATGTGTGCCTAAAAATCTTGATCTACATTTGTTTCCCAACTATTATACATATTCCATTATCATCCAACTTTACATTTCCAAATCAAACCTATCAGCTAATATTTATCTATATTTGCCATCACTAATCACAATTTCCTTTACAGAGGCTATAAAGATACCTTATGTTGACGTTTGAAGGAAATAAAATCAATGACCAATGAAGATCACTACAACATTTTTGGAATCCAAATCTATAACAAGTTTTTACAGAGCAACTATTTAGAAGAGGTGTGGGCTATCAATTCATACATTTGATTATTCTAATTGTATCATATGTTGATTAGGACATGCATCTCCACATTAACAAGAATAATAGAAACATTTCCCTGGCCAAAATCATAAAACCAAAAACCATACCTTGCCAAAGGCATTTATCATACCTTTTACTTTTCCATTTACCTTGCCTCTTTCATTTTCCATTCATTTTATCATTATTCCATACCTTGACATTTACCCCACATTATCACTTAGGGGTAATCCTCTTACCTTTTTACCCAATTTTCATTCCATCATCATCCTAAACAATGTCATACCATATGCCATCTTACCATGCCATCTCTATTAGACTAAATCCTATTTTTAGGCTTCCTATCCAACCCCTTTTGATCTTGGTTCCTTTGGTTTTTCCTGTACCTTCCATGAGGGGATTCTGATCTAGTTTCAGTAGTTTATGAATTTTGTGTTTAAATTATAGTCTATGAAAGTAGTGTGATAGTGAATATGACAAGTTATCTTTCATTCACATTTGACTAGTGATATTGATTATAACCACCTATGGGCAAATTAGTAGTCCACCTTGTGTTACTAATCATAACTACCTATGGGCAAATTAGTATTATAGACCTATACAATTATTTCATAATTATAACCACCTATGGGAAAATTAGGAACAACACCTTTTATCATTCATTGTTGCATCACCTGGCCATTATTGTTTTCATTTTCCTAGCCATTTGCCTCAGTTTTAGAACTTATTGTGACCTAGTCAATTCTCACCACCTTTTGTGTGGGAAAAATTACTGTGACTTGGTCCTTTTGGGACTATATAGGCCATGCTCGATTCATGTTAAGGTCATCTTGGTCCCCCTTTCCATACACTCTCACTATTTTGTGAGCAACTTGAGCCAATGCTCTCACTATTTTAAGAGTGGTATCTTGACAATCTCTAACGAGTTAAGATACCCAAAATTCTAAAAACATTCAAATTTTTTAAAATCTAAAAACATTTATCAAGTCTAAGCCTAGTCAATCATCCTCAATCCACCCTATTAGGGCACATTCATTATTAGGATGCTTTTTATTGCTTTTATTTTCAAGTTTTTCTATGTGTTATTTATTTGCTTGTTTGTTTGATTTTAGTATTGTGCCCCGATTTTGTCTATATGCATTCATTGGGTGATTCCTTGTGCATTATTCTTGAGTCTATCCATATTCATATGTCAACATTTTTATCATGTTTTTTATCATCAATATATTATTTTAAATTATTTATTGGATCAAAAGTCAATCCTTTTGCATATTTTGACAAAGTTCTCATGCTACTCTATCATGAGGCATACCATCATGTGCTAAAATAAAAATCAACTCAGGAAGTCTTACAAGCAATGGAGATATAGAAGTTTCTCTTTGGTACCCTTGGGAAATCCTCCCACCCTTGATCAAATCAACCCTTGACCATTTTAGTTGTATCAATGATATAAGGATGAACATCTCCACATTGGTAGGTATAACTAAATCATTCACATTGATCAATTTTCTTATTATTATATTCATCTCTTTCATGACTTTGCACATCATCATATTCTTGGTTGTTTGTGGCTTCTTTAGTCATTATACCATTGTAAATACATTTGTGATCTCTCATCTTTAATCTATATAACAAGTTATATACTTGAGTTATGCTTACCAATTTTACTTATTTGGGCATGATAAAACATCATTTTTCAATCTAGGTCATCTTAATGATTATAACCACATGTGGCCAAATCATTATTTTGACTCATCCACCCTAACTAGGGCATATTCCATTTCCATTGATTATAACCACCTTTGGGCAAATTAGTGTCTCAACTTTTGTTACTAATTATAACTACCTTTGGAAAAATCAATACTTTTTAAATCAATGAATGAAATTATTTTCTCAATTAGATTAATCTTAGCCATGGTACAATTTCATGCTTGTTCTTGCTTATTTTTGAGGGACCATCCATCAAACATATGTGTCAGTCACTCCCTTAAGGGGGAATCATTATAGGCTTCCCAAACATTCTTTGGAACTTTTTATTCAATAATCATCTTCTTTTAGGCATACATGCCTTTTTTTATTCTTTGAGAAGATGTTATTATGCCTATAGTTTGCAACATCTTCTCAAACAGAGGCAAACTATAGACACCTAAAATTGGCCACCAATAGCCTTTGATCGGACTTTAGACTAATTCCTATCAACCCTTGTAAATTAAGCTTAGGAATCATTGAATATCCTACATTTGTTTGTACATCATTTATCAAAGCTTAGAATCCCATTGAGACATCCCTGATTGGGGTATCCTATTGTAAACAACAAAAAATTCTCATGGATTCATCTCTATTCATCCTACATCATCACAACATGCAATTTGGCCTATAGACCTATTAAATGAGGCACATGCACATTAAATAAAATATTGAAAGATCTAAATGGCTAATGAGAATTAATTAAAAAGATAAACCAAATTAAATACCTAGTTGAATTATCCATTTACAATTAATGAAATTATAAAAAAGGAAATTCAAAAATCAACAATATCCTAACTTTTCATCATGATATTTATGAGTTATCAAGCCTTTATAAATATCTCAAAATATCTCACCCATGCCTATTCATTGAAAATCATTAGCCATTTGACACCTTTTAACTCTAATGGGGTTAATTAACTCACTTATGTTAGGTTTGAACTTATTTCATGTTTAAAATACACTTTAACTCACCTTGAGTTGGGATTAGTTCCTAAGCCTATAAATACAAACCTAGACCTATTCACAAGAGATCTTGGATAGAGTAAAGTTATAATGTAGGTTTTGTAGCAAGATTGAAAGAAATAGTGTTATAATGCCCAAATATTGAGCTAATCCATTAATCATAATCCACAAGCCATGATGATGCCAAGGAGATAAGCAACAAAGAATACAAACTCCATTGCCAAATATTTCTTGAGCACAAGCCAAACAAGCCATGAAAAAATCCTTTGGATCTATCAAGGAAGGTAAAGATTGTTATTATTTGAATTTTAGTTGGGGTTTCAATTGTATTTTATCCATTATGATCCAACTAAGATATAGGCTTAGATATGTTGTCATGTTAGTATGTTGATTTCATTATTTTATGAAACTAACACTTGATCTAACCTCCTCTCTATTGTCAAATTCCTTGATCACATATATCACCCTCAAAGGTAAGTATACTCTCATAGTATCTGATTATTTAATCTTACTAAACCATTTTAAAATCTTAAAAAATATCCTTTCATATTTCCTTTTGAAATACTTGGAGTGTACAACACTCATATACCATAACAATGAAGCCAACATAGTCATCCACCAAAGACTCATTCTCCTACTGGTAAAGCATGATGAGATCCTTCAGGGTAAGAATATCCTATCTAGGGGTCCTATGTAGAGGATGAATCCCTTGAATAAGATCCTACCTAAGGATTTCAATGCCTATTACCAAACTTTTCCCCGATAAGCCCCAATTTTAAGAGACCTACCAGATATCCTCCCTTGAAACTCATTGACATCAAGCCTAAACCCCTTATGATGGGGGTCAAAAACTCAAAGGAGGTGGTGATTAAATTCAATAACCACCTATTAGAGGTGATTAAAACTAAAAAATATTATTTTTAAGGGTTTAATATCAAATTAAATGAGGTATGTATGTGCTTGGTAGGTTTAATTCAGGAATGGAATTCCATCTATAAGGAGGTCTCCAAAATGATTCAATCTTTCTCTCAACTAGCAAAGGTTGAAGGTACTCTCTAGAAGCAAATTATAAAAGAGGCAGAGAATTATTATCTAAATATTCCCATAAAAGCCGCCCCAAATGAGATTATTTCTATTCCTATGGTTATAAAAGATAATGTTATATAGATTCTGATAGATGTGGTGTAGAAAATAGCCAAAATATTTGTAATGGGATAGTGACTATATTTTAAAAAGTTTATTAATATGGATTTAATTCATCTATTGTTCACTACTTATATATGGATAATTAATAAAATAAAATAAAATTTCATGCAAAAATGTTTACTTTTATGAGGAGGAAAAAGTTGTATAACATAGAAAAGTATACTTCAATGTCACATTTTTATGAATTTATATAGTCAACATGATAAGGACTATTTTAAAACAAGTTGAGAAAGAGTTAAAAAATAGTGAGTCTTAAAAAGATCAAGAGATACAATTTTTTTCTTCAATGAAAAATATTTCATGATTGGAATTTATTGTTATCACTTAGCACCTTATAAATACCAGTACTGGTATTTTGATAGAAATAGTGTTGATCAACTAGTTAACTCAATGCTATGTAATCTGGTGCCTCTTCAAAGGGATGAAATATTGATACATTTTAAGGAAAAAAACTAGTGATATCATAAATATAGAGTTAGATCAATAATTTCATGATATAAAGACTCATTTTTATATTATCTATGGTCAACATACCATCAAATCACAAAAACTATCTTGGAAAACCATAATTTTATGTATACACATGAAAGAATGAAAATTCTCTTAGTGAAGGCCACAATTTAGTAGATAATTGTCATTTTAAAACAATATAACATGAATAATAATATATGAATTCATACATAATTTATTGAATGGATATACAAATCAAGGTCAACTTGGATCATATAGAGAAGACCACAGTGACCTATTACTAGCCATGAAAAGGCAAAATATTGGAAGGTATTTACTATTTATAATTGAATTTAAATAACATTATTAATATAATTATAAATTTTTTTGACCCTATATTTTAAATTTATAAAATAGGATTTTTAAAAATAACTTTTGAATATTTTTTAGAAATAAAAAATAGACATCTTGAATGATAAATTACCATTTCTCTTATTGCCGAATGATATATGGGAAATATGAGTGTTGTGTTTTTAACTCTAAATAAATGGTGGGATTGCATGTTCTCAAAAAAAATATTATGATCCAATTTTAAAGCCAAATTATCTTAACAATCTAATAGAAAATATGTTCAGAGGAACAAGGGGAATGTCTTCAAAGGATCTATCCATACTTGCAGATAAAGTTATAATTAGAGAAGCTTGGATAAGAGTACTCATTAAACCTAGTATCAAAGAAGAAACATTAATTTATTATTTTAGAATAATAAAATAAGATATAACTACAAGGGGAAAAAAATATACACTATTTCAAGTCGTGAATGCTCAAAGAACTTACTTTGATAGGCTGCACTACATCTAATGTTGTGGAAAAGTTTGATATTCATTAAATCCATTTTTTTCAACTTTTTCAATAATTTGAAGAATAACAAGGGAAAGGCAAGATAAAAACTATTGCCATAGGGAAGGAGAGTGATAATAAAAAATAGATGAAGAAACAATAATGTCAAAGGATGTTAGAACCCTTATAGAAATGTATATACAAATGAGTACACACGATAAAGTTATTTTCCATTTCAATTAAGCATAAAATTTACATGATTAAAATAACATTTAAATCCCCTTAGTCATTAATTTTTTATTACCAATTTCAATAATGTTATATTAAAAATTATAGAAAGTGATATATAGATCTAGTCTCTTACATTGGTTCTAGTGTCATGGTTTATGTTTGTATCTTTCTTGTCTCAATGGCTGAAGCACACTTATTTATTAAATGTGTTTTCACCTATGTGGAATGAGTTAAATATATGAATGAAAATATTTTTAAGGAATTTTACATATTTATAAATGATGTAGGTGAGTTTAAGGGACTTTATATGATTTATGGCATATATTGAATTCAAATAAAAAATAAGATTATTTGAGTAAGAGGTGGCCATAGAATTTTATTGGTCACATACAAAGCCTTTGGATATTGTATGTCCAAAAAATATTGGGATTTTGCTATTAGAACATCTATTTTTATTTGAGAGCTAATTAGTTTTTAGGGGAACATAATTAATATATGTAATTAAAATGCATCCCATGTTATTATTTTTTATGGTGGTTCAAATGCATTGCAAGCAACAAAAAATTTCAAAAGAGATTCAATAATATACATAATTTAAAATATAAATCAGGGGATGTTAAAAATTACTACATATATCTAATGGGTAATAAACAATAGACCCCAAAACTAAATATACATTACTCTTATAAAATAGTCTCGCATATTATTAATATGATTGTTTCTATTATTTTATTATTTATTTAAATTTATTGAGTCATCAAAACCAATGATGTCCATAAATGAAGAAATATCCTAGTCAGCATGTAAACTTCAAACCCAATAGAAACAAGTGTCTCTATTGAATAACACAATGATGTGACTAAAGATCTAGAGGATCATCAAGATGTCATGTAATTGGTGGTAATTTAAGTAGTAGGTACATCAAAGCAAACACAATTAATTGACACTTTTGGCTTCTGATCAGGTAATATTTAAAATTGATTACTGTTTGTAGTGCTTAATTATTATATTTTCAATTATTTTTGACTCTCAATTTTTTTTTATAGTGGCTTACAAAAAACACTTGCTTGTTATTTATTTATATGGGTTGCCAATGCATAAATTTAATTCAAAAAATAAATAAACCTTACAAAAAATAATGATCACTTTCAACTAAGAGGAATTGAGACCCAATTTTTAACTATTGTGTATGTGAAATTTCAACATGCATTTTGGAATTCCTATGATATAGATAATAATGTAGAAAGAATTGTAAAAAAATTATTATAATAAACTAAAGTAGAGGAGAAATATTTGTTTTATTGGGGATTAAATACTTTTAATAAGAAAAAGATGAAACTTGTATTAAAAATTTAGATATAATTTAGGTTAATGCTTAATTTTATTATAACTCTAAAAAAACTATTATAGTTTATTCTATCCATAAATATATTCCTGGAGATAATTTTATTGTATCCATGAAGGTCACTCAAGGTAAACAATTCAAGAAGGACAAATGGTTGAGGATGACATTGTTTACACAACTAGCGTTCATTGGGACTGAAGAAATTTTTTATTATTTTGTGCTCAAGAACATAATAATTACTGTTTTATGACATATGATAGACCATGGATTAATTTTTTTTTATTTAAATAATAATTATCTACAATGATAGATTGATATTCAATCAAATTTCTTTACTACTTTAGCTATAATGTAAACTACCAATTAGTTATTTAATTGTATACTTATAGTGTGAATATGAATATTTGACTGTCAAATATATAACAAATTTTAATGAATTTGTTTACATTTTCAATGGAAATTTATTAGTTTAATTTTTAACTTTATAGAAATTATTGTCTTTAAGATTGTGGTTTTGTTTTTTTGTTCTAAAAAAAATTACCCTATGATATTGTAACTTATTTCAATGAAATTAAAAACCATTTTTTTCTCTTGTATTTTTAGATATAATTCTATTAGGAAGAAAATTATTGGATCTAGGAGTGGAAGGATTTCTATTTAGAGTTGTAGGGATTACCAAATTTGGATTGCCAAGTGGGAAATCTATTTTTTTGGATTCATACAATAGAAATTTCTATTGTACATTTAGTCCTTATTTATTGAGGATTGCAAAAAAAAAACATTTTAATATTGGTTTATGGTTTTATTTTTTGCACTCAAGGGTGCTTAATTCTTTCATTCATCAGTTTGAATGGATATAAAATGCAAAATTTGTTCTTATTTAGGGTATATCACATTACAAGATAGGTGATAAAAATTTAGATTAAAGATACATTAAAAACATACCCTTAGTTTTATAAAAATACAAACATGTATATAGAATATAACATATTTTTTCATAGATGAGAAAAAATGTTTTGATTGCAACAAACAAGATGCCTTTTGCTTTGGATTACCTCTAAGTTGGAAATTTGATGTCACAGTGTATTTTGATAGAAACTTGTGTGCATGATTAGATCATGTGGGTTCACATATAAATATGTGCCACTCTTTGGAAACATACAAGAAAACTATTAGTGATTTTGGTTGAGTTAATTTTATTTAAGGCAACCTATAATAAATAAAATAAATTTAACTAAGTTTAATGTTGTCTTGTTTCAAAGTATATTTACTATATAAAATTATAGAATTTTATGTGTTACTTACAATAACATATTATAAAATTATAAAACATGCATAAAACATTAATAGAATTATAAAATTATAGAATTTTACTATATTTAGTATAAATTGGAATCCAATAATATAATTATAATTTATTAGATCCTATTATTAGAACTTATCATATCATATTATTATTTTATAATTCTATAATATTTTTGTTAAAAAAATTATGAAATAAATATCTTTTAGCCACTTATTTTTTGTGTTTGGTGTAGTAACTATTATTTTTTATTTTCTACAATAGCGACTTATATAAATGTGATCATTTGAATAATTTTTTTAAAATATTTTATTTGAATGGTATTGCATTTCGATTTTTAAAAAAATAATTTATGAAATTGTTCTTTGACATTTTTATGGAGTAGATCTCAATGGCTCTAAATTTAAAACAATTTATTGTCTTTAGATTACAAAGTATGCCTAACAAATTTTATTGTGTTTGAATTGATACAATTCATAAAAAGGAGGTCACTGTGAAGAAATTTAATAGAGCAGGGGCTATTGAGCTTAAAATAAAATACTACTTCATACAAACCTAAAGGATTTATGCACAAATATTAATGTATTTTAAAAATTGGTATATGGACATCAGATAATTCTAAAAACATAGACAACTTAATGATATCATTTCTTAAAAATACAACATTGACATGAAATAACTTTGAATTTATATATACCTAAGAAGATTGTGAATTAGTTGACCAAGATAATTGTTAGCCAATTTTCACACCTAGTTTTGCATCTTTCATTTTGGTCAAGTGCATCGTTCCTTATTGGTTTATCCCCACAGAAAAAAAGACCAAGTGTTATTTCCTTTGAAAGCCTTTGTTTGGTCTTTTTGAAGTGTTATTTCGGTCTTTTTGCTCAAGTGTTATTTCTTTCAGCAACATTTTGTTTTGGGTTTTTTGTCCAAGTCTCAAAGGAATTGTTTCAGACTTTTTGTTCGAAACAAAAAGTCTAAAGGAATTGGTCCTTTTTAGGTTTTCTGAAGGGTACATTTCAAGATTTTTGAAGGATCATTTCTAAAGGGAAGAGACATTTTCAATATTTCTGAAAGGTCCTTTGCAGAAGCTCAAAGGGTCACTTTCAAAAGTCTGAAGGGTATTTTTATCGAGAATTGGTTTGTTCTTTCAAAGGATTGGTCCAGTTTAAATTTTTTAAAGGGCACATTTCAAGTTTATAAAAGGCATCTGTAAGATTTCTAAAGGATTTATTTTAGACTTTTTATTTGAAACAATCTTTTCAAAGGGTTTGTTATTTTAAGGAATTGGTCCACTTCAAATTTTCTAAAGGGACACTTTGAATTTTTCTAAAGGAATTGGCTTAAACAGTTTTTTTGAAGGAATTATTTTGGACTTGTTGTCTGAAACAATATTTCTAAAGGGTCATTTCTCAAGCAAAGGGAAATTTTAAATTTTTTTAAGGGTCTTTTCTTTATAATTGGTCACTTCATTTTTGCCAAAGGAATTAGACACTTCAAGATTTTTTAAAGAAGTTATTCCTCATACAAGTGCCCTACCAAAATTTTGAAAGTGTCCTTCAGAAAGATCCAAAGGGACACTTGTAAAAAGTTCAAAGGGTCTTTTTCTATGCAAAGTGCCCTACACACTTTCCCCAAAGGGTTATTCTTAGTAAAAGTGTCCTTCAAAAAGTTTTTGAAGGGACACTTGCAAAAATATTGAAAGAATTGTTTTAGAAATTTTGTCTGAAACAATCTTTCTAAAGAGACACTCCAAAAGGCCCAAAAAGACATGGATCAATCAAAATGGACCAATCAAAATCGGCTTGAAAGGTTATTTCTTTCAAAGAAAATGCCTAAGGGAAATTATTTGAAAATAATGCCCATAGGAAAGGCCTGAAGGAAATGCCTCTGAAGAAATGGTCCCAGTAGAGTGACGGCTATATGGATGTCAACTTCAGGATGAGGGACTAGCCATTGGCATTCAAACAAGAGGATCCAAAGCATCCAAGGGCTCATGTTACACATCCACCAAATCAGATCAGATGGATCATCTCACCATTAATTAGATCAATATTTGAGTAATTTTTGATGATCAATCAAAGAAGGAAGACAAGGCCAATAGAGTGAAAACAACTCTCCCCTATGCCATTGCACACCTTAGCAAGTCTGTGGAAAGCTATTAGCATCAAGACAATTCTAAAACAGGTAGAATCTCTTGTAATAACTACATTGATTCCATTACTCAAAATACCTTGATTCTATTGTGTGATCATTAGAGAAGCATCTTTTAGAGAAGGCCAAGAGTGTTCAAGGGAGGTGACATGGATCAATCAAATGGCCCAAATGAGCATCACTAGTAAAGATGGTTACTATTAGAGATGGAGACTTATAACAAATTGATTCCTCTCTTTGGTTCCTAAAGGCTTTACTCTCTCACTTCCTCTCTGCTATATATGTAGCCCTTGTGCTAATGTAAAAACACCCACATAGTGTATGGTGAAGCCCTACTGAATTAATGCCATGTTTTGCCTTTAAGCATTGGTACAAGTTTTTTTCTTTGAAGTTTTGAGTAATTACCTAAGTGTGTAAGTGACATATAGTTACAACAAGTGATGGTTTTCATCCTTATATCCTTTGTCCTTCATGCCTAAGCAAGAGTTATAGGTCTAATAAGTCATATAGAGTGTGCCCAAGTGTGTTGAATTTTTGCATGTGTATAACTATTCTTGGAATGTACAGGATGTCTTTCAGTTCATTTGCCTTGTTTCATTTCATACATCTCACGTCTATACTAAAATACTTGTGTTAAAATCTTTAGAGCTTGAAAATAGTCTGTGTATTTTTCTATATCATGTACTAGGGTATGGAATTCATGTGGAAGATAATCTTAGTACATCACCATTCTTAGAATAGGTTTTCTTTATGCAATTTCTAGCTCATTTCCTTTCAATCAAACTGGTTCAGACAAAAGTTTTTTTTGTAGAGATACATTTAGGGAGATAGCCCTTTAAATCTATAGGTTCATTTCCTCTATAGGTATACCCACATGCCTATAATTGTCCCAATATTTTCAAAATATAGAAGAGGATTGGACACTCTCTTCTAGGGTGCAAGATTTGGAGACAATAGTTTTGACACGCCCAGTGGGATAAATTATTGACATGTCAAGGTGAATGGTCATGTTTACAAGCCTAAGGTTGTAGAAATATTATTAATCCAACATTTGGTGACTACAAAAGGTGATAATATCTAGTTTTAGATCAAGTTTCCCACATTATACTTCATGGTCCTAACTAGGTCATCTAGGAATTCTAATCAAACCCCTCTAGCTGAAGCTCTTCTTAAATAACAACACCTTGAACCATTCCCAACACTTAGAGATCCTTGGAAAGAATTTTTTGGAGAAGAAGAAGAATTTGAGGAAATTGGAGAAATAGAAGATCAAGAGAAAAGAAGGTAAGTTTATAGGCAATAACCTTTCCTAGATTTTAACACCTAAAATCTAATTGACCTTCATGCATATGACCCTATTCCTCCCAATGCTACCAAGAGTCTCCTTGGTTTCAATGGAGAGGATCCTATTACCCCATCTAAACATATTAGGGACATTTAAATTTTTTGTAACTTTCATAATGTCACCCAAGCCAACATAGTCATTAGATTGCTTGTCATGTCTCATGGAGGTAAGGTACTTGACTGGTATAGGACTTTGGAAGGTAGTTGTATTACAAGTTGGGATGGCTTTGGGGAATTGTTGGTAACTATATTTGAGAATAAGAGTGACCATACTTCATTGATCCATCAACTAGATGTGATAAATAGAGGTCCTAATGAATCCATGGGAGATTTTAATGAAAGATTTCAAAGGACATGGCATAGGTTACCACTTGTCATGAGACCTCTTCCGAGCTTTTTGTTCCCCACTTATCTCAACAATATTGGTACTGATGTGGTGGTGATGTTATAGTCAATAAGAGGATTCACTCTACTAGATGCATATGAGATAGCTATTGAAGCTAAGAATAGCTTGATATAAGCTGGAAAACTACCTCTAAGAGTTTCCATGCCTTTACTATCTCATAGTTCAATTAAAGCTCCAAGCATAGCACAA
Source organism: Torreya grandis (assembly GCA_037957365.1). Lineage (NCBI taxonomy): Eukaryota > Viridiplantae > Streptophyta > Pinopsida > Cupressales > Taxaceae > Torreya > Torreya grandis. Next base: position 1,922,939 of record JARHVA010001368.1, on the reverse strand, counting down.
GTTCCTAATGCAATTATCAAGCTGAGAACCTTTCCCAAGAAGATGGATAATGTTATGGATAAATATGAAGAGATCTAGTCATTACAATCTCAACTCAAGCAAGATCAATTCTAGGTAAATGCTCCACCTAATCCTCAATACTATCCTCAACAAGGCTATAGAGCTCCACCCCAATAAAAATACCAAGGAAGAGGATAAGGTTAACAAATTTTCAAAAAGTAGCCCAATGCCTATAATCTTTATTCCACTCCTTCCATGAAGGTTATTGTTCTAGTACATGCTAACCTGGTCTAAGGGGAGGATCATTTAGACCAATGGGGACACCCTCAAGGTTAGTTTATGCATGATGGTGGAGAAGAAAACCAAGATTTAGTGGTACGAGAAGAAACTAATCCTTATAAAACATCAAAAGAAGTGAATCCTATCCAAAGGGATATTTATGGAGAAGATAGTAACCAGAGTGTAGGTATGATGAGTTTTCAAGCTAAGAATGATTCTGTGTTAAATCAAATAACATCAATTTAAGCCAACATAAGAGCCAAGAACAGAGCTCTAGGAGATGTTATAGGAGTACATGTGACTCCAAGTGATGCCTCTCCAAGGCCACAAAGTGTGAATCCTAGTGCAATACTTACTAATAGTTATGCCCCTTAACAAGGTCAGAATGCAAGTAGGATTATCAAGACTACAATGCAACAAGTTTAGAATCCATCATTACCTTTAAGAATGCAAGAAAAGGTGAATAATTCCCCTCTAAACATTTTTTATTCTTTGAATAATGCCAAGACAAGCATATCTCTGTAGGAAGTCTTGCATATGCCTGGTCAAAAGGAGCTCTTATAATAACTTGTAAACATTCATGTAGCCCCTCAAACTTTAAAATACAATAGTGTGGCCCTTAATAATTCTATAAATCATGTCTTAGATCCCTAAACTAAATATGAATAGCCTCCACCCTTCTACCTCACATTCATTATGGGAGACAAGTTGGTTCATAATTGTATTGTAGATAGTGGATTTAGTACCACTGTCATGCCTAAGGTAGTGGGTGATAAGTTGGGATTGAAGTATGAACCACATAGTAAAAGTATGTTGTAGCTTGATGGGACTCTAACCAAGATAGTGGAATTACTCAGAGGTCTAAAATTCTTTCTACATGATTGCCCAAGTTTCCCCATTTTACAAGACATTTTGGTGGTAGACCTTCCAGCTCATTTTGCTATCTGCTTGTCAAGAGACTTCATGGATAAGATATGAGGGTACCTTTATAATGATTTTTATTTTATAGCTTTTAAAACAAGATGTGGAACTAAGGTAACTATAAGGACTTATCCCTTAGCAAGGTTTCATATTGAGCCATACATAGAGACAAGTTCAAATTAGAATTGTCTAATTAGTAAAGAAGAAGAAGGTGTCATGGATGGTGAAGCATCCTCCCCCTTTCAAGGTATTTATTATGTTTTCATTGATAAATACACCATGTAAATGTATGGAATTGATCTATATACTTTCATAGAAGATAATTATTTGGGATTTTATTATATGCATGAAAAAAATGTTTCAATCCCTTCACTCACTAATGAAGACCATGAACTTGAAGGAATATGGGATATGTTTTTTGATGGATCAAGAAGAAAAGTAGGTGTAGGAGATAGAATTATGTTAGTTTATCCATAAAATAATCAATAACACTACTCATATATATTCCACTTCAATTAGACCTATAATGTGGTAGAATATGAAGGCTTAGTTCATGACCTCTAATGGGTAAAGAAGAGAGGATCACGAATTTGAAAGTTTATGGAGATAGTGAACTAGTCATTCATCAAGTGAGAAATCAAGTTAAAACCAAGAATCCCTTGCTTAATTCCTATAAACATAGGGTATGGGACCTCATTGAAGACTTTGATTCCTTCAACATATAATCCATACTAAGGGATTTGAATAAACATGCTGATAGATTGGCTACCATAGGAGCACAATTTGATATAGTTGCTGATGTAGGAAAGGAGAAAGATTAGTCCTATATAAAGGTCATTGTCATGAATTATATTATAGATAATTAAGTATCATGGAAAGTGTTTGAAAGTGATGAACATATTACACACTTCTTACAAAACGAGTCAAGATTATCCTCAAGCAACCAAAAGAGACTGCATGATCAATATGAAGAACAAGTTATTCAGCTGAAGACAAATAAGATACCTAAGGGGATGATTAATTTGGAGAGTTTTTTCAATGAAGATGATCAAAAGAATAAAGAAAGAGTGATCATGTCCATGAAAGAAGATAGCTATGAGAGAGTCATGATTTACAAGGACAAGCTCCTAAAAATTGGTAAGGTATGTTCTCTGTCTGAGAGGTAGGCCTTTGTTGAATTATGCAAAGAGTTCCATGACATATTTTCCTAAGAATACAAAGATTTTAAAGGGTTTGATCCAATTTTATCTCATCACACCATTGTGTTAGAACCTAGAGCTAAATTAGTTAGGTAGAAACAAAGGCCTATCAATCCTAAGATAGAGGAACTCATAAAGAAAGATCTGACCAAGTTGATTGAGTCTAGGATTATATTTTCTTTCAAACACTCAACTTGGGTGGCTAATATTGTACCTATCTAAAAGAAGAATGGAGAGATAAAAATTTGTGTGGATTTTTAAGACCTTAATAGAGTGTCTCTTAAGGATCATTATCCACTACCTTTCATGGAACAAATTTTACAAGTTATTTTAGGTTCTCAACACTTCTCACTTCTTGATGGTTATTCAAGTTACAATCAAATACTAGTGAATGAAGAGGATCAGTTCAAGATAGCCTTCACTACAAAATGGGGGACCTTTTCCTATAATAAGATGCCTTTTGGTTTATCCAATGCTAGGGATACATTTCAAATGGTAATGGACATGGATTTTAAAGGTTTGATCAATAAGTTTTTACTTGTGTACCTTGATGATATAACTATTTTTTCAAAGGATGCTACTGATCATATGGAACATCTAAGGCAGGTGTTTAAGAAGTGTAGGGACTATGTAATATCCATTAATCAAAAAAGTACATCTTTGTTGTCCATAAAAGTTAAGATATTGGGTCATATTTTTTGAAAAGAAGACTTGTATATTGATCTTGAGAGGATTGAGGCTATTATAGGCTTGTCTTTGCCTCAACACAAGAAAGGAATTCAAAGCTTCTTGGGGAAAATAAATTTTTTAAGAAGGTTTATTCTAGGCTTGGAAATTGTGGTAAAGCCTATCATAACCATGCTCAAGAAGAACCAAGCTTTTACTTAGACAAAGGAAGGCAAGAGTAGTTTTGAGGCAATCAAGAAAGTAATTGCAAAATATCCTACTCTCTTAAACCCAAAATTTGACAAAGACTTCATACTCTATACCTTTACTAACCTTGATACAATATCAACTATGCTTATAAAAAATAATGATGAATAGGTAGAGAAACCAATTACATTCTTCAACCAAGGATTAGAAGATTATGAGGCCAAATATACATTTGTTGAGAAGAAAGCTTTAATAGTGATAAGAGGATTGAAAAATTTAGATACATGGTTTCAAATAACAAGATACATGTCATATTTTCTCATCCTATCACCAAGGAGTTTCTCCTAAGCAAAGACCTTAAATGAAAAGAGAGCTGGATGGATTACAAAGGTGATGGAGTATGATATGGATATTAATGTTACAAGCTTGATAAGAGGAAAAGGATTATATGAGCATTTAGATTTATATTTCCAAGAGCCAAAAGAGGAAGTCTTGTTTAGCTAGGTTTAACCCCAACCAGTTGATCACATACAAGTTCAAAGTTGGACACAAGACATCATTAGTTTTGTTCAAAATGGTGAGTGCCCTAATGACTTGAGCAAGTCTCAAAGGATGTATTTTGGATTGTAGACCATTCCCTATTATCTTGTAGATGGTGTTATCTTTAGGAAAGATGTGAATGGTGTGCTATTGGGATGTGTTAATAGTGATCAGTTTGATATGCTGCTGGAAAAGTTTCACAATGGTACAGATAGAGGTCATTTATCTCCTAAGACAACAAATACAAAGATAATGAGGGCTAGTTACTATTGGCCTAGTATTTTTAAGGACTACTACCACTGGGCTAAAAAGTATCCTCAATGTGCCTTCTTTGTAGGCAAATACAAACTTAAAACCTTTCCATTTAATCCTATCCAAGTGGACCAACCTTTCATGCAATGGGGCTTTGATTTCATTGGTATGATCAACCCTCCATTAAGTGCTAGAAATAAATGGATATTGACTACTACTGACTACTTCACAAGGTGGGTAGAGGCTATTTTATTGAAGGAGGCAAGTGAAAATGCTATCTTGGAATTTTATGAGAGCATTATGACAAGGTTTGAAGTTCCCTATGTTATCATTTTTGATAATACACTTGCTTTCATAAGTGATAAAAATTTTGATTGGGTAAAAAGGAATGGATTTTACTTGAGTACCTCATCCAATTATTACCCTCAAGGTGATGGATTGGCTGAGTCTACTAACACGAATCTCATCAAGATCATCAAGAGGATATTGTAGAAAAATCAAGGAGTGTGGCACAACAAGTTGAAGATAGCCTTATGGGCATACATGATTACTCCTAATAAATCAATTAGTAATTCTCCCTTCATTCTTATGTATGGGAGAGAGGCTAGGTTTTCCATAGCTCAATAAATACCTACTCTAAAACTTGCATAGAAACTAGAACCAGTTGAAAATACTCCAATGGAAGTTAGATTGACAGAATTAATGTAGCTATAAGAAGCAAGAGACAGTGCACACAAAACCATTGAACACCACCAAGTACTCATGAAGAAGTCCTTTGACAAAAGAGAAAGTGCAAGAGTGTTCAAGGAGGATGACTTCATCTTGAAATGGGATGAGGATAGAGAAAAATTGGGTAAACATACAAAGTTTGACACTTTGTGGAGTGGCCCTTACATCATTAGCAAGTGCAAGCAGAGCAACTCTTTCCAACTGACCAAGATGAATGGAGAATAATTGCCTATCCTTGTGAACGGCATACATCTAAAGTTATATTATTAGTCCTTGTAAGTATATTTTGTAAATATTAGTTTTAGGTGTGTGTTTCCTTTGGTTTACTATTGTGTTCCCTAAGTGCTTTGTATCACAAGTGTGTTTCCTTCCTTTTGGTTGGTGTGCATCTCTACTTTTATGCGTATAAATCAACCAACTTGTGTTTTTGAGCCAAAGGTCTATTTAAGTCATTTTTTAAGTGCCTATATGTGTGACTCCATGCCCAATGGAAGGATTTAGGCAACTGGTCTTAGGCATAGTAGACATGCCTCCCCTTGGAATCACCAAGAATGTTAGCCAATTTTCACACCCAGTTTTATATCTTTCATTTTGGCTAAGTGCAATGTTCCTTATTAGTTTATCCCCATATCAAAAAAGACCAAGTGTTATTTCCTTAAAAAGCCTTTGTTTGGTCTTTTACAAGTGTTATTTTAGTCTTTTTTCTCAAGTGTTATTTCTTTCGACAAGGTTTTGCTTTGGATTTTTTGTCCAAGTCTCAAAGGAATTGTTTTGGAATTTTTATTCAAAACAAAAATTCTAAAGGAATTGGTCCTTTTCAAGTTTTTTGAAGGGTACATTTCAAGATTTATAAAGGATCATCTCTAAAGTGAAGGGACATTTTCAATATTTTTGAAAGGTCTTTTGTAAAAGCTCGAAGGGTCACTTTCAAAAGTTTGAAGGGTCTTTTTCTCAAGAATTGGTTTATTCTTTCAAAGGATTGGTCCAATTCAACTTTTCTAAAGGGTACATCTCAAGTTTCCAAAAGGCATCTACAAGATTTTTAAGGGATTTGTTTTGGACTTTTTGTCTGAAATAATCTCTTTGAAGGGTTTTTCCTTTCAAGGAATTGGTCTGCTTCAAGTTTTTTGAAGGGACACTTTGCATTTTTTTGAAGGAATTAACTTAAACATTTTTTCTGAAGGAATTATTTTGGACTTTTTGTCTAAAACAATCTTTCTGAAGGGTCATTTCTCAAGCAAAGGGACATTTTTAATATTTTTGAAGGATCTTTTCTCAGGAATTGGTCACTTCATTTTCGCTTAAGGAATTAGACACTTAAATCTTTTCAAAAGAAGTTGTTCCTCATGCAAGTGCCCTACCAAAAGTCTGAAAGTGTCCTTTAGAAAGATCTGTAGGGACACTTGTAAAAATTTTGAAGGGTTTTTTTATATGCAAAGTGCCCTACACACTTTCCTTGAAGGGTTATTCTTGGTAAAAGTGTCCTTCAGAAAGTTTTTGAAGGGACACTTGTAGAAAGCCTAAAAGAATTATTTTGGACATTTTGTCCAAAACAATCTTTTCAAAGAGACACTCCAAAAGTCCCAAAAGGACATGGATCAATCAAAATGGACCAACAAAAAGGGGCCTACAAGGTTATTTATTTAAAATAAAATGCTTATGGGATTTTTTTCAAAAATAATGCTCAAAGGAAAGGCCTCTGAAGAAATGGTCTAAGTAGAGTGACAACTATATGGATGTCAACTAAAGGATGAGGGACTAGCCATTGGCATTCAAACAAGAGGATCCCAAGCATCTAAGGGCTCATGTTATCCATCCACAAAAGTAGATCAGAGGCATCATCTAACCATTGATCAGATCAGGATCTGAGTCATTTTTGATGACCAATCAAAGAAGGAAGACAAGGCCAACATGTGGAAAATGACTCTCTCCTACACCGTTACACACCTCAGCAAGCTGGTGGAAAGTTGTTAGCATCAAGATAAATCTATAATAGGTGGACTCTTTTATAATAACCATATTTATTCCAATACTCAAAATATCTTGATTCTACTGGGCAATTATTAGAGAAGCATCTTTGAGAGAGCAGGCCAAGAGTGTTCAAGGGAGGTGACATAGACCAATCAAATGGCTCAAATGAGCATCATTAGAAAAGATGGTTGCAACTAAAGATGGAGACTTATAAAAAAATGATTCCTCTCTTTGGTGCCCAAAGGCCTTCCCCTCTCACTTCCTCTTTGCTATATATACGACCCTTGTGCTAGTATAAAAACACCCATGTAGTGTATGGCAAAGCCCTGCTAAATTGATGTCATGTTTTGCCTTTAAGCATTGGTACAAATATTTTTATTTGAATTTTTTAGAAATTATCTAAGTTTTTAAGTGACATATAGTGACAACAAGTGATGGTTTTCATCCTTCTATCCTTTTCCATGCCTGAGCAAGAAATCTGGGTCTAACAGGTCATATAGAGTATGCCCAAGTGTGTTGAATTTTTACATGTGTATAACTATTCTTGGAATATACATGTTATATTTTAGTTCATATGACTTGTGTCATTTCATAAATCTCACCTCTATACTAAAATACTTGTGTTAGAATCTTTAGAACTTGAAAATAGTCCGTGTAGTTTGCTGTATCGTGCGCTAGGGTATGGCATTCATGTGAAATATAATCTTGGTGCATCACCATTATTAGAACAAGTTTTATTTATACAATTTATAAATATTTTCCCTTCAATAAAATTGGTTTAGAAAGAGGTTAATTTGTAGATATAAATTTAGGGAGCTATCCCTTTAAATCTAGAGGTTTATTTCCTCTATAGGTATACCCACATGCCTAGAAATGTCCCAACATTGCCCAAATCTGGAAGAGGATTGAACACTCTCTTCTAGGGTGTAAGACTTGGAGACAAATAATTATAAACATTTTGAAAACCCTATAATATTTTTCAAATCACTTCAGTTAGTTTTGAAATGTTTCAAGGGTCTATACAATCAATTTAATACACTGCTAACTGATGAATATTATGAAAAAAATATTCATAATGATAAGGGTAATTATATCATCACATAGACATTTAATATTTATTCCTACAAATATAATTAATTATTTCATGAATTATGGACAATGTTGCTATACATAAAAAATATTGTAGATGTAAGGCAAATAGTCAATAGATTGTATTTATTATGATGTTTATATTGAAAAATGGATTTATTTGTCATGAACTCTACACTAATTTTTACAAAGATACATGTTTGTTAAATTCACCACACTAAATATTGCATCGACATTTGAAATATTTTTCTTGGACTTATATCTTTCTTGTGATATTTTTCATGCACTTATTCTTTCTCTAATTTGTCCACACTCAATATTACATTAGTATTTATGTTATTTTAAAAATTATAAATAGACAAATAATTCAAGATTATTTATTTAGGATTTTTGAATTATTTTATTGGAATTGAGGTAATATATATGGATGATGGTATTTTTATATCCTAATACAAGTATAAAAATGAAATTTTAGAGAGATTTAGAATGTTGAATAGAAAACCAATATCAACACCCATAACAATATGCTTGAAGTAAAACAAATAAGATTACATCTGATTGGGGTATTGTTAAAATAATTTTTTGAATGTCTAAAATATAATTTTAGTGTCACAAATGAAGTATTAGTAGCTTTGAAGTGTATATTCATGCAGATCCAGAATATATACATCCAATTATAGACATTGATCTAAACTCATACATCCATCTATAGAAATTATATAGTTACCTATAGACTCACACAACCAACTCTAGATTATATATAGGTAGCTTTGGATGCACACAACTAGCTCTAGACTTTCTATATCTATCTCCAAACTCACACAACCATCTTTGGAATATATATAAACTAAAACATTAGGAATCCAAAGAGCCAAATATCATTATTTCCTTATTAGTGAATCAAAATAGAATTCAAATCAAATAATGTAATAAAAACTAAGATATTATTGCCTAATTACTTGGTTGATATTAACACAATGAACAAAACTAAAATTAGAAGATAAAAATAGAAAACTATGTTACCTCTTTTGTCAGAACTAGTGTTCACTTATTGGCATAGAATATGTTCTTACTCGGCTTGTGGGAAAAAGAGACTTTGATGGATGCATTTTCCATTTTAATGAAACTTATCTAAGACCACATGAGTCTTTACTTGGATTGGCTTTGCTTGGTGTGAAGTTTTTTGAATCAATTTGTCATTATAATAGTGCTTGAGGGATTATTGAAAGTATTCCCTATAGAATAACCTTACACATAAAAGATTTTTGAAAGAGAGTGATGTCACTTGTATTTATATGTCTTAAAAATAAATCTAACCCTAGGGTGGTTAGGTTTAGTTTTAACCTTAGTTGAGTCTAAAGTAACCTTGGTCAAGTTTAGATTAACCTTGGGTTGGGTCAAAGTAATTATGAAGGCTTGACAAATCAAAGAATATATTTATTTCTATTAAAATTGATAGAAGATATTTATGAGGTTGTGATTCACATTTTCTTTGAATTTTAGGAATTAATAAGAGATATTATTTATTTCCTTGACTTTGACCTCATCTTTATTGAAAAATTCCTTTTTTATAAAATTTAATTTCCTAATTCAACTTGGAATTTTTACTTAAGCAACTAATTGAAGTTTTCTTTTTAATTAATCCTACTTAGGGTTTCTATCATTTAGGAATTGTTTTAATGTTTTGCATTAATATATTTACAAGCCAAGAATGTTGAATTTTAGGTCACAATTTGACAAGGGTTGAATCTAAGATAGGTTTCATTGTGTATAGGGTAATACCCCAAATGAGGAAGCCTCAACATGATTCTAGGCCATTACATCCCTTACATGGATGAAATTTGGAAATATAGTGACTTGTAGGATTAAATTACATTGTTTTCTAGAAATCAATCTAGTACCCAATATAGACACAAAAGTGGCAAAAAATGAGTGTGTATAATTTGATCCTATTTAAGGAGTTACAAGACATAGGCACAATAAAATATTTTTAAATAATGAAAATGTCACTAAATAAAAATGTTTACACCCCAAAGGGTGGTTGATTATCCCTAGTTTCCCCCTTGAGGGATCAAGTAGAAAATAGAGTCATTAAACATTCCATCAAAATGAAGAAAATTACATGATCTAGTGGTAATGTAGGATGAATCACTGATTTGGCCAAAGGTGGTTATAATTAGTAATGAAGGTTGAGACACTAATTTTCTCAAAGGTGGTTATAATTAGTCACATAGGTATGTGCCCTTGTAGGGCAGGTAGAGTGAAATATAATGATTTTCTCAAATGTGGTTATAATAATTAACACTTATATTTTACCTAATAGGGAAAATAGGTCAAAAAAAGAATGATTTACCCAAAGGAGGTTATAATTATTTTCATGTTGAATCAAGTGATTGAAGATGGGTTTTCCAAAAAAAGGCAAATTAGATTATTGATCGGTCAGAAAATAATTTGCCACATCTAGGAAAATTGGCAAAGGGAGATAATGCAAGAAATCTATAAAATGGATCTTCAAAGAGCTAACAAAGAACAATAACATGATTATAACCTAAGTGTGAGTATGAATATGAATGTTTAAACTAACCCATGGTATAGGTAGAAAAAAATACTGTTGTTAAATGGGTCTCAAAAGAGGCCCAATAAGATGGTCTAGTGATAAAACAACCAAGAAATAATGAGTGTAGGATAAAACAACATGTAAAATGGACCACAGAGGCAAAAAATAAACCTCTTAGAGTGAGTGAAATGAAATTTAGGAACTAGGAATAAAAATTCAAAATTTTAGACTAGATATTCATCCCATGGGTTGAAAAATGATTCATTTTCACCCTATCCTTTTGAAAACTTGAGCTGTAATTTTGCACAAAATTTAATGATGAAAAATGACTTTCAGAGGAGGAGGATGACATGTTAATGATTAAGTAAGGGAGCAAAAGCAACCTCCACATGATGGGACTCTAGTAAGTGACCTTACCCTGGTCATTTATTATATTTATGGCTCATTTATTACTATGTTTAGGTTGAAAACTTGCAGTCACCATTTTCATAGAAGGGAAAAAAATGGTTTTGCAAAGAAAATTGGTGACTTTATACAAAGTCACTATTTATGAAAATAATGACATCACTAAAAAATAATGAAAAATACTAAAATAGTAATTTTACCCATTTTTAGGTGAAGTTGTAATTTTCATAAAAATGAAAATGATGATTTTGCCCAAAAATGGTAGAAAACACCATAATAATGACTTCGCCATTTGGGAAAAATGGTGACTTCACCTTAAAAGGAAAAATAAATGACTTAAGAGACCCATAAGGGGTGAAAACACTAGGAGAGAGGGGTAAATAGGCCTATTAAGGTAGGTATAGGTTAGACAACAACATATATATAGCCTAATGCTAATCTATCTATGATTGTAGGAGTGACTCATAGTTTTGATAACATGGGAGTGATGTTCCCACTATTTACATACATCATATATTTAGATGGTAGAGATGGTTTTATTCATGTAGGATTTATAGTTATATAATGTGGTATGGTTTCTAGTGATTCATGTAGATCAAACATACCTAAGTGCCTGACAGAGTGATGACATTATAAGACCATGACATTTTACCTACCAATTGGGGAGGCCACTATTATACTTGAGGATACCTGGTAGATCCTCAAGATACCAATGAAAGGTCATAGGCTATTATAAATAGATCCAACATGGTAACAAGTGGTGCTACATAACTTGACTAGTTTTCAAGATACTCCTATGGTGTATGCGAAGGTTGATATTGACTTATTGGAGATGTATATAGATTTGTGACCTGATAAACTAGCCCATGGGGACCCTTTAACACTAGCATTGATTGATAGGGAGGTTATTATTATGATGGTTATTATCAACAACATATTATTGACTAACAAGAGAGGTCGATTATTCCATATGGGCCTATGAGGAGTTATCCATAACATAATGGATGAGGCGATGAGATTTACATAGAGCCATCATTATTGGCCCAACTATAAAAGATATGCATATGATGGCTTATTGAGGAGGCTGTAGCATTAAAACATCTACATTACTCATGGTTTTGGGATGGGAACATGTCTGTATAGAATGTCCAATGGGCTAGAGATGGGTTAGGGACACACAGGATCCATTGGCATATGGTTGGGTATATATTGACATAAGATTATGAGGACACTACATGGAGATCTATTTCTACTAGTGTATGTTCAATGATCTTACACCTTAGTTATTTATCCAGAGGCCTTATTTTGTTTATCAGCTCCACTAGCCTAGGGATTCAAGATACATAACATTTATGACATCCATATGTTTTATTATAGGTAAGGAGTCGCATATCATTGACAAGTATCAACTAGATAGGGAAATTCAATAGTTTGACATAGTTTATGATGTTTTAGAGGATCTTAGGTGATTTTATCATGTGATTAGAGGGATTATCCATGCTAACTTGGTCATTTAGAGGAGTATAGCTCTAATTAGTTATGCTAGTGTTCCATAAATAACATGGGTTTATGTTAGGGGACCAATAGATACAATGGTGACACTAGAATATGTACATTGGTGGGTATAAGTGTGCCCATTAAGACTTATATTTCTTATATAGGTATGTGGGAAGGCATGGGGATAGGTGTTGAAGGACATTAATGAGGTTAAAGCTGAGACTAGTAGTGGAGTTAGCGATAGTGGGAGTAACTAGCACAAAAATTGAGGGGAGGATGATGATGATGATGATGATGATGATGATGATGATGATGATGATGATGATGATAGAAGGGATGGAAGAGGTAATGATTAAGGAGATGACACCTAGGCCATTATGGTGTTAGACTCCATCATGATAGGTATAGTAGGTTTATTTATTGATCTGAGCTAGGTAGGGCCATTAGGTACAAAAAGTGCAGATAGAGATAGGGATGTGTTAGAGGAGGAGATCACTAAAAGGGTAGGTGAGATCAAGAGTTTAGAGAGGAGGGCAAAATATTTACAATTTACACTAAATATTTGGGATGAGGACATGGCTTCCCTTCAGTCAAATATTACCTAACTAAAGATAGAGGTGGACTAAATGGTTTAGATATAGGTATAGATTATGGAAAAATGAGACGAAGCTATATCAGATAGGTCTTATACCTTGAAAGATATATAAGAACTTTGGAATGAGTGAGATAAAGCTCATAAATCCATCACTCATGCATGGTTTTCATATATGGTACTTGATATCCTTTAGGCTAAGGATGAGTAATATTATTATCATAGGGCATATGAGACCACATTCCCTAGAGATTGGTAGATTACCACATTTGAGGTATGGGATGCATAGAGGGCTAACAATAGATCAAGTTAATCTAATTCTCCCAAAGAAGATGAATCAAAATCACCCAATGGTGGTAAAGGATATGTAACAAATACCTCTAGGCACTCTTGTATGATATGCTCAAAAGCTTGTCTCTCTTTAGTACTAATTTTAGATCCATATATAAACCTCATACCAGTGGTCTCTTGCACTTCATACAAAGAGGGATGAACATACCCATCTAATGGCATTTGAAATAAGTTTTCTCTAAGAGACTTGCCTTTTTATTTACTTTTTCCCTACTAAAAGTACCTCAAAAAGGTTTTAACTTTTAGACCTTGATTTTTGATTTTATTTTTGTCTTTGGCATAAGAATTTCACCAACTCTTTACAATAAATAACATGATCCAATATGATAAAAAAACCCTATTTGTGATCTCTTAAAGGAATATAATCCCTCAAACCTAGAAAGTCTCAAATGGCCTTGTCATTTTCAAACTCATCAAGTGGAATTGTTGACTCTTATTGGTCCTATTTTTTAACTGGGGATGATAAAGGGTATGTGGAAAAGGTCAAAAAATAGGATTAATGGTATATACAACATAAGGGTTAAACAAATTAGTGTTGGCAAGGTCATTATAGATGCTATAATTGGACCTTACATCATTGTCAGCATCATCTTCTCTAGTTATTGGAATAAGAACTAAAATAACATATATAGGATCACCCCCAGGTCATTTAAATCCAATACCATGAGTTCCCTTATATTTGGTCATGGAAATTAGCTCGATCATTCTTTGATGATGTGCTCCCTAGCCTATGCTTTCATAATCTTGATTATCCACAATCCAATTAGGGATAAGATACTTAGCTCTTTGGTAAAAATCAACTATACCATCATTATAGAGCCATGAATAATATTCAACTAAAAGGTTCTATTCTAGGCCAAAGGCTAGTTTAAAAACAATGGGTTTAGTAAGATGATATTTTACCTTATTACACCATCCCATGTGAACAATATTGGATTTGGGTCTCTCATAAGATTTTGGGTCCTGAGGAAATTTGGATATATAAAAGGAGTCATTAATATTATACTCTCATACATTTGTAAGCTATGTAAAAATTGTTGGCTATATTTGGTGGAGGTGTAAATAAAGTTAAAGCTAGGATTTTAGAGTCAATATAATTAGATTCTGATTTAATGGATTTTGATTTATCATATTTTCTCCATAAATTTTAGCCATAGGATTTAGGCTAAAATGGTAATTTTAACTCTTGTACTCCACCTCAATATGTGGAAAAAAATAGTAAGGTTGGAGATCTACTAGTATAGTTAATTCCATCCCTGAATGGGGAATCTTAATACATTGATGTAGTGTGGAAGGTAAAGACATGACTTAATGAATCTAGCATTGGCCCAAGAGTAAGTTGTATGATAACACTAGGTCCAAAACATGGAAACGAGTATCAAGGCTCAAAAACCCAATGACCAATAGTAAGATGATGGTTCCTTGTGATTCCCATTCCTCATTATCTTATACTTTTATGACAATGGTATCTAGATTTATAGACAATGTTTAGGCCCAAAACGTTATATACAAGGACAAATTTAATTATATGTCTAGTTATACCAACCTCAATGTATAAGGGATTACTATGTAATGGGACCAAGGATGACATATTGTGATGATCAAAGGTAACTCATTGGCTAGGGGCCAGATGTCCTACAATAGCTAGAAATTTATCAAATGTAATATTATTAGGTAAAAGGGATTGACTTATGTATTCATTAATTATGATCTTGTGAATGATAGATGCATGCAAAAAATCCATGATAGATATTTGTGCAAGTGTATTTTGTAACTAATCCTTAATGACATAGGTTTTCTCTTTGTTATTGGTAATTGGCTTGTTCTTAATTGTCATGAAGGTTTAGATGGGTTCATTTGTGGAAGTTGGCTATGGTCACTTGATAGTAACCTTGGCTCATTGAGTGGTGATTACATAATATCGATCAGGCATTGGGCCTCTAGAACTAGATGAAGAGGTAAAAGGGCCTAGAATGGTAATTTTTGGGTGGTGTTGAGCTTAACTAATAACATAGACCATAGAAGGATTACCAGCATTAGGAGGTTTGTAGGCATTATTAGGCACTAGTCTAGGTTGATTGATATTTGGTAATGGTGGTAATATGACCACCTAAAACATGTCCTAAAACATTTTTGTAAGTATATGCAATAACATGATGGACTTCTTGGCTTGATTGATTAGTTTGACCTTAGTTCTAACAATTTTATTGCTATTAATGTTAGTGTTGTTATTGTTATCATGGTGTTATTTTTTTATTGTTGTTGTTGTTGTTGCTATTGTTGGTTGTTTTTGTGTTGAGGAAATGGGGTTTGATAGATACCCAAGTTATGATTAAATATAGGGGCATGGTTATCCCATTCTATCTCTCCATTCTCAATCATGTTCTCAATCAGAAGCCTTATTTATATGAAATAACATATAAAGTGTCCCTTGATGCGATGGTAATAAAAAAATTCATGCTGTTTATACCAGTCAAGAAAAAGAATTCCTTTAGGAAATGGATCTGGCACAAGCCAACCAATCATATTGGCTTGAACCAATTTTTGGAATATGAACTCAATGGGTTCTCCAAGGTCACTAAATGATTTTTCTATAGGTAGTCTTATCCTTGGATGAGGTGTTTGTAACTATGAAGGATTTTTTAGAAGGTTTTGTGGAGGTCTAGGCTAAATGAATGGAGGAGGTGGTTGATAAAATGGTGGAGGTAAAGAAATAATGGATGTTTAAAACATTTAGACATGTCACAATCCAATGAACTTGTTAGAGACAATATTATTATCATGATTATGATCTTTTGGTCTTTTAGTATTAGCCTGATCTATCATGAAAGTTGGTATTTGGATAGGGTGTTGGTTATAATTATGGATTTGGTTATACCATTGGCCCTGATGTTGGTTTTAGCTCTAGTTTTGATTGGAAGAAGATAATTTGATGATCCTTTTTTGACAGGGTCCTTTTCAATTTGTATAAATTTAATGATAACTTATTCAAAAGTGTGAGCACATTATAGCTCAAGATGATAGGATATATTGATATGTTGACTCTGGCTAGACAATTATTTATTTGGTAAATTGTGAATGAACTAGCTAACAAGTTCCCTCTACCATTGTAAGTAACCAATGAAGCTTTCACTGTTTCTTTATTTTGCATACACCAAATCTACCACTATAATATCATGTTTGAGATTGTATGAGAAATGTTGTACAAACTTCTCTAAAAGGTCATGAAAGTTTGGCACATAATTATTCAATAGTTTAATAAGCCATTCCAAGCCTTGTCAAGCTAAACTTTGTCTAAATAGAAGAAACACACACACACATATCACTATAGACCACTAGTTGGCAATCAATAAATAATTATATTAAATGATCTTTTGGGTCACCTTTTCCCTTATATTTATCAAATTTAGGTGACTCATAACCCAGAGGAAAAGGTACTTGGAGGTAATCCATATGAAATGGATATGAGCATATCTCATCTAATTTAAACTTCTTTGTTTGCTTCCTAATTTAAATGGATTGAATTTCATCCTTTATTTATTATAGCTCTTGTGATAAGAGGTTAGTTGGTACACCCTATTGTGGTTGGGGTTGTGAAGTCAAAGGTCGATAACCTTGATCGAGGTATGAAGGAATGACATACTAGGGAATGTTTGTTTGGTGGGTTGACTGACCAATAATATGTATCTGTGCATTATGATTATACTATTGGTACATAATACATTGATGTGGATGAACATTTTGGCTAGGGTTGGAAACATGGATTTGATTTGAAAATTGTAATTGTGGTAGAGGCATTTGGATAGGTGGAATGTACTAATATTATTGGGTTTGGGTATGAACTTATTGTGTCCTCATTGAACCCTTTTGTATGAAGGGTACCCATTAATAGCTAAAACCCTATTATTGAGGGTGTTTAAAGTTAGATCCCTATTGTATGTGAGGTACCTATTGGGTAAAAGGCAATTTTTTCCTAATTGGTACCTATTTCACATTAGGACCTTGTTGTTAGGTAAACACTTATTGTTAACTAGGCACTTTTTAGAGGTTTGGTATTTGTTATTGACTAACTGTCACTCTTTGTTGACCAATAGAAACAAATTATTGATTAGGAAATGTTTGTGATTTTTTTAGTATATTAGTCTACCTTTTTATTGGTAGAACATTAGTTTTCACATTTTTAGGTGGTGCAATGTTCAA
The DNA here is from genome assembly GCA_037957365.1 of Torreya grandis. Classification (NCBI taxonomy): domain Eukaryota; kingdom Viridiplantae; phylum Streptophyta; class Pinopsida; order Cupressales; family Taxaceae; genus Torreya; species Torreya grandis. The sequence goes on along the minus strand of JARHVA010001368.1, from coordinate 1,905,484 downwards.
AACTTGTTGAGGTAGAAGTTGGTCTATTTTTGGCTACTTGCTCCTTGTTGTGTGTTTGAAGAGTTTGCCAGTCAAGGAGTGGAAGTTGTTTGTTGCATTTGGGAACTAGGCATACATTACCCTTGTTGTTTTAAACCACTTGAGGTGTTGGTTATATGAACCTACTATGTATTGCTATGAGGTATACTAGACCCACTTTGGTTTATATCAGACTACACCTACATGCTATCATCTATATTTTGTGTGATGTCTTATGTAGGAGCTACAGTTTATTCTATCATAAGTGGGACATTATATATATCTCCTACCAATATGATTTGGCTAAAGGGGTATATTTTGGGAATTTGACTCCTCCTTCTACCACCCTAACTATAATTTCATTTTTGTTTTCTAAAAAGTGACGATCAAACAAGTATGGGTCATAACTTGTTAGCATGGTTACGTAGTATGGATATTATTGTTGTATTTTTTAAATGATGGATGTTAATTGAGCAAGGTATTATGCCATTTATTCTTGCTCTTAGCCTAGATAGGAATGTGCGTTAACTAGGTATTGTGCTAGTGGGTCCTACCCTTGTTCTACATATGGAGTATTATAAGAGGGATATGGATCCATATCATACACTACATCATCTCCATAAGGTTATTAAACAAAGGTTTCACTAGTGACAAAGTTATCATAATCTAGATTATAAATGGTCCCACTACATTTATAGAAAGTCATGTTCAGATTTATGACTAGGTTTTTTGAAAAAGGTTTAAATGTAGCAAACAAATGAGTTATAAGGTAAAAAACCTTTAGCTCTATAAAAGAGATCTAAAGGTGAAACTAGGCTATGACAAAGGTGTTTGGGAATGATAAAATGATCATGATCTTGGTCTAACTATAAAAATGAAATGTGCTAGGTCTTTGGTCAAATGTCACAAAGCTAGACTTATAAACTAAGTATGAAAGCACGAAAAATAATGTTAGGTCTTTGGCTGAAAGTCACATATCTAGACTAGAAATAAGAAGGTATAAACAAAAATATGAAAAAAATCTAATTCTAAGGTAATTAGCTAAAAAAAACTCAATAATTGGCTCATAAATGTCTAAACAAGAACTTGAAAAATCAACATAAATCTAAGGTAAAAACTTAGTAATTGGCTCAAAAAATCAATCTAATTCTAATGTAATTATTTTGTAAAAACTTAATAATTAGCTCATAAAAGACTCTTGGAAAATGAAATTAGGACATCTTATAACTCAACATAAATAACTCTAAATAAGGAACATGGTAACAAAACACCCCTAAGTCTAGGAAAAGGTCTTTAAACTAAATGATAAGTCAACCTAAGTTTCACAATCTAAATGAAAAAGGTAAACTACCTAATCCCAAATTAGACAAGGCTTCAAAATAGACATAACTATCTTAGGATCTGAACTTTGAAATATTGAATTTTAAATTTAATATAAAATAGTAACATTTTTTAAAGGTCGATAAGCTAGACTCAAATGGGGAGCATAACCACATGTTTTGGAAACAAAGGTATGAATAGTTTACAAACATGGTTTCAAACAAGGAAAGTGTTTTGGAATAAAATTATAAGTGTAACAATGATACTTTACAAAATTGGTCAAAAAGAGGATTTGGAAAACTCTAACGCAAATGTTTGGAATAAAATTGGCAGCATAACACGTCTTGGTTCAAAGTGGTGTGTGACACATGAAGGTTTTGAATCATTTTAAATTGTTTTAAATTCATACACTTTTTGAGGTATGTTCCTATTTTTGGTGTTGTGGTATTGATGTCAAGGTCAAAGTTGAGGCCATGCTTGGTGAAGTGGTATGTGACAAAGAAGTCTTATGACAAGAGAAAATTTGAAGGCAACCTATTGTATCTCTATTGAGAGAGAATTTTAAGTAAATTTGGTAATTATTCTAAGGTTGATGACATGTCAAGGTTAAGATCAAGATACAAGGTAAACATACTTTTGAGCATTAATCTTAAGGAACCTTGTCATATCATAAGTATGTGTGTGAATATGGTGGTCTAGTAAGATGGGTACATACAGGTATGAGTGGATGTTTAAGAATTACCAAACATGAATATGAAGTGTTGAAACACTTAGGAAAGTTTCAAGGTAAACCTTCAGGGGTATGGTCTTAAGCCTAAGCATGCAACTAGACAAGTCCTAGACTCTACCTAAACTAATGGGAAGCCTTGAGGTGTTATTAAGGATAAAAATTAGTGGTAGAGCATGTTAGAAGATATTTGACACTATGTAAAAATGTTTATAAGTTAGATAAGCTTTCACAGGAGGATTCAAAGCTAGTTGATGGATTATTTATTTGCATAAAGAGACCTCACGAGAAGGCATAAGCTTGGTATCATGTTAAGGTGAGCAGTCTGAGGCTTGTGAGAAGAATATTTGTAGTGTGTGATCATGGTATGAGGTTTTATGAAATTATAATTATGTTTTGATAATATTTCAAAAGGTTTCAAGCTATGTTCAAGGTCTAAGTTTGACTGACAGTTCAAGGCCTAATGTGCAAAAAGACCTAGTGTGGCCTAATGAGGGGTTAAGTTAAATTTACAAGGTCCAAAGAGCTCATGAGATAATTTTGAAAGGTGTGATAGGTTGTTTCAAGTGTGTTTACCAATTCTAAGGTCAAATTCTAAATGAGAAATCATGAAATGTGGTTTTGAGGTTTTTTGTGTGTATAAAATGAGGTATTGTAGACCCAAGAATGATTTTCTTATGTTCATTGACACATACAACACTTACATGAGGATAAAAGTAGTTAATGCTAGTTAGGGAAGAGTCCTATCTCAAATTTCTTGGCATTAGTTTCTGGGTTGAGGACCTAAGATTTATGAATGATTGTTAAGAATGAAAGGTAATTGAAACCCTCTCTAAAACCTTAATAGTAACTTGATATGGAAGATATGATTCAAAAGTGATTATAATGGTTTGGTTGACCTAGTGTGATTTTTTTAGGTTTTATTCAACTCTCCCATGTACCTCTAGGAGTCATTGGTCTATCAAAAGAGTGAGTGGAAGCTATAGGAAACCCTTTATTTCTTGGATTTTTGATGTAACAGGTGGGGTTGACCAGGTCAAAGCATGAAAATGATTGGAGGATGATGTGTGATGAGGATGATGTGTGATGAGGATGATTTTTGATGATGATGATGATGATGATGATGATGTAAGTTTTTTATCAAGTTAAAAATTTCAAATATGCTAAATTGGTCATGGAAGTTGGCCTATTACTAAAAAGGCCTAATGAGGAAGACAGTGTGAAAACCAGGTATAAGTGAGAATGAGATTAGGGATGGGTTGTCAATGATTAGGAATGAATCCAAATGAAATGGGTTGTTATTAAAGATATGTACCACATATCCCATTTAAATATAATATTTGGAGATGCTTATATACAAGCAGAAATTTGCTCTCAAAGTGACCTATCTAACATAGTGAGGTTTGTGTAGGGTGAAGACATGAGATTGGTTTGTAAGACCAATATTTTTATTTGAGCCTATAATATATTTGTTTAAATATGCTATAATTATTTTTATGGCTAATATAAACCCATTTTAATTTATTAAAAGTGTTCAAATAGGTGTTTTAAGTCATTATTTCCATGACTATGTTTTGGAACATTTAAGCAATTTTTTGTGTTAGTGAGAATGATGTTCTTGGGTCAGTATGCCCAGAGTTGAAGAATAAAATGAAAATTAAGTTATTATAAAGGTATAATAGGTCATTTTTAATTTATTTTTATTTGTTAAAAAATCTTATGAACGTGTGAAAATTCAAAGGTTCTTGATTGGGTTTTTGAGGCCTATTTACAGTTTTAAATGAACATATGGAAGTGGTCAATTTGAGGCCTTTTGACCTATTTGGTGAAATATAATGAACATTATGATGACCTTGAGATCATGGAGGTTATATCCATGTGATTTTTTTATGTTGTTATGTGGGAAAGTTGAGTATATACTTCAGATATTCAAAGTAAACTTTTTGGTAGTGAGAAGGGCTAATTATGAGTAGGCCTAATGGTGTGGTTCAAGGAGTTAAATGAGATAAATGGTGTTGGTGACCTAAGTTGAGATTATTACGGGTTTAATTGAAGTGTGTGTGAATTTTTTCATCTATTTTTTAGGCTCAATATGTTCTAAGGTGATCAAGGTGAAATGTGTGCTTTGAGAAGGCCTAATTGCATTAGGTCTCTATTAGGCCTAATGGTGGTTTTGGTCCTTATGGGTGGTGACAGACCTATGTAGTGGTTGTTTAACTTGTAAAATGTGTTATTTGATATATGAAAATGGTGATGAAAGTATGATGAGGTTTGTTTCTGACCAAGGTGTGTGAAAGTAAGAGTCAAGTATAAGAAGAAGGTCTAATAGACCTAATTTGATTAGTTAGAATATTAAGGGAATGGAAAAATTAAATAGAATTTTGGAAACTAGGTATATGGATTATAAACCATAAAATATGTCTTTTAAATATGTCATGAAGTTATAATAGTGATTATACAAATGATGAGCAAGGTCATATGACCTAATTCTTCCAAGAAAAAGGGTTGGTGGAGTGAGGAGGCCTAATAGGCTCTTTGAGAGAGATAGGAGAGTGTGAAGAGAAAAATAAGGGGATTATCATCAATTGAGTGAGAAAAAGGTTTCCAAAGGTGATCAAAGGTTCTAGGTAGATGAGTTGGTGCTTGACTATTGAGGGGTTGGTGTTCCTTGTGGGTTCGTGCCTCACTAATTATTTATTAATTTACTATAGGAATATATTCCATAATGCATTTTAGTGGGTTTTATTCCCCATGAGGGGTTTCCACATCTATATTGTGTTCTTATATTGTATGCTTTTGTATATGCTTGTTTATGCATTATTTAATGTATGTATGTGAATGAATGCTTCATATATGATAAGTGAAATTCAATGAATGTTTTAAGGGCAATGATTCACCCCCTCTCTTACTATTTTTACTTAAAATATTTGGCATCAGATCAAGTCCTTTGAAGGATTCCTAATAGCCTAAAGAAGATTCTAAGCAAGTGAAGATGGCTAGTCAAGCACACGGTAGTTTCTCTACAAGTAAAGATATATTGTTAAATGGATCTAATTATGATCTTTAGAGTGTCAAATGAGAACATAATTTATGTCTCAAGGTCATGATGTTTGGAAATCAATTTTGGATGGATATACTGCACCCTTTATTACCTCTATAGATGTAGTAGGTAAGAAGGCTAGTGAAAATAATTCAAAAATAATAAATTATATTCTTTGTGGTTTATCAGAGGTAGAGATCATGAAGGTGATGTACTATATGTTTACTAAATAAATGTGGGATAAATTGAAGACAATCCATGAATGAGACTCTTTGGTCAATTTCTCTAAATTACAAACCCATAAAAGATATTTTGAAATTCTAAGGATGAATGAAGATGAGACCATTGTAGCCTACCCATTGAGGGTTGATGAAGTGGTCAACATCATAAGAGGGATAGGTGAAGAATTTAAAGAGTCTATTTTTGTTTAAAATGTATTGAGATCTCTAACTCCTAAGTTTTATTCTAAAGTATCTTCTATTAAATAGATGCAAGATCTAGACAAGCTAGAGATGGATGGACTTCGTGGCACCCTAATAGCCTATGAGATGAGGATAAGTGAAGGAAGACCTACAAATAAGGAAGCTAAATTAAAGGTAAAAAATAATTCAAAATAGAATAAGACACAAGGTAATAAATTCAAAGACAATGATGATTCTGATATTGATGATGATGAGTTGATAGCTATGTTTACAAGAAAGTTTAAAACTAGTTCAGGTAATTACAAGGGTAAACTACCCTTTTAAGTGCTTTAATTATGGAGAAATTGGACACTTTGATAATAAGTGCACTCATAAGCATAATACAAAGGATGATGAAGAGAATGATGATGTCAAGTCTTACAGGTCTCATAAGAGCAAGAAAAGCTTTAGAAACTATGATGATAAGAAGTTTTACAAGAACAAAAGAAGCTTTTACATCAAGGAAGACTATAGTTCATATAATGAGAGTGATATAAGTGACTAGAAGAGTGACCATGAAGGTATTGATCTTGATTTCAATGAATTTCTTCATGGTAGAGGAATCAAGATGTTTAAATCAAGAAGAGTCCTTATGGATTGGAGGTACTATTGGTGATTCAGATGAGGAAGAATATGAGGTGGAGTTTGAGGCTAAGTTGATGAATACTCTAGAAGAATTAAAGATGGCAAAGAATAATAATAAGTTGATGAGGTCTCTTATCAAATACTATGAGGATAAAATCAATTTATTTAAAGATATATTGAGAAATAACTCCAAGGAATAAGAAGAAATAGTCAAACATGTGGAGACTCAAATTGAGATTGTGACTACAAGATTAAAGGCTAAAGTAGAAGAATGTACAAGGTATGAAACTGAAGTAATTTCCTTGAGAGTTAAGTTGGATCAGGCATCAAGTAAGGTGAAGTACTTTGTGAAGTTTAAAAATAGTAACAATGATCTAGATAACATTTTGATTAGTTAAAAGACTGCTAATGAAAAAATATGTCTTGATTTCAATGGAGACAAAAAGATGAATGCTAATGTGATCAAGGAGAATCAAACCTTAAATGTCAATGGTAAATCAAGGAATGATGGTGTTGGTAGAATAAAGATTAATCCTATTAGGTAGCCTAATGATATAAGGTATGATAATCCTTTCAATGGTTATTGTTATTCATGTAACTAATTTGGTCATAGAGAAAGGCATTATATAATACCCTCTAAGAATGAATATGCATGGAAATATGAGGGGAATCATTAATCAAGAAGTATGGATAATGGTATGTTTCCATCAGGAGGAAGAGTGTGTTTCAATTTTCAAAAGGTTGCTCATATTGTAAAGTTTTATAAGTATGGATTCTCAAGTCAAAAAAATAAAATTGAGGTCCCTAGAGTGTAATCAAGAAGATAAAATAATGAGTGTATACCAAAGATAACTAAGGTGAATGATGATCTATGCAAGTCCAAGTAGACTATTTTATAAGATGGAGCATAGTTCAAATGCAAAGGAGTGCTAAGAATTCTCCCTATCAGCTTAGTGTTGTATTGTAAACCCCCTTAATGGGGAACCATTTTGGGTTAATTTTACCCATGGTTTTGGTACCCATTATTTTGTATAACTACTATGTTGATGTATTACATATAGATGGACATCATGAGAACAAGGGTTTGAGAAAGAAGAACAAAGTGTGTGAATTTAGGAGGGTTTGTTAAGTGTAGCTCCAAATAATATTTGTGCATTGTAATTGTGAGAAGATAGATCTGAGAGTGGATTGTAATAAAATTTGACCAAGTGTTTCTTAGTGTATGTAGCCCACATTGGATGAACCATGTTAAATTTGGTCTTCTTATTGTGTATTTTTATTTTTATTTTTTATGCATGTCTATTCATATTTCTTATTATTATGATTTTAAGAAATTATTTATGTATTAATTTTTTATTTATTCCTAATAACTGGTATCAAATCTTTAGGTTGTATTTGTTGAATCATAAGAAGGGTTATTAGTTCAAGTGGGAGCTATGACTGATGATCATAGATCAAAGGTTGAAAAGTTCTATGAATACAACTTTGGTCTATGGAAGATGTAAATAGAGGATTACCTCTATCATAAGGACCTCCATACTCCATTGGAAGGAAAAGTAAAGCAACCATTGAGTGTGATAGATGAGGCTTGGGAGCTGCTTGACAAGAAATCAATTAGGGCCATCATGTTATGCCTTACATCTTCAGTCACATTTAATATATCACAACAAAAGAACAAAAAAGGTCCCATGGATGCATTAGGGAAGTTATATGAGAAACCCTCTATTTTTAATAAAATATTTTTAATGAAAAAGTTATTTAATATGAAGATGTCTAAAAATGGTTTAATTGCTGATTATCTAAATGAATTTAATACAGTTGTGAGTATGTTGAACTCTATAAAAATTGATTTTGATGATGAAGTTAGGGACTTTATTATTTTGTGTTCCTTACTAGAGAGTTGGAATAGCTTGGTAATGGCTATGAGCAACTCAATCTCTAGTAATTCCAAGTTGAAGTTTGAGGATGCCATAAGAGTAATTTTTAGTGAGGAAATGTGATGGAAAAGCTTTGGGAAGACTTCTAATTTAGGTGATGCTTTGGTGGTAGAGAGTAGAGAGAGACAAAAGTTTAGAGGAAAAAGAAAGCATGGAAAGTCAAATGGTCCTAGAAGGTCAAAATCAAGGGGCATGATGGTAAGTTGGCACTGTGGAAAGACTAAGCATGCGAAGGATTGTTGGTCTCTTTAGAACAAGGAAAAAAACTAGGAAGACACAAAGGAGGTGAATGTGGAAATAGGTAATGTTTGTCAAGATGTATTAATTCTCTCTATTGATAATATTGTAAAGTCTTGGGTTTTAGATTCAAGGGCTTCTTTTCATGCTACACCATATAGGCATTATTTTATTGACTATGTTCAAGGGGATTTTAGACATGTTTATCTTGGTGATGATGAGCCTTGTAGCATAGTAGGAGAAGGAAGTGTTCAGATCAAGATGCAGAATGGGAACACTTGGATACTAAAGGATGTCAGGCATGTGCCTAAGTTAAGATGGAATTTGGTATCCACATGATAGCTAGGTCGTGAAGGTTATATGGTGACATTTATAATAGATTATTGGAAGGTGACCAAGGGTACTCTTGTGGTAGTAAGAGGTAAGAAGGTTATTACCCTATATTTATCAAGCAGTGTTGAATATTGTAATTTAGTTGATGTATATGTAGATGTAACTTTGTGGCCCAACAAGCTCAGTGACATGAGCTAAAAGGGTATTCAAATTTTGAAGGATCGATTGCCCAAATTGAAATGGTCTGATTTAGATTTATATAAAGATTGTGTGTATGGAAAACAAAAAAGAGTAAATTATCTCAAGGTTGGACCTACAAGGAAGGAAAATAAGTTGAAGCTAGTTCATTCAGATGTATAAGGGCTGGCTCAGGTATCTTATATTGGTGGGTCATCTTATTATGTCACTTCACTTTTATTGATGATGTAACTAGGAAAGTTTGGGTGTATGGCATTAGGAAAAAATATGATGTGTTTGATAATTTTAAAATATGGAAATCCTTGATTGAGAATGAAACATGTCTCAAGTTAAAATGTCTTAGGTAAAATAATGGTGGGGAATATTGCAATAATGAATTTTTTTATTATTGTTCAAGGAATGGAGTTCATAGATAGTGGATGGCTCCAAGAACTCCACAATAGAATGGAGTGTCAGAAAGGATGAACATGACTATCCCTTTTTAATTTTGGGTAGTAGTAAAAATAATTGTATATCTGATAAATAGAGGACATTCATTTGCTTTAGATGGAGGCATACCTAAGGAAGCTTGGTCTTGTAAGAAGGTTGATTATTCATTTATTAGAATATTTGGCTATGAAGCCTTCATTCATATTGATAAATATGATAGTACCAAGTTAAAGTCTAAGTCTAAAAAATTCACTTTTATTGGTTATGGTGAGGATGACTTTCGTTTCTAGATTTGGAGTCTTAAGGATTTTTTTTTTTGGTCTAGGGATGTTATCTTTAATGAAAAAGTCATGTATAAATAATAGTTTCAAGATCAAAAAGAGGATTTTAGAAAAGAGTACATAGTGTTGGAGGACATTATAGATGATAAAGTGTCCAAGCAACTAGTTCAGGCACCTACTCCACAAGAACCCCAAACTGCTATGGTGAGAAGGTCTTCTAGGGTAAGAAGGGAACCTAAACATTTTTCTCCATCTCTTAATTATTTATTACTCATTGAAAATGGAGAGATAGGTTTATTTGAAGAAGAAATGCAGGTAGTTATCAAGAAGAAGTGGGAGCAAGCAATGGATGAGGAGCATCAGTCTCTCATGGAAAATCAGACTTGGGATTTAGTCAATCCACATGAAGGTAAGAGAGTATTATAGAACACGTAGGTGTATAGAATTGAAGAAGATGATGGAGTCAAGACAAGGTATAAGGCCCAATTGGTGGTAAAGGGGTTTGCATAGAATAAGGGAATTGATTTTTATGAGATTTTTTCCCTAGTGGTAAAGATGACTTCTATTAGGACTATTCTTGGGATAGTGGCAACACAAGACTTGCACTTAGAGCAGCTAAATCTGAAGACTACATTACTTCATGGTGATTTGGAGGACTTATAGATGGAGCAACCACAAGGATATGAAGTCATAAGGAAGAAGAACATGGTGTGCAAACTGAATAAGAGCTTTTATGGCCTGAGACAAGCTCTATGATAGTGGTACAAGAAAATTGATAGTTTTATGATGGAGTAAGCATACTCTAAGTGTCATTTAGACCATTACATATATATAAATAAGTTTGATGATGGAAATTACATATCTTATGTCTATATGTGGATGACATGTTGGTTATAGGTAAGAACATGTAGGAAATAAAGGTACATAAGGAACAACTTAGTAATTCCTTTTCTATGAAGGATTTGGGAGAAACAAAACAAATCCTTGGTATGAGAATAACTTAGGATAGGAAGGAATGAAAGCTAAATTTATCCTAAAAAGAGTACATTAAATTTTTTTTGGAAAGGTTTAGTATGCAGGATACTAAACCGATTGAGACTCCTTTAACAGACCATTTCAAGTTATCAAAGGAGCAGTATCCAAAGATAGAGGAGGAGAGAATAAAAATGTCACATGTACCTTACTCATTAGTAGTTGGTAGATTGATGTATGCCATGGTGTGCAGTAGGCCAGATATTGCCTATGTAGTGGGAGTAGTAAGTGGGTACATGAGTGATCCAAGTAGAGAACACTAGAAGGTAATGAAGTGGATCCTTCAGTATTTAAGAGGGACCATGGGGATAGTTTTAAGCTATGATGGATTAGAAACCACTTTGCATGGTCATGTAGATTCAGACATGGCTAGAGATTTAGACAACATGAGGAGTACAATAGGATATGTATTTACTATAGGTGACATAGTGTGAGATGGATTTTATGACTACAAAAACTTGTGGCTTTGTCAACCATAGAGGCTGAGTATGTTGTTTCCATAAAGGCAAGCAAATAAATGATTTGGTTATAGCAATTACTTGAAGAGTTAGGGCATAAGAAAGAGGAAAGGAAGCTATATAGTAATAGTTAGAGTGATATACATCTAGCAAAGAACTCTGCTTTCCACTCTAGGATGAAGCATATACAATTGAGGTACCATTTCATTAGGACAACTTTTGAAGAAGAGAAGTTAAAGCTAGAAAAGATTCATATCAGTAAAAATCCTATAGACATGACAACCAAGGTTGTCACAAGGGAGAAACTAAAGCTATGTTCAATTTCTATTGGCTTTCATAGTTGATAATGAAGGGTTGAGAAACCTACTTAGAGGAAATTAGTTTCCAAGTGAGAGATTGTTGTGTTGTAGAGCCTATTTCTAAATTATAATGTATTTCAAATACTGTACATTTAAAATGTATTGTACACTCTTTATGTATTCTTGCTAGGGTTTAAAATGTATTGTACACTATTTACAAGTGGGAGATTATTTTGTTGTGGACCCCCTTAATAGAGAACCATTTTGGGTTAATTTTGCCCATGGTTTTGGTACCCATTATTTTGTAAAACCGCTATGTTGATGTATTATGTATAGATGGATATTCAGTAGGTAATACATCATGAGAATAAGGGTTTGAGAAGGAAGAATAGAGTGTTTGAATTCAAGAGGGGTTGTTGAGCACATCTGCAAACAATATTTGTGCATTATAATTTTGAGAAGATAGATTTGAGAGTGGATTTTACTCTTGTGGCTTGTAATAAAATTTGAGCAAGTGTTTCTTGGTGGATGTAGCTCACATTGGGTAGACCACATTAAATTTGGTATTCTTGTTGTGTATTTTTATTTATATTCTTTATGCATCTCTATTCATATCTATTATTATTGTGATTCTATGAAATTATTTTTGCATTAATTTTTGATTTATTCCTAACACTTAGGTTGTGGATGGAGTCAAGACAAATAGACCAAGTTAGAATGTGTTCAAATGGATATTGAAGAACTCAAGCCTAAAATGATCATGAATAAAGTTTAGTATAGTAAGGGCATGGAGATATATGAATCTGTTAAGTTTATGTTGTTTTATTACTCTAGAGAAGAGGTGACTCTATTAGGTTTCATGGAAGTACTCAGATAGTGAGTATAAGCATGAAGGATGCTTGGCCTTAAGGGGAGCTTTGTATTCTTTATTTTAGATCCAAAGTTTAGTCAATAGTATATTGGAGGTGTGATTGTAAGAGATGGGTTATAAAGAATTTTTATGATGAGTTGATCAAACTAAGTCACATTGATGATAGTGTCTGAATATCTCATGGAGATAAGGGGAGCCAATCATGCTCCAAGAGTAGGCGTGTTTGACAAGTAGATTTGAAGTCAGTTGGTTACGAGCCTAATTTGTATTGAGATTTTATCAAAAAGAGATAATGATCTTGTTTGGAGATAAAATGCATGTTGTTCCTAGTCCAAGGATTAGATAGTTGTTTAGAGATGACCCTTTGTCATTAATGTCAAAGGGGGAGAAAGTTCTAGTTTGGGAGAAAGGTCAATTTGAATAAGATCCAGCTTAGGGAGATGTGAATGATCAGCTTTGTTTGAGTGTTTTCCATCAATGATAAAGGGGGAGATTGTTGAGGTATGTTATTATTTTTGGTGTTTTCATTGATGTCAAGGTCAATATGGATGTTATTAATGTCAATGTCAAGGATGAGGCCATGCCTAGTTAAGTGGTATGTGACAAAGATGTCTTATGACAAGATAAAATTTGAATGAAACCTATTGTGTCTCTATTGAGAGATAATTTGAAGTCAAAATAGTAATTAATTTTAAATATGATGACATGTCAAGGTCAAGATCAAGACACAAGGTAGGCATACTTTTGAGCACTAATCTTAAGGAGTATTATCATATCATGAACATGTGTGTGAAGATGGTGGTTTGTAATAAGGGTACACATATGTATGAATGAATGTTTAATAGTTACCAAGCATACATATGAAGTGTTGAAACACTCAAGAAAGTTTCTAGGTAAACCTTCAGGGCTATGGTCTTAAGCCTAAGCATGTAACCAAACTAGTCCTATACTTTGCCTAAACTAATGGAGTTTTGAGGTGTTATGAAGGACAAAAATTAGTGGTAGAGCATGTGAGAAGATATTTGACACTATGTGAACATGTTTATAATGTAGATAATCTTTCAAAGGAGGATTCAAGTCCAGTTTATGGCTTATTCATTTACATAAAGAGACCTAGTGAGAAGGCATAAACTTGGTAGCATGTTGAGGTGACCAGTCTGAGGCTTGTGAGAAGAATACTGGTAGTGTGTGAGCATGGTATTAGGTTTTATGACATGATAATAAGGTTTTGAGAATATTTAAAGAGGTTTCAAGGTGTGTTTAATGTCTAAGTATGACTGGCAGTTCAAGGCCTAATGTGCAAAGAGACCTAGTGTGGCCTAATGAGGGGTCATGTTCAATTTTCAAGGTGATATGAGCTCACGAGAGAATTTTCAAAGGTGTGATAGGATTTTTCAAGTTTTTTGACAAATTATGAGGTCAAATTCTAAAGGAGAAATCATGAAATGTGGTTTTGTGGTTTTTTTTATGTGTATAGAATGAGGTATTTCAGACCCAAGAATGATTTTCTTATGCTCATTGACATAAGAAACCTTTGCATGAGGATATGATAAGTTCATGGTAGTTTGGGAAGGGTCCTAGATCAAAGTTATTAATATTAGTTTTTAGGATGAGGACCTAATATTTATGAATGATTGTTAAGAATGGAAGGCAGTCTAAACCCTTTCTAAAACCCTAATAATGACCTAATATGGAAGATATGATTTAGAAGTGTTCAAAATGGTTTGGTTGACCTAGTGTGATGATTGGAAGTTATGGTAAAATCTCACAAGTACCTTTTAGTGGCATTTTTCTATCATCAGAGTGAGTGGAAGCATTAGGAAACCCCTTGTTTCTTGGATTTTTGATGTAGCAGGCAAGGTTGACGAGGTCAAAGAATGGAAATTATTGGAGGATGATTTGTGATACTTTTATTTTGTGACCATTTAAGTTAATTATTAATTTATAGACTTTAAATATGCTAAACTAGTCATGGAAGTTGTCCTATCACTAAAAAGGCCTAATGAGGAAGATAGTGAGAAAACTAGGCAAAAGTGAGAATGAGATTAGGGATGGGTTGTCAATGATTAGGTATGGATCCAAATTCATAGTGTTTTTATTAAATACATGTATCAAATATATCCTTTGAATAGAAGAATTAGATATGCTTATACATAATCAGAAAGTTGCTCTCAGAGTGACCTATCTAACATAGAGAGGTCTATATAGGGTGAAGACATGAGATTGGTTTGCAAGATAAATATTGATATTTAAAACTATAATATATTTATTTAAATATATTATAGAGATGATAAAGGATCATATGAACCCATTTAAAGTTCTTAAAAGTGCTCACACATGTGTTTTAAGTCATTGTTTCCATGATTGCATTTTGGAGCATTTAGGAAGTTTTTTGTATTTTAGTGAGAATGATGTTAATGAGTTAGTATGCCCAAAGTTTAAGAATCAAATGCATGTGAAATTTTTATATAAATTAAAGGTCCTTGATTAGGTTTTTGAGGCATGTTTGTAGTTCTAAATGAGCATATAGAAGTGGTCAGTTTGAGGTATTTTCCCTATTTAGTGAAATATAATGAACATGATGATGAACCTGAGATCATGGAGGTTTTATCCATGTGATTTTTTGATATTTTTATGTGGAAAAATTGAGTATATACTTCAGATATTCAAAGCAGTCTTTTTGGTAGTGTGAAGGGCTAATTGTGAGTAGGCCTAATGGTGTGGTTCAAGGAGTGAAATGAGATTAATGGTGTTGGGGACCTAAGGTGAGACTATAAGGGGTATAATTGAAGTGTGTTTGAAGTGTTTCATCAATTTTTGGAGTCTCAATATGTTCCAAGGTGATCAAGGTGAAAAATGTGCTTTGAGAAGGCCTAATTGCATTAGGTCTCTATTAGGCCTAATGATGGTTTTGATCCTTATGGGTGGTGACCAACCTCTGCAATGGTTATTTCACTTGTGAAACATGTTATTTGATATATTAAAAGGGTGATATATGTATGGTGAGGTTTATGTATTTCCAAGGTGTGTGAAAGCAAGAGTCAAGTTTAAGAAGAAGGTCTAATAGGCCTAATTTGACTAGTTAGATTATTGACGGAATGAACAAATGAAATAGAAGTTGAGAAACTAGGTAGATGGATTGGTAACCATAAGAGAGGTGTTTTTAATATGTAATGAATTTATAAAATTGGTTCTATAGATTATGAGAAAGGTCATATGACCTAATTCTGCCAAGAAAAGGGCTAGTGGAGCGAAGAGGTCTAATAGGCTATTTGAGAGAGATATAAGAGTGTGAAGAGAAAAAGAAAGGGATTATCATCAATTGAGTGAGAAAAAAGTGTAAAAATATGATTATATATTATAGGTATCTTATTTTGTTCTAATTTACCTAGGGGGTTGGTGCATCCTTTCAAGTTAGTATTTCCTAGAGATCTAGTTAAGTTGGTGCTTGACTAGTGAGGGGTTGGTGCTCCTTGTGGGGTTGGTGCCTTAATAATTATTGATTAATTTATTATAATAATTTATTACAAGATGTTTTTAGTGGGTTTTATTCCCCATGAAGGTTTCCCACATATCTCTCATGTTCTTATGTTGTATGCTTTTGTCAATTCTTGTTTATGTATTGGTTAATGTATGTATGTGAATGAATGCTTCATGGGTGATAAGTGAAGTTTAATGGATTTTTTAAGGGAAATAATTCAAAAAAAATATTATTATATGTAATTCCAAAAATTTTAGACCCAAATATACATTCTAGTAAAATAAAATAGAAAAAATCACTAAGTGCATATCTTATCCTTAAAACTGACAAGGTGTGCATAGCTTCTACCAAAGTTTCCATCAATATACCAATGCCCAAAAGGTATTAAGTGTTAATATAAAAATTAAAGAGTACATGTAGGTAGAGTTTTAATCCTCCATTTGTCTCTCAATAATTGGTACATGGCATGAACTTAGAGCATGAATCACTCATCATTAGGTAATATATTCTACATTAAAGTGGGGTTTACTCAAATCTATAAGTTTCAAAATGATCTAAATGGTCCCAAATGTGTCTAAAACAAGGGTGCATCACATTAATTGGATTAAAACTCACTAAATTTCTATGTAAAGGTCTAATCCTTTACATAATGAATTTATCCATGTACTTCTTAGTGAAGTTTGATGTTTAGCATGAACTGATCTAGGTTTTCATTAGAATTATCAGGATAACCACTTATCCACTATTTAATTCTAGTATCATGTGCCAAATTTATATACCCCACCATGGAGTGGGGTTGGTACAATTCTAGGAGATGAAAGCCCAGGTCAATTCACCCCTAAAAAACTTTTGAGGAGGTGATGAACTCCCGTCCACAAGCCAATGTGAAAAAAAAAATGAAAATTGAAAGAATTTTTGAGGTCATTTATGGGTCACCCAAGTCACTTGGATCTTGGAGAGATCATATGAAAATTTATTCCATTATATACTAAAAAAAAAAGGTAATAAACAAGGTGATTTTATCACCTGAGTTCCTTAAAGGTGATGGGGGAGAGCATACACGCGAAGTTTATTTTGCCAAAAATAAGAATCAAAGAACTTTGTAACTAATTAACAAACAATGAACAAACATAAAGTGAAAAATCTCTTAAGAGATATAATACAAAATTGATATTCATTTTTAAAGCACCAAATAAGATGTGAATGAAGTTTTGGCCCCTTGGCTTTCTTGTTTGCTCTTGTAAACTTGAAAGATAAAAAACAAAGCTGGTTAGGTAAACTTTAAGAACTAAAACATAAGTGTGTATGCTATTTTGAAGTTTTTAGACCTTAATTTGTTTTTTAGTTTCATACAAAAATGTTAGGGGGTTTACCTATCTTTAGGCAAAAGAGTTAATGACCAAATAACTTTTCACTTTCAACTCTTGGGTTTTGTTTACACATAGCGAGTTACTAATTTCTCAAAGAAAAATGTCACTGATTTATGCTAAATCACTGGTTTCCTATGGAATGGAATAAGAAAAAGACAATATCTATAAAAGTCATCAATTAGTCTAAGAAAAGTATCCAATTAGGGTTAAAATAAGGTAAAGTCACTAAAATCATGAGTAAAATTACTTGGTGAAGTCATTGAAATACATGATCAAAGTTGTTATTTTGTTCATCAATGTGACCATTTACATAGAGGATGGTTAAACATGGGTCCATGCCACTGATTTCAACATAAAACAATGTCTCTATTTTCAATGAATTTGTTGATGCAAAGCAACCATTTCTACCAAACAAATAATAATAAAATAGAGGACAAAATAGGTGAAGTCATTGTTTAGTAGGGCAGAGTCATTGATTATTGGATAAAGAAAATGATGATAATTTTAATCATAAAACTAAAAATTGAAGTTGTGAGTGATATTTTAAAGGATTTTTAAGGTTTCACATCATTTATTTGGTTCGTATAGGGTGCATTATCCCACTATGTGTTCCATTAAAGTAGGATCCAAATTCCTAACAAACTTCCCACATGAAAGTCTATCTAGTTTGATTAAAACACCTAGTAACATGCCTTGTAACCAATAATTTTAGTAGGATTTAACTAGTTACAATCAAGATCTAGTACCAATACCTAAACAAGGACTAAATACACTTTAAAAAGGTAAGGGTCTAATGGATGACCAATTATAATAGGTACAACAAGCATATCAAACATACATAAACCTAGTTTAAAACTTCAATGCCATGGCCATTTCAAACACATCACTCATAGAGTTAGATCCCCTAATGGAGGTACAAATTGATTCTTTGATCTATGCAAATAATAACATAAACCCCTTTATCTAAATTACATTAGTAGGAGACATGTACAATGTCTCAATTATGATAGAAGAAACTATAGCTCATACAAAAGACCTCACACAAAACATAGTAGATAACATGCAGGTGCATTCCAATGTGAACCAAAGTGTGTCTAGTATACCTCAAAGTAATAGACAATAGGTTCCTCTAACAAATACCTCAATATGTTTGTAAAAATGGTAAGATTAGAGATATACTAGTATAGTTACTTCCATCCCTAAATGGGGAAAATTAATACATGGATGCATCATGGAAGGTATGGCCCTGATTTCATGAATCTATTGTTAACCAAAGAGCAAGTTATGTGATAAATCTAGGTTAAGAACGTGGAAAAGAGTGTCATGGGTTAAAGGCCAAATGACCATTGGTAAGCTAATGGTTCCTTATGATGCTCATTCCTCATTATCATATGCTTTCATGATAATGGTATCTAATTGAAGATCATTTGTTATATATCTAAGATGCTTCACCAACTTTAGAGACATAATGTTTAGGCCTAAACCATTGTCTACAAGGACATGTTTAATCATATGTATAGTTATAATAACCTCGATTTACAAGGGTATGTTATGAAATGGGCCCAAGGATGACATATTACTTTGTTAAAAGGTAAGTCATTGACTAGGGGCCAAATGTCCTATCATAGCTTGAAATTTATTAGGTATAATGTCATTAAGTACAAGGGAATGGATTAGGTATTAGTTAAGTATGCTCTTGTGAATGCTAGATGTGTGAAGAAAATCCATGATAGATATTTACATAGGTGTATTTTATAGCTGATTTATAATGTCATAGGTTTTCTCTTTGGTATTGGAAATTGGCTTGTTCTTAATTATCATGGAGGTCTAGATGGGTTCATTTATGAAAGTTGGTTGCAGTCCTTTGATAGTAACCTTGGATCATTGAGTGGAAATTACATAATCTCAATCATATACTGGGCCTTTATAACTAGATGAAGAGGCAAAATGGCCTGGAATGGTAATTTTTGGGTGGTGCTAAGCTTGGCTGCTAACATGGTCCATAGAAGGATTACCAACATTGGAAGGTTGGTAGGGATTGTTAGGCACTAGTCTAGGTTGATTGGTATTTGGTTGAGGGTTGATGGCAATGGTGGAAATATGACCACCTATGACATGTCCTAAAACATTATTCTAAGTATATGTAATGTCATGATGGTGTCCTTAGTTTAATTGACCAATTTAACCTTGGTTTCAACCATTTTATTATTGTTGTTGTTTTTGTTTCTGTTGGTGACATTGTTGTTATGGTGGTGGTGTTATTTTCCACTATTTTTTCTACTACTATTTTTGGTTGTTATGTTGAGGAAATGGGTTTTGATAGATACCCAAGTTATGATTAGATGTATGAGCATGGTTATCCTATTCTATCTCTCCATTCTCAAGCATGTTATCAATCATATGCATTAGCTATATGTAATGATGTATAAAGTGTCCCTTAATGTGATGGTACTCATAAAATAATTCTCTTTGTACCAATAAGGAAAAATAATTCATTTAGGAAAAAAAATTGGCATAGGCTAGCTAATCATATTAGATTTAACCAATTTGTGAAATATGAACTCAATGGGTTATTTGAGGTTATTAAATGCTTTGGCTATGGGCAGTTTGCTCCTTGAAGGAGGTATTTGTAACTATGAAGAATTGTATGGAAGGTTTTATGAAGGTTTAGGCTGGATGAATGGAGGTAGTGGTTGATGAATGGGTAGAGGTAAATGAATAGCCAATGTTTGCACCATTTGTACATGTCACAATTTAGTGATACCATTATTGAAAACATTCTTGTTGTGATTAGAAGCTTTTGGTCTTTTAGTATTAGCTTGAGTTGGCATGGATACTGGTAGTTGGATAGGGTATTAATTTTGATTGTGGCTTTGGTCCTACTATTGTCCTTGATGTTGGTTTTGGATTTGGTTTCGATTGGAAGAATATAATTTGATAATCCCTTTGTTAAAAATGGACTTTTTAATTTGTATCCCTTTCTCAACAACTTCTTCAAAAGTGTGAGCACATTGTATCTTGACATGATAGGATATCTCATTATGTAGACTCAGATAAATAGTGCAACCAATTATTTGTTTGGTAAACTATGAGTGAATCGGTTATCAAGTGCCCTCCACCATTATAAGTAACCAATAAATCTTTCACCATTTATATATTTCTCTTGCCCCAAATCTACCACTATAATATCGTGTTTGAGATTGTATGAGAAATTATATAAAAACTTGTTTGAAAGGTCATCAAAGTTTGACTGACATAGAATTCTTTGATAGTTTAATAAGCCATTCCATGGCTTTTCTAGCTAAACTTCATGGAAATAGGAGAAACAAATATATATCACTGTAGGCCACTAGTTGGCAAGCAACAAAGAATTATTTTAAATTATCTTTTGGGTCACCTTTGACCTTATATTTATAAAATTTTGGTGGATCATGACCTAGAGGAAAATTTATTTAAAGGTAATCCATATTAAATAGATATGAACATATCTCATCTAATTTGAACTTCTTTTTTTTCTTCCTAATTTGAATGGATTGAATTGCATCCTTCATTTAATGTAGCTCTTGGGATAGGAAGATAGATGGTATATCTTGTTGTAGTTGGGGCTACACAGTCAAAGGTGGATTACCTTGACTGAGGTATGAAGAAATGACATATTAGTGAATATTTGTTTGGTTGGTTGACCATCTAGGAATATGTATCCATACATTGGGATTATATTATTGGTATAAAATATGTTGTTGTTGATGAAAAATTTGGTTAGGATTGGTAACATGTCTTTGATTCACAAACTATAATTTGGATATAGGCATTTGGTTAGGTGGAATGTATTGGTCTTTTTGGGTTTGGGTAAGAACTTATTTTTTGGTAATCGAAACCTACTATATAAAGGGTACCTTTGCTAGCTAAATCCCTACTATTAAAGGTGTTTTAAGTTAAATAACTATTATATGTGAGGCACCCATTAGGTAAAAGGCAACTATTGTCTAACTAGTACTTATTGTATATTAGGACCTTGTTATTGGGTACACACCTATTATTTATTGGGCACTTTTTTGAGGTTTGGTATTTGTTGTTGACCAACCAACACTCTTTATTGAACAATAGAAACACATTGTTGATTAGGCAATGTTTTAAATGTTTATGGTATATTGGTTTGCATTTATGTTGGAAAAATAATAGTTTCCACCTATTGAGGTGGTGTAGTGTTGATCACTTATTAAGGTAGAATATTGGTCTATTTTTGGATACTTTCCCCCTATTGCATGCTTGCAAAGGCTATCGATTGAGGAGTGGAATTTGCTTGCTACATTTTAGAACTAGGTGTACCTTCCCCTTATTTTTGTAAACCACTCAAGGTATTGGTTAGATGAACCTACAATGTGTTTCTCTAAGTTATACTATACCCACTTTGGTTCACATTATAATGCACTTGTGTGATATTCAATATGTTTTGTGTGAGGTCTTCTGTATGATCTTCAGTTTCTTCTATCATAATTGAGACATTATACATGTCTCCTACCAATGTGATTTGGATAAAGGGGTCTATTTTATGATGTACATAACCTGAAGTATTAGTTTATACCCCCATTGAGGGAGTTAAATCTATGAGTGGAATGTTTGAATGGCCATGGCATGGCATTGAAGTTCTGAGCTAGGTTTAAGTATGCTTGATATTCTTGTTGTAACTATTATAATTGGTCTTCCATTGGACCCTTCCATTTTACAATAATATTTAGGCCCTATTTAGGTATTGGTACTAAATCTCAATTGTAACTATTTGAATCCTATTCAAATTATTGGTTAGAAGGCACAATATTAGGTGTTCTAATCAAACTAGATACACTTTGATGTGGGAAGTCTATTGTGAATTTGGATCCTACTTCTACTAACATAACTAGAATTTCATATTTGTTTTCTAGCAAGTGAGGATCAAACAAGTATAGGTCCTAAATTTTTGGTGTGGTTACATAGTAGGGTTACTATTATTGGCTTTGTTTAGTGATATGTGTCATTTGATCAAGGTATTGTATTGTTTATTCTTGATCTTGGCCTATGTAAGAAGGTACATTAACTAGGTACTATGCTAGTGGATCCTCCCCTTGTTCTACATATGGATTATTATAATAAGGATATGAATCTATCTCATACACTACATCATTTCCATAATGATATTAAATAAAGGGGTCACTAGTAATAAAGTTCTTATAATTTGGGTTATACATGGTCCTAATACATGTATAATGAGGCATGTTAAGATTTATGACTAGGTCTCTCGAAAAAAGGTCAAATGTGGCAAACAAATGAGGTCTAAGGAAAATAACCTTTAGCTCTTTAAAAGAGGTCCAAAGGTGAAATGTATATTCTAGGTCTAAGGCAAAGGTAAGATGAAAATGTAAAATCAGTCTATGAGAAATTATTTTAGATAAGGTAAAATGATCTTAATCTAGGTTTAACGATAAAAATAAAGATGCTAAGTTTTTGGTCAAACATCACAAATCTAGACTTCTAAAATAGGTTTGAAATACAAAAAATAATGCTAGGTATTTGGTCAAAAGTCACAAAGATAGACTTGGAAACAATATAGTCTAAGGTAATTAGCTCAAAAAAACTTGAAAATAGGCAAGGACTTGAAAATAATCTAATTCTAAGGTAATTGGCTTAGAAAAAATTGATTTTTGGCTTAGAAAACTTAGTAATTACATTATAAATATAGTAAATTGGCTTGAAAAAATTAGGTAATTGGTTCAAAAAAACTTGGTAATTAGCTCACAAAAGACTCTCGGTAAATAAAACTAAGACATTTTTAAACTTGGCATAATGAACTCTAAAAAAGGCACATGAAAAAAAACACCTCTGAGTCTAGGAAAATGTATTTAATCTTAATGATAAATAAATCCAAGTGACACAATTGAAACACAAAAGGTAAACCACCTAAGCCTAAATTAGACAAGGCTTTAACATAACCCTGATTAGTTTAGGATCTGAACTTTGAAATATTGAATTTTTTATTTAGTATAAAAGACTCATATTTTTTAAAGGTCAATAATCTAGACTCAAATTGGTAGTGTAATCACACATTTTGGAAACAAAGGTATGAATGGTTTACAAACTTGGTTTCAAAGAAGGCAAGTGTTTTGGAATAAAATTGGCAGTGTAACAATGTTTCTTTGCAAAAGTGGTAAAAATTGTTTTAGAAAAATCCAAGGCAAATGTTTGGAATAAAATAAAAAATGTAACACCTCTTGGTTCAAAGTGGTGTGTAACACGTGAAGGTTTTGAATTGTTTTGACTTGGTACACAAAAATTTTTTAGGCCCAAAGATACATTCTAGTAAAAGAAAATATAAAAATCACTAGGTGCATGCCCTATCTCTAAAATTGACAAGGTGAGTATAGCTTCTACCAAATTTTCTACTAATATACCAATGCTCAAAAGGAATTAAGTGATAATCCAAAAATTAAATAGTGCATTGAGGTATAGTTTTTAACCCCCTCAGTCTCTCAAGCATTAGTACATGGCACGAACTTAGAGTGTGAAGTGCTTGCCAAGATATTCCATGGTAAAGTGGGGTTTACTAAAATATATAAGTTCTAAAATGAAATAAAGGTCCCAAGTATGGATAAAATAAGGGTGCATTACGTCAATTGGATTCAAACTCACTAAATGTATATGAAAAGGTCTAGTCTTTTTCATAATGAATTCAATTGTGTACTACTTAGTGAAGTTCAATGTTTAGCATGAACTAATCCTAGTTTTCATTAGAATTGTCAGGCTATCCACTCAACCACTATTCAATTCCAATATCACATACCCAATTTATATACCCCACCATGGATTAGGGTTAGTAAGATGATAGGAGATGAAACCCCAAGTTAACACACCCTTAAATAACTTATGAGGAGGTGATGAACTCCCACCCACATGCTTGGGGAGAACATAAGCAACTTTTATTCCATTCTAGACTCAACAAACAAGGCACTTTTGATAACTTGAGTTACCTAAAGGGGATGGGGGGAGAGCATATATGCAAAGTTTATTTTGCCAAAAATAATTTATTCTAAGAATTTAAAACTAAATAACAAACAATGAACAAACAAAAATAAAAATATCTTAAGATCTATAATCTAAGATGGTTGTTCATATTAAAGTACCAAATAAGATGTGAATGAAAATTTAGGCCCTTAGCCTTTGTTGTTTACTCTTGTAAACTTAAAATGTGAAAAGATAAGTTGTGTTAGGTAAATGTTAAGCACTAAAACATAAGTGTGTTTGAATATTTGAAGTATTTATACCTCCTATTTTCCATGTATCTTCTTCTAAAATTTTTATGGGATTCACTTAGGTTTATGCATAAATAGTTAACCAACAAACAATTTTCACTTTCAAGGTCTTCAGGTTTGTTACATAGAGTGAAGTCATGGATTTCTCAACAGTTTGAAGTCATCTATTTTTACAAAGTCACCAATTTCCTCTGAAATAAAACAAACCAAAAAAAAAATTCTTGAAGTCATCATTAGTCAGGCATGGAGTCACCCATTAGTCCAGATGAACTCACTGATTGGGGTTAAAAATAAAGAAAAATTGCTGAAATCATGAGTAAAATTACCTATCAAAGTTGCCAAAATGCAAGATTTAAGTCATTATTTTCATTTATCGATGTTGCCAATTACATAGAGGTCAATTTAACATAGGTTAATGTCACTGATTTCATAATAGATAAATGTTATCATTTCTAATGCATTCACTAATGTGAATTCACTATTTTAAACAAAAGAAAAGATCATAAAATAGAGGATAAAATAGGTGAAGACATTGACTAGCAGGACAAAGTCACCGATTAGTGGCTAAAGAAAATGATGGGAATTTTAATCATAAAACTGATAACTTGAAGATGTGAGTGATATTTTAAAATATTTTTAAGGTTCCATATCATTAATTTGGTCCATGTAGGGTGTGTGGTCCCACTGGGAGTGCCTTTATGTAACATTAGGAATCATAAGAGCAAAATATCATTAGTTCTTTGTTAGTGAATTAAAAGAGAATTCAAATCAAACAATGCAATGTAAACTAGGATAATCTTACCTAAGTTCTTGGTTGATCTTAACACAATGAACAAAACTATACATAGAAGATATAAATATAAAACTATGTTACCTCCCTTGTTAAAACTAATATTCATTTATTGGAATAGAAGATGTTCTTGCTCAACTTGTGGGAAATAGAGAATTTGATGAATGCATTTTCCATTTTGGCAGCACTTATCTAACACCACATGAGGCTTTGATTTGCTTGGCTTGTATTGGTGTGAAACTTATTGAATCAATTTGGTATTATAACATTGATTGAGGGCTTCTTGAAAGTATTCCTACAGAATAACCTTACATAAAAAATATTTTTGAAATAGAGTAGGGGAAATTTTATTTATAGATCTTAAAACTAACTCTATCCCTAGGGTGGTCAGGTTTAGTTTTAACCTTGGTTGAGTCTAAAGTAACCTTGATCAAGTTTAGATTAACCCTAGGTTAGGTCAAAATAATTATGAAAGCTTCAAAACTCATATAATATATTTATTTCCATTACAACTCATAGAATATATTTATGACATTGTGACTCACTTTTTATTTGAATTTTAGGAATTAATAAGAGACATTATTTATTCCCTTGATATTGACCTCATCTATATTGAAAAATTCATTTTAAAGAAAATGTAATTCCTTAATTCAACTTGGAATTTTTACTAAGGAACTAATTGAATTTTGCTTTTTAATTAATCCTGCTAAGGTTTTTTTACATTTAGGAATTATTTTAATGTTTTGCATTAATATATCAATAAGATAATAATATCAATTTACTAGGTTATAATTTGACTAGGGTTGAATCCAAGCTAGGTTATAATTATGTACAGATTAATGCCCCAAATTAGGAAGCCTCTACATGATTCTAGGCCATTACATCCCTTACACAGATAAAATTGGGAAACCCAGTGAATTTTAGGATTAAATTACAACATTTTCTATAAATTAACTTGGTACCCAGTTTAGACATGAAAGTGGAAAAAAATGAGTGTCTACATAACCAACTTTGGACTACGTAGACATTTAGCTATGGACTATCTTTACAAGTGGATAAAGGTTTTGTATAACACATTAGTAATAATGTTAATATAAATAGATCTAGGTTTAGACTATCTTCATGTCTCTAAACTAGTTTAATAAGGTGATAACAAAACAAAGTGTAGTAGTAGAAAAACAAAGCAAACTAGAACAACCTAGACCAAAGTATAGAGATTAAGAGAATAAAACAATAACAACTACAATTGTGAAAGTAAACTTTTTGAATAGATGTTTAAAACCAAAAATATATCTCAAATTCAATATATTTATTTCCTTGTGTATTTATTGTGTTAAAATAATTTATGGTTTTAGCATACAATAGTATTTAAAGGTAAATTGGAGTTGTGATAAATGTTTCATGGATTTTTCATTTTGATATTTTAATTTCACTGATACATATTTAATATAAGTAAAATTTAAGGATAAATTATAAAATAAAATTCTCTAAATATATTTTTTAATAAAACATTGAATTGATCTAATAAATTAAAATTTTAGTAATTACATCAAAATAAATTATTAATTTTTGCCATGTTTTGAAACAAAAATATTGAATTGATTCACCAAAATTAAATTCAAGGATATAATTGTTTTAACACTGAATTACAATAACCTTTAAGATGGAATCTAAAAAATATGATATTTAATACTAAAAAATACTAAATTATAATCTAAAAAATATTATATTTAATACAAAAAAATACTAAAATGTATTTTGATAATATCAATATATAAGTATGACATTTGATACTATAAAATCTAGTAAAATAAACTTCAAGTTTTAATATGGACTAGAATATGTCTAGATTTAATGAAATGATGGTTTTTCATCTTATCAAATTCCTTAGTGGTTGCCTCATTCAAATGGAAGGATTCCTTCAATACAATTTTGATATGTGTTGTGTTATTGTATACTTTTAAATCTTGGAGATAGTAACTTATTAGCCCTATAAATATGTGTATATGCTTAAGTATTTTATGCACTTTTAATTCAACCAAAACCTTGATCTTTTGAGGGTATAATTTTACACTTTGTTGGGAAATAATTTGACCAAAGTTATCCACTTCCTTAGTTACAAAATCACACTTATAATGTTTAGTGTACAAATAATGTTGTGAAAAAATATTTAAAACTTTATTCACATGTTGAAAATGTTCTACCCATTTTTTTTGTATATTAATATATCACTAAAATGCACTAAGACAAATTTCCACAAAAATGGATAGAAAAAAAAGTTCATCAAACTCTAAAATATATATGGTGCATTTGTGAGTCCAAAATGTAACACTGTAAACTCATAGTGGCCTTCATGGGTTTTAAAATTTATCTCATGAATATCCTCATCTTTGATTATGATATGATGATATATTGAGTGAAGATTAAGTTTCATAAATTAATATCACCATGTAACACATCTAGCAAATCATCAACTAAATGAGTTGAAAACTTATCTTTGATGATGGACATGTTGATTTCCCTATAGTTTGTATGTATACACTTGATGTCATTATTATTACACAACATCATCACTAAATATGGGTAACAACTATGGCTATGTCATATAATTCTTTCCTCAATCATTTCGTACACCATCTTCTGAACCTATAAGTTTTTATGTTATATGGATCCATGGTACAAGATAGATCGCATGATCATGATCAATTTTATGTGGTATTTATTTTGACACATATCTGAAAAATAAAAAGTGTCCCTTTTATAATTTCCTTTGAATATGAAGGTGTATGCACCTTTACTAGTAGTAACTATATAAAAACATTGCCCCGCAAACCCACCTACTCCCTTTTTAATAATAATTTGCATATGATGAAAGATACCAAAATGTGGTTAATTTTCACATATCTCATGTAGTTCAAAGGCATTTTATTTTTAATGAAAATGATTGAATATATCTTAAAAATTCAAGTTAGTCATTCCTCCATAGTGAACCAATTGGATTCCAAACATAATGTTTGTATCACCATGAGAATTATGAACATATGAAAATCTTGCAAGTAGTCTCCCATGGTGAGTTTAATAATATGACACTTTACAACCACCTTATTTTAGATGAAATTATGGGTACTTATTAAGTCAATCCATACCATCACATTTTAGTTTTTTTATAAATCCACTAATTTAAAATTTTGTAGGGTGGTGATGCTTGAAACTAAATGGAAATAAATAACTGGTTGGGTATTTTTTGTCTCCTCATATGGCTCTAAAAGACCATTTATTTTTAATTAGTACCTTCAATGTAGAATTAATTATTTTTAGCACATTTATGCTCATGACTTTATTTAATATCACAATTAAAACATATCCATTTAGCCCTTTTCTCTTCAATTTGTTGAGGATTCAATATTTTAGGTTGAGCTAATGACAGCTTTAGACTAATCAAATATTTCATTATTGTGAAATCTTGCTTTTTATTGGCCAATTCTCTTTCCTCTGCCTTATAGGCCAAGGTAACATAATACAAAATAGAAGTATATTAAACATGTGTACCTCATATTGGATGTGATTCTTGAGTCCCCCAATAAATAGGTCATTCAAGTTCTCATTTGTGATCATCTACACATGCAAGGAAATATTTATAATTATGATATCTGATTGATCATATTTTGTGGAATTTTAATATTTGTCTCAAATAATTATCCATCACACTAATGTGATATTGCATCTAAAAATCCTTGGTAAAAATGGAACAAGTGACACTAAGAATATTCTTCTTATTTTGAGTACATAACCATTGATACCAAATAAATTTATTGGAATCAAAACAAAATAATGACATTTTGACCTTATATCCACATGGGATCTAATGCACATCAAAATAATTCTCTATCTAGTTGATCCAAATGATCAAGTATTTTCTATCAAACTTACACATGTCCACTTTGACAACATATTTTGAGTACATGGATTGGAACTATCTAAGGGTGGGATTTGTGTTTTATTCATATTTGGATAGGTACAATTAGAATATCAACACTATTTAGTTTATTCATTGGTGAGCTGAAGTTAGTTTTACATATTATTTTATGTGGCAAACAATTGATTGAATCTCTTATTGATCTCATCTAGACAGTAATTTATTTTATCCAGATCTCCTTTATTTCTCATTTCATTTTGTAGGTTTTTCACATTCTAATCAACTAGGATAAATATTTTATCTATCATAAAAAACCCTAAAACTAGTTTCAAACTCAATATCTTCATTGTTATGAAATTTATCTAGAGTTTCAAAAACCTTGCCTTGGCCCTTACTATACAAAGAACCGATTTAAATATTTTAGGGATGAAAACAATTATTAGTAAATTATACCATTTTTATCATTTCATTGAGATCATTGTATCAACGGGTATACTATTCATGGGTATTTAAAAATTGAAATTTGAAAAACACAAAAAAATAGGGTTCACAAAAATATATGTTTTTGTGATCAACTAGAAAACATGATTCCAAAGACTATTATATTGCACAAAGGTTTGTTTTGGTAAAAAAAAAAAGATTATGCTGACAATTATTTTAAATTTCTTCCACATCAAAATTTTTGTTTTTTTAGATCCTTCAACTAAACTAAGCATACATTAATCTTGATCCAAATCAAGATACAATGAAATAAATACTTCTCAAATTAAATATTTGATACAAATTGTAATGAAATTACTTAGATAAATAAAACTCAAATCAATGGATAGAAGTATAAATATTAGGAGAAAATAAAGAATATTATGTCACAATAATAATATCGAAATAGAACATACACACCAAAGATTGATAGTATAGTAGAATATTGTAACTATATGACTGATCCACTTCAAGAGGGAATCTTATAAAACATTACAATAAGAACATAAATCATAATAAGATGGTCTAATACTAACCTTTACCTCTTATATATAATCTAATAAGGCCTATGTTTACTCCATAATTGACACTACTACTAACATGAAGATATATAAATTATCATATGATTAAGTAAAAGTTTTACTAGCCACAATTTAGCCACACATATCCCAATACACTTTAGAAATTAAGGTGTAATAACCCTACTATTTAAATTTTGATAACCTTGAGAAACCATTTTGATTTGATTTTTTAAGTCTTAAAATTATGCATTGTAGTAGTAATTTCAAGATTTGGAATAAAAATAGAAATATAACAAGTTAAAATATAATATATTTTTAAAGTATAAGGATTGGAAAGATGTGGAACAAATTGAAGAATGTTATAAGTAAATATTGTTGATAAATATTAAAATAATGGAAAAGATAATAAACATAGTATAAAATTGGAATATTTTGAGGAACAATAGGAACATGTTGAGAAATATAAAAAATGTGAGAAGTAATAGAATATTCAAGACTATTTGGAAAATACAAGCAACATTGGAAATAATATAATTTTAGTATGAATAGAATAAATTTGATAATTTAATGCATTATAAGGTAAATTTTGACATGTAAATTATTTCAATAAATTTATAAGTTTATATATTCATTGGGATTGCCTAGGACATATTTCCTAAGATTTTTAATGTTCTCACCATATCTTGTTCTTTTAGTTCAACCACATAATCATAATATTTTGCACATGCATATGCATTATCTATCTGAGATCCATTCATATTATTACCATTTGTGTAAAACACATATTTTGTAATATAAAAAATATATTTTTTAACAACATTAATACATATCCATTTTTAATTTGCTTTTCCAATATTGATCTAGTATTATAAAATGGAATTTTAATAAAAATAATATATTTTCATTATTCTTAGGAATATCATATCTTATCACTTGTGATGATATAAATTGAAATCAAAAGTTATTGTATGCTTAGATTTGAATATTTAAAAAATATTAACCTAAGTTTAGAAAATAAATTAGGAAAAATAACATAAAGTTTGGAATCAAGTACAAAGAATGTAGGCTTATCAGATCTAAGAACATGTTTCTAATTAATCTTAGGAAATGACACAAATTCAAATTTGAAACTATGTGGAACAAGATCTCACCCTATAGTAGAGGCACAAAAAATTGGTATTTTGTGAAATTTTAAAGGAGTATGCCTAAAAATCAACTCTAATACCTTAAAACCTATCACAATGTTGAAAAATATCTAACCTAATATGGGTGTAAGAGAGCATAGATTCATGAAAATGTAATATAGATAAATTAATTACCACTAAATTGTGCAAAAAATACCAAATTAATTTAGCTAGGATAAATAACATTTACAATTAAAAAATGTCTAAAAAATTAATTATAAAACTAGAGAATGTTGATCATGTAAGGTGTTGTAGCCAAATATTGTACCCTTGGATGAGGTTGTTTAAACCTCTCCACATTTGGCCAACATGGGATTACCTCTAGGAATGTGGGTTGCTTATAACAGAGGTAAAACCTCTATATTAAAGGTCTAGCTCCCTTGATTTATCTCTTAATCACATACGCTACATTAGACTAGTCACTTGGGGGTGAAAAAGGAAGAAATAAACATAAATTAACATATACTAATGGAAGTGATACACCAAATGTTAGTCCACAAACACACTTGCATATGCACTAAGAATGAAGACTACCAAAACTGACCTTAACTCATTGTCCTTCTAGTGTAAGTATTTCCCATAGAGGCATATTTCTATGCACATATAGAGGTGGGTGGAAATAGGTATGATACTAGATATTACTAGTCCCTCTTACACTCCAAGACACACTTAACAAACAAATACACTTTATGAAACCTGTTAGAAGAGATACCACTCACACAATACATGCAAGGGCAGAATGGAAGCAAGGAGAAGACATTCATCACTCGTCAACCTCATAAACAACTTAACACACTTAGGGAAGATATTGTAGAGATCAAATAAAATTCAAAATATTATTCAAAAGCAAAATATGGTGCCAAACAAGCAGGGCTTTACCATACTAGATGTGTACTCCTTAAAAATGCCAAAAATAGATTGCATATATAGAGCATAGAAGATGAGAGAGTAGAAGAAAAGTGGAAGGGTCACAAAACCAAGTGATATACTATTATAACTAGTTACAATGCAAGAGAATAAAGTGGGAAACAAGTCATTAAAGTCATATTGAACAAATATCCATCACAAACATGCCATATCCTTCAGGTTGGTGTAGAGACTCTTCATTTTTTCCTTTGAAACTACCCTCATGATGATGAGTGGTCCATATATCTTGAAATACCTATAGAATATGTTGACACATATGATCTAACATGAGAGTATGGAAATGAGATTTGGGATAGTCATCCATACCTTCAACTAATAACCTTCTTTGTTACACTTGTTGTTCACTTGCTAACAACCACTCATTATCCCTCTTGGCTTCAAAATTCACATTTTCCACTTATATGAATTGAAATTATTCATAGAGGTTCACTAAATGGGTTATAGACAACTCAATATCCTCTTTGCTTTCTAGTATAGCACGTAGATTTCAATGAGACTTAATACAACACTTCTCACCTCTCAATTTAGACAGTCATGCTCCTTCTCAATCTATTATTCTAAACTTCCTAAAATGAACCACTCAATAGAGTAAAGTTCATGAATCACAAAAGTTATAAATGAGTCTTAGGAGTTGGGACAAGTCTCTACATACCTCCCTCAATAACTCTCATTCACCTATCCCACTTTGTACTTGCAATTTACCTTAAAACCTATAGAAAAACTATATTTTAATCTATTTATACAAGTGACCATATGGAAAATATAGATGTTAATAATATTGGGAGAGTGTTACATATGTCAAAGACACTTTCAAGGCCATTTTAATCCTTATAGATGCATATTCTTTCATGTTTTATACATCGGGGTTAAACAAGGGTTTTGGGAGGGTTTTTGATGGTCTAACTTGTTAATAATGATTCATAAAGGTTAGACATTGATACTAAAAAAAATTACACTAAGGATGAGTTAATTACCCAATTAAACTATTACAAACTCCTTGAGGCACAATGCATAGTGTCCATAGATATCTGAACAAAATAAAGTCACCTTCGAGCTCCTTTTATGCATTATGAGTAGGTCTAATATGATTTTAGGTCAAATTGACCACTCTCGTGTTGTTTACTCTAAACCAATAATTATTACCAGCCTTTGTCTCTCTCATAAGGGTTATTAAATGGTTTGGAGAGTTCATGCAGTCATCTAGATCAAGTTTGAGGCCATGAGGGTTTAGGCTTAATTGTGTTTGACAGAGATTTGACCATTTATAAGTTTATAATGGCTATAGAGGCCTCTCAGTGATTTTTTTAATTTAAATACAACTTTATTAATCATACTAAAATGCATTTAAGACTCTTCACTCACATTTTTCACTATCTATGCATAAGTTTGCACGTTTACCTTGACTGTGTAGTGCCCTCTATCCGAGATAGAATAAAGAGAATATCCCCTATTGATATGACTTGAGGGATACTATGGAAATTTAAATTAGGTAATTATTATTCTATATACCAATTTTAATAACTTGATCATAACTTTAGACATCTCAAATATCAAATTCCTAAAAACTGGCTCACTAGGTCTGATGACTATAGTCAGGGTTTAGTTGACTATAACTTGATGTTCAAAATAAAGTATTTGATTTATTTATACTTATAAGAATCAAATTAAATGTAATTTTATCACTTTTATATTTTATTAATCATATCCATTCCATATTATATCTCTATCAACACTTGCACCCTCCATGAACCTAGGCTAGTCTATTACCTTAGTCAATTTGTAGGTGTACATATTAAGGAATATGGAATACATGTAGGTGTACATTTATTCTTGAAAATTATGTTTTAAGACCTCCATATTATCTTGAGCTCACTAAGGAACATTAAACATTTTTATGAACTCACTTATGCCTATAGGTCATGCTCTCATCTCTATTCTGTCAATGTACTAGGAGTTTACAAGTTCTAGGTTCACTTTTGGTCTGATGGGACTATATCTCACCGAGTGTTTTCAATAGAAACATAAATAAAATGAAATACCACTCAACCCTCATCCTCCTTAACCTATAAATCATCTTCCCATGTCAATAAGTGGCATCTAGGTCTAGGCTACAAGAGATAAACCATTAGGCTTGTCTAGAACTCAAGACACTTCACTATGAAATGGCACATTGTATGAACAAAAGCTTCTTTAAAGAAGTTAAGGTAATAATCCCCTCTAATAAAATTTATCACTCTCCACTCATACTCTCCACTTCTATGAGTGGAAATTAAGGGTTTGGGTGTATAATTGACTATGTCTTGATGCTTATAGTCCTTCAAACCAATTTCAAATATTACAAAGCTCCATCATGAAGTTCACCTCTCCTATCAACCACTGTTTAAACATTATTACATAGTCCCGTAGGTGACAATAATCTTTAAGTCTAATCAGTCTATACCCATTATCTTAGAATCCCATCTTCATCAACATTTAAATCCTTCAAATTAAAATATTCCATGGGAAAACTAGATTCTATGGTTTGGAAAGAGAGACATAGGTGCATTACCTTTGATATGAAGCCACTTACATGAAAATGACTCTCTAAAATTGAAAACAATTACTCTATAGACCATAATGTGTTCCTCATAGCATAATTAAGGTGATCTTGCTTATCATTCCATTTTCACACATGCAACTAGTTTTAAATCAACAATAAAGGAGAGGACATTCTCTACAAGATCACGTACACCACCTAGAAGCATCAAACCACTGCAAATAGAGAAGAAGACTGATCTGTTGAGGATGTGTAGGCAGTTTGAAGGCATAAACAATCTTAAATATTGTTGATAGAACATACACCACCAAACCAAAAGCTATCTCCATGGAAATTAAGTACAAAATAAGTAATAACATACACCAAATGCATTTACCTCAACTCTACCTAACCTATCTATATTGGAGGAAAACCAATTGACTTCTTTAACTTGCACAAGAGGGTGATGAGATAGATGTAACAATTTTTGTCATTTTTGGAGTTTTCAAACCTTATTTAGCTTTGAGATGAGTTGTGGGGATATTAAGGGACACTATTGAAACTTTCCCATGTTAAAAAATTGTCTTGTAGTTTATACAACTTAAGAAACTACCCCCTTTTATAGTTATCTCCTTTATTTCTATGTTGAACCTGTAATATTTAGTTTCAAAACTAACAACTGACACTTTTATGACATGACACACATTATATTACTTATTAACACCTTTATCCTAAGTGGAAAATGGTACAAGTTCATTAATATGACCCAAAAGGGCATAAAATGACATGAGATGAACTTAGGCAAATCTGACCAAGATAAAACATAGTATGAGACCTCATTTATGACCATGATAAACATTTTAGGACCTAGAAGGCCCTATGGAATTTTGAAATTACAAGGGGGTTGACTTATTTGACCAAGGGGTCAAATTAGTCAACATAAGGTTTAGAGGATATTTATTTTACTACATGATTTGGTGATAGTTGTCAAGATATAACAATGGAAATTCACAATTAGAAGTGACAAAAACCTAAAATAAAAATTTGATGATGAATAAATGAATTTCATAGTAGCATTGATCCAACTCTAAATAATGTCAAAAGTGTTATTAACACTAAAAAAAAATGATAGACATGTACAAATTGACTTGATAATTACATTCACCTAAACCTAGTCTCTATTAACTTGTCTCTATTTTTTTCCTAGAAAATTTGATCACTTATAAAATAGATTTATTATCCAAGCCCTAGATGGGTATAAATACTTCAGATTTTAAGGAAAATAACATGTGTTTTTGGGCTTATAGTAAAAAAATAATTGAAAAATGTGTATGTTTTTGGGATAACATATACTTGTGTTCTTTAATAAATGCTATAATGATTGCTTGATTCCTCTAGAATGTTTATAAATGCTCAATATATTCTTGTGAATAGACAATGGATGTGCTATGTTATAGATATCAAATGAACTAAAATGCTTTTAATTTTTAATTTTGGTCAAGTTGAAACCATATTACATGGTCGTATTAATTAATTTAATATAAAAATCGTTTAAATATATATTTTTATATTAATTAAAATTACTTAAATTATTTTAATAATTAACTTATTTATTTATTTTTATTATGGGTAAAAAGGTTTTTTTTGAATAGGGACCCAGCCCTATACATAAAGATACAGACTAGGCCATCAAATACAAGTATACATTAAAGTTTTATTCAAAGAATAAACATTATAAAATAGTCAGAAAAAAACCAAAACACAACAAGAAAATAACACTAAAACAACTAGAGTTTTTGGCCAACTAAAATTTCATCCCACTTGTTAAACATGTAGTTTAACTCCAAATCTAATGTGTAGTGTACATGAATTGGTTGCTTAATAATATTTTCACATTTGCTACACTTGAATTTTTTGTTATCCTCCCCACTTCTATTCAGGTCTCCTAAAAGCATTTTGAGTGCCATTAATGTTGCAATGTTATCTCTCATAGCATTTTTGTTCACTTCCACCACAAATATGATATTATATTTAAACTCCATGTTCTCATGGGATATTGTTTTAACCTATTCCTTCAAGGACAAATTATCTCTCATGAACCATCTCAAGATATCTAATATTATCTTTTAGCTCCATGTTCTCATGGGATATTGTTTTAACCCAATCCTTCAAGGATAAATGTTCCCTCATAAACTATCTCAAGATGTATTTTTAGAGCTTAAGTTATTCCTACGTTTTAGTTAATCTATTTTCCATTTTTAACAACTCCACAACCTAATTGAATTACTCATTGGGTTGCTTTTCGCTATCAAATAAATATAATATAGGTTGAACTCATCCATATCCTTCATATTCCCTCAATTCTTTTCTTTTTTAGCCACACCCATAACAATAACTATTTTTAACAAATGAAGCCCTTCAACAACTATATCTTCCCCTCCTTCCTAAATATTATCTTAAAACCCTCTTAATGTACTCTTTATAGTTAGTAATACATGATCATCATAATTATACCTCATTTTCCTCAAGATAATCCTGGGATTTTGTATAACTCCAACTGAACAATGATCTTAGGCATTTGGTATGGAGAAGCACCTATGACCCGTATTCATTATTTTGAATTATTTGAAGATCATAATTATTAACCTTTGATGCAAAAGATGGTTTTTATTCACCCTTTTAACTTCAACATATATATTTCAAGGGAATAAAGGATGTAAAAAGGAAAGCTAAGAGGGATATTTTACAAAAAATAATTCAATAAAATAAAATGAGAATAATGCACAACATTGATTCTACATTCCAAGGTTATGTTAAACATGATCTGCTTGGCTACTTCATCAAATGGGTGAGGTAACTCTTCCATAGAAAATACATTTTATAAGGGAACTAAAATCTCCCCTTCCAAGAGATATTTATCTCTCATCTTCGAGAGTTCTACCAAAATTAAAAACTTTTGAGACCTCTATCATAAGCCCAATTACTTGCATAATTATTTACTCTATTATATCCATTGTAACTCTATTAAACACCATCATTCTATCCCTTCAATTATTTATAAATAAAACTGAGATAAAATTATCATGCCCTTCTATCCTTTGCATAAAGTCAACCATTCCTCTAGTCTATAGGATCTACCATACTTCTCTTTTTTGCTTGACATAGTTGGATAAAATGGGTTCCACTCTTAAAATATCCCCTCCCATTATGAATAGTTTAAATCCAAAAAAAATGAATAAGGTGCTATATTTTATAATAAAAAACACTTTCATACATGTATAACAATCTTAAAACCCTTCACATATAATGATAAACTTTAAATAATCAAAATTACCTTCCATTACGACCTTATTATTAGCCATTCCATCATAATCCAACTTGGATAGTCACCAAGGGGAAATGAAGTTGTTCTTATTGGCCAATTTTGACCCACATATAGAAATTTACCTAGATAGATCAATTTTTGGAAGTTCTACAATGGAGTGACAAGATGAATAGAGTTCTTGATTGAATGGGTGACCAAATAATGAAGAACAAAATCAAATGTCACTTACAAAGATTTTGAAATACTTTAATCAAGATTAAAGTGTGTTTTATTCATCTTTGAGAAGAAATTCTTGAAATAGGTCTAAGATTACAAGGTGAAAATGA
Source organism: Torreya grandis (assembly GCA_037957365.1). Lineage (NCBI taxonomy): Eukaryota > Viridiplantae > Streptophyta > Pinopsida > Cupressales > Taxaceae > Torreya > Torreya grandis. The sequence continues at coordinate 1,867,140 of JARHVA010001368.1, read as the reverse complement.
CTAGTAGGTTATCATGGTGTTTCAAGAATTTAGGGGTATGAATCAAGTTATACACAATCTTAAAATTTCATTGGAGACTTCTAAAGAGACAATAGTTTCTCATAAAATTCTAGAAAGACTAGACCATCATAGCACATCACATAGAAATGAATGGTTTAGCTTGATTATGCATTTAATAAAGTTCACTTAGAAAGCCTCTTAGGCCAAAAGACCACATGGACATCATGTATTTAATTCCAAGATCATCCTCTACAAATTTGGTATCTTGATGAGATTGATATATCAAGATATAAGCCTTTAAAGTTAGACTTGATGAGTGAAACATGTATGCAAATGTCAAATTTAAGCATAATAAAATAGTCATTTAAATTCAAATGTTCCAAGATCAATGGTTAGCATTCAATCAGATCAGATCCAATGGTGAGAGGTGACCTGATAGTGTCAATGGGTCCTAAAGATATAATGGAGAACATTTGATCATGTACCTAAGATCAATAGTGAACATCAAGTTAAAAATTTAGCATAAATGTGTTGATGACAAGTGTCAAGATCTTGGGTACCTGAATATATATCTAATGATGCATGGTGATTAATAAAGCTAGTAGGACCAAGAAGATCAATAGTACACAATCAATTATAAAAAGTAGATCAATAGTGAGTGATGGGTCAAAAGGTCAACGAGTCTCAAAGATAAATGCATGGGTGACAAGTGTCTCAACCACATTAAATTGGTATGGGATAACAATGCATGATCACTCATGCAAAAGAGAATCAATGACAAGTGAGAGGTCAAAGAGTTAGTGTATCTTGGGGATGAATGCAAAGAAGATATATGGCATAAAGTTAAGTATCCCATATTAAGATCAATGGCCAAGATTAAAATCTGAAAGATAGGGACTTCAATAGAGGTTGAATTTGAATCAAGTTAAATTAGGGCAAATATTTCAAAGGACATCATTGAAGCTCAATCAAGACCTTTGTTAGAGGATTTGGAGCATGTAGACTTGGTTTTATTATGTTTTCAACATTGCATATAATAATTCCTTAGCTTCCACAATTTTTAGAGGTAGAATATGTTTATTTATACCTAATATGGTTCAAAGATGATGTTACACAGTCTATAATATCTTCATAGATATAGCCTTATGAAATTTAATAAATGAGATTGGTTTTCTATCTATAGTAAGATTGATGATCATATATGGCAATAGGGGTATGTTTGTGATTAATAAAGGAGTGTCTTGTCTATAGACATGGTTATAGCAAATGAGTACCTATAGATACTAAAAGTAGACATAGCATGGCTCTATTAGATTTAAAATATGATGATTTTGTCCTCATAAACAAGTCAAGTGAAAGATGGCATAAAGTCCCAAGATGGGGATTTGGTGATTAGAGGAAGCAATTGGAGCATTTAATGGATTTTCAAGGTCTCTAAGGATTTTTTCTTCATAGTAGGATCATGAATCATTGTCTTAGACACATTATTGTCTTCTAGTATATTGCCTATCTAATGAAAAGATTCAAAGGTTATTGGGACAAATAAATGCTATTTTATCTATGATGTATTAATCTTGATTTGATCAAAAGGTGGTGGAAAATTAATTAATGATATCAAATGGTGTGCTCCCCATATCTCCTCCCATTTCTACTATACATCCCATTATTTCCCATTTATAACTCATTCTCTTAGTTTTTATAAGAAAAAATATCTCACTTTTGATAAGAAATTGTCTCTCAATTTTGGAAGAACACAGACTCACATTTGATAAGGCTAGACCCTTTAAAAATTTGTATGAAAGACCTATTTAAGAAATAAAGACTTTATTTATCTATCTCTCTCCTTTTAATTATGTGTGACAAATCTTATGCATGATGGCATTGTGAAAGAGAATCTTCCATGCCCATTATCCTTCTTTCTTGATCATTTATAGGTGTCTTCAAGTTAGTTGCAGGTCTAAGTTAGTGTTCTTTATATCATTGATGTAAGATCTTAGTGAGTCTTATAACTCCTCTTTCCATTCATTCTTTCTTCTCGAACCTAGTTTATGAAACACTTATGCAACTAGCTAAGTTTTGTGAGATTTTGTAAACTAGAATTATCTTATGCTTCCTCAGTGTTTACTTCATGATTATGTGAGTTCTCATTTAAATTTGGTGAATCACCCTTTTATCCTTCTTAGGATCCCTATTTCCCCTTTTCTAACCCTTTTATTAGTAGTAACATTAGTATAAGTGATCCATCAAGAGGAATCCAACCTTCTTTAGAGGTTCAACCCCACCATAGGTGACTCACAGCCTGGGGTTATTCTAATAATGTAGCTCAATTGGAGAGAGCATTAAGAACCCTCTCCAAGGGTAAAAATTGATGCTACAATATTTTATGGCATGCCTAGTGGGACACAATTCAAATAAGATTGGACAAAGTTTGATGTTAACTTGATTAGTTTACAATAGTTATAGCTTCCAAGAAACAACATTTGATGACTCCAAAATAAGATTCAACACTCTAGTAGTAGAGTAGTGACTACATCTCATGCCAAAGGTGACTACAAGGTCATATTCTAGAGATATTCAATTTGAATTCAATGAATTGCCTTTAAACTCAGTAAAGAGTTTAACATTTGCTAATGCACACCCATATAAAGGCAATTTTGTTCCTAAGTCAATTTTAAGGCCTACCCCTACAAGAAGATCTTTGTTAAACCCTTTTATTGTCATGGTATCCCCTGAGATTTCTACTTTATTGTATTTAATGGTCAAAGTCTTCTATACCTCCCTTAGTATGATCCTATTCTAGAAGTAGCTCTTAAAAGTGCCCCTTATTTTACTAGAGACCAAGCTACAACCCCTTTTGAACACCTCATGGATATAGCCAACTTCTACAACATTCTTGATATCAATGAGGAAAATGTGGTAATTAGGTTATTAGCCATATCTTTCAAAGGTAAATCCTTATAATGGTATACAAGCCTTTATGATAACTCTATTACATCATGGGATCAATTAGGAGATGATTTATGTAAAATATTTGAAGATAAGAGTGACCATTTGTCACTTTTAGAGTAGTTGACCACAATTAAAAGAGCCCCCCATGAAAGTCATGCAAGACTTCAATACAAGGTTCCCAAAAACTTAGGATAAAATCCTAGTATTTATTAGGCCTACCCCTAACTTTTCATTTCTTTACTCTTTGAAGGCCCTAAATAGTGACATTGTATTAATTATCTAGTCCATGGGAGGAATCACATTGCCAAATGCATACGAGGTGGAAATCAAAGCAGAAAATTATCTGGTGTAGGCTAGAAAGCTTACACCTAGACCACTAATGCCTTTGTTACCTAAGATCATACCACCCATATATCTATTCCTCATCTTTATGTTATTCCTCCTATGCCTAAAATTTCTATAATACCCTCACCTAAGCAATAAAAGGTTTCCACTAGTGGATCTAGTGATTCCCAAGAACAACAAAGCTTTCAAGAGCTTAAGAGCATGTTTTAATCTTTAGGAAATGAACTAGTGATTTTTAAGAGGAATCAAAATTTTAATAGGCCCTACCAAGCCTCATATCAACCTCAAAAACAAACTTATCAAACACCTAAACCACCCTATAAAGGAAATTTCCAAGGCCAGGGAATAGGGAAACCTAACTATAATAAACATAGGAACTATAATCCAAATGTTGCAAGCACTTCCAACTATGTGGCCCCCATACATACTAATATTTCTCAAGAATCTAAGGGTACCACACCTTGGAATTAGTCTTTTGGGTAATCCATATCCCAAACATTGAATTTAGCCTATCTTTCAATGATCAATGGAAACAAACTACTAATTATGGGTATAATCAAGCTCTTATGACTCAGAACATAGAGGTACCCATGATGACAAAACAAAAATATCCTCAACAAAGTCAAAGACCTAATCAAGGACCAAGCCAATTGGGTGATAAAATGGTGAATTATGAGCAAGAAGAGTGTTATGCACTCAATTAGTAGGCTAGTTCTATCCAGACATACATCCCAGTGGTAGTACATATAAGGTTCAAAAGAAGGAACATGGATGGTAATCAAGAAGCAGTTAAGGAGCCTCCTACCATTACTCTTTCAATATAAAAGCTAAATAGAATTTATATTATTTTAAATATTTCAATAGCTCTAAGGAATCAAAATCAAAGAAATGTATTTGTCCCTCAAAACTCATAAATGCAAGGTGTAATTATGGCTGCCAAAGCACAACCAAAGGTTGGTGGTTCACCCATCAACATTGTGGAACAAATGAAAAAGACCAATGTGAGTATGATAATGTGGGACATGCTCTCCATGCTTGGATATATGGATATCCTTCAATAAGGATTATCAAATATCAAGGTTATTGAAAAGGAACCAAGCAAATAGAATGTGATTCTCACCAATGCTACCAAAAGACCTAGTGAGGGGCAGTTAGGTAAGTTGGTCAAACCTCCTCCCTTCTACATTTCAATAATCATTGGTGACTCTTTAGTGCATAATTTATTGGTAGATAGTGGGGTTAGCACCTCAGTAATGTAAAAGTCCATAGTAGATGAGATTGGTATAAAATATGTACCCCAATCTAAGGGAATGCTACAACTTGATGGTTCTTCCACCAAGCCATTTGGTATCATCAGAGACCTCAAATTGAGCCTGCATGCTTGTCCTAATGTCTCAATGGCTCAAGATATGTTGATACTAGATGTACCTTCTCATTTCACCTTATGCTTATCTAGTAAATTCACTACAAAGATTGGAGGTTGTCTTGAAGTAGATTGGTCATACATGACATTCATAGCAAGATATGGAACAAAGATATCTATTAAGGCTAAGCCCATTGCACAATTCCACATAGAGGCTTGTGGGATAGAAAACATAAACCTTAATTTCACCATTCTTGATGAGGATGAATTCATAGTTGGTCAATAATTAAACACTCACCTGAGGAGATACCAGACATGTTCTTGGATGAACTATGGAATGACAATCATTTGGTTGATCCCTTAGAGGGAGTTGAAGAGAGGGACATGGGTGTCTACTGATTACACAAAGAGAATCAGTCCATGTCATCCCTTATTGGACCTCAAAGAGATCCTAATGGCTTATAGAAATTTTTCTTTGATGATTCAAGGAGTAAACATAGAGTGGGTGTAGGTGTAATGCTAATATCCCCATCAAATGAAAATTATTTCTCTTCTTATAGGTTCCAATTCATTTGCTCTTTCAATGCAATAGAGTATGAGGGCCTTATCCATGGCCTTCAATGGGCTAGTAAAAGAGGGATCAAGAAGTTATAAGTTTATGGGGATAGTGAGCTGATAGTGTACTAGGTTAGAGTCCAAAATATCACCAGGAACCCTTTGATGAAGTATTACAAACATAGGGTGTGGGACCTAATTGAATATTTTGAGGCCTTTAAAATCCAAGTAGTACCAATGAACCAAAATGGACAAGCTGATAGGTTGGAAGCTTTGGGAGCTCAATTTGATATCCCTAATGAGTTGAAAAAGACCAAAGTGTAACCACATGTCAAAGTGGTAGTAAGACCATTTTTACTAGATAATGAAGCTCATTGGTAGGTCTTTGAGAATGACAAGCAAATTTCCTATTTTTTGTAGTAGGAAGCAGAGATCTCCTCCATAAACTAGGAAAATTTTCAACATTAGGATGAGGAACAAATTATTTAGTTGAGATCTAACAATATTTTTAAAGGGATTATCACCCTTAAAGGTATTTTCCATGAGGGAGATCATATGAGAAAAGACAAGGAAATGATGCCAACAAGTGAAGAGACTTCAAAGACAAGCTCATCGAGCTTGGAAAGGTAAGCACTAAAGTTGAAAGGCATGCTTTCACATAGATTTGTAAGGAATATGCAGACATCTTTGCTTAGGAATATAGTGGCTTGAGAGGCTTTGATCCCAAGCTAGACCAACACACTATAGAACTAGAGCTTAATTCCAAGCTTGTTAGGTAGAATCAAAGGCCTATAAACCCAAAAATTGAAGAACTTATGAGAAAAGAATTGACCAATTTAATTGAATCCAAGATCATATTTCCCATTAAGCACTCCTCATGGGTAGCCAATTTGGTACCCATGAGAAAGAAGAGTGGGGATATAATATTGTGTGTTGACTTTAGGGATCTAAAAAACAACTCTTTGAAGGATCAATACCCCTACCATCCATGGAGCAACTCCTTTAGATAGTTGTTAGTTCAGAATGTTTTTCCCTTTTGGATGGGTATTTAGGTTATAATTAAGTGCTGATAAGAGAAGAAGATCAATATAAGACTACCTTCACCACCAAATGGGGCATATATACTTATCATAAGATGCCTTTTGGATTGTTAAATGCTAGGGCAACCTTTCAAAGAGCAATGGGCATGGATTTCTAAGGGTTACTAAATTAGATGGTACTAGTTTACTTGGATGACATCATAGTTTTATCTAAGAAAGCTAGTGAACACTTAAATCATCTAAGGCTGATCTTTGAAAGATGTAGAGAGTGTTGGATCTCTTTAAATCCCAAAAAATGTGTGTTTTTTATTCATCAAGGTAAAATTTTGGGTCACATTATCTCAAAAGAGGAATTATCCATTGACCTTGATATAATAAGTTATATCTTAGAACTATCTCTACCTAAGCACTAGAAAGGAATCCAGAGCTTTCTTGGGAAGATAAACATTATGAGAAGGTTTATACCTAGTTTTTAAAACCTGGTCAAACCCATCACTACCATGCTAAAGAAGATCCAAGTGCTTGCTTGGATAAATGAAGGTAGAGTAGCATTTGAGACCATCAATCAAGCCATTATCCAAACACCCTCACTCATGAATCTTGATTACTCAAAGGATTTCATATTGTACACCTTTTCCAATGTTGACAACATATCAAATATGATGATGTAAAATAATGGTGAAGGACTTGAGAAGCCAATTGCCTTTTTTAGTCAATTGTTATAGGGATATGAGGTGAGGTATACTTCTTTAAGGAGCCTCAAAAAGTTTAGACCAATGCTCTCTAATAGTAAGGTTCATCTTATGGTGTCTCATCTTGGAGTGAGGTAATTTATCCTCAACAAATATTTGAATGACAAAAGAGTAGGCTAGATTACCAAGGTCATGGAGTATGATGTAGAGATTAAAGTCATGAAGATAATAAGAGGTAAATACTTATGTGAGCATATAATGGATGAAATTCATGAAGAAAAATAAGTTATTATGGTGACACAATAAAATTCACAAACAAATGCACCTTCACTTCATAATAGCTGGCTCCAAGATATGACACATTTTTTGATGATAGGATAATGCCCTCAAGGTTTAGATAGAGCAAAAATAAGGTATTTTAGGATTCAATACATACCTTATGCATTAGTTGATGGTGATATTTTTGGAAGGGACCTAAATGGAGTACTACCTAGGTGTGTAGATGATAATCAAGTAACAAAGCTTTTGGAGTAGTTTCATGATGGACCTGTAAGAGGCCATTTTGATCCAAGAACAATAACATCAAAGGTAATGAGATTTGGTTATTAATGGCCCAAACTTTTCAAGGATGCCTATGCATGGGTCAAGAAATGTTAGAATTATGATCTATTTATAGGAAAACAAAGATTATCATCTCTTACACTCAACCCAATCTAGCTGGATAAACCCTTCATGCGATGGGGGTTAGACTTCATAAGAATGTTCAATCCACCTTCAAGTGTAGGGAAAAAATGGGTGATAAATGTAACTAACTACTTCACTATTTGGGTTGAAGTAATTACCTTGAAATAAGCCAATGAAACATCAATATTAGACTTCTATGATAACATAGTGACTAGGTTTGGTGTACCAACCATAATAATTTTAGATAATGCCTTAACATTTGTTGGCATGAAGACAAGTGAATGGGCACTTAAACTAGGCATTTACCTTAGTACATCCTCCAATTACTACCCCCAAGGAAATGTACTAGAAAATTCCACAAATAATAACTTGATAAGGATTATTAATAGGACCATGGAAGATAATCAAAGAGTGTGGCATACAAAGCTAAGGATAACCTTATGGGATAATATAGTGACTCCCAAATCTACCATTGGAAATTCTCACATGTCCTTGTATATGAAAGGGAAGCCAAATTGACCATTTCTCTTGAACTACCTACATTAGAGTTAGCCCATCAACTTGAGATGATGGAGAGTGAGCCTATGAATTTGAGGATCATAGAGCTCATGGAGCTTGGAGAAATTAGGGACCTTATAATGAAGACATTAGAGTCAAATCAAACTAAGGTCAAGAAAGCCTTTGACAAGAGATCCATAGAAAGGGAATTCAAGGAAGGGGGCCTAATTCTCAAATGGGACTCAATTAAGGCCAAAATAGGTAACCATACCAAGTTTGAAAACTTGTGGAGTGGTCCTTATTTGATCCATGGATTCAACTAGCATAATGCTTTTCAGCTTGCCCAACTAGATAGAGAGGTATTACCCATCCCATTCAATATCATTCATTTAAAGCCTTGTTATTAGAATATTTTGTAGCTATTTTATGATATTTAAACTTATTAGAGTAGTTTTCTATGCTTTCTTATAAGTGCTTTGAGCACATTTACTTTAAGTTGTGTGTTTCCCTTTCAATAAGTGCATGTGGCACAGTTGTTTGTTTTGATATTTTGTTCCCTTTTTAATTCAAATGGAGGTTTTAGAAAGGTTAACCTTATATCAATATCATAATAGTTTTAGTTTAGAGAAAATATTATGACTTTGTATACCTAATGGATTATCTCAAGGCTACTAGTTTTTGCATAATAGGCATGTAATCCTAGGATGTCATTAGAAATGTTGGCCAATTTTGGCCCACATACAAAAGTTTGCCTAGATAGATAAATTTTAGGAAGTTTTGGAATGGAGTGACAAGATAAACAGAGTTCCTAATTAAGTTGGTGACCAAATAATGATTAAAAAGATCAAATGTCACTTATAAAGATTTTGAAACACTTTGAGCTTGGTTAAAGTGTGTTTTATTGATTTCTAAGAGGTAAGTCTTGAAATAAGTCTAAGATTATAAGGTGAAAAGGACCAGTAGGTTTTCATGGTGTTTTAAGCATTTAAGGGCATGAATAAAATTGCACAAAGTCTTAGAAATTCATTAGAGCCTTATAAAGAGACAATAGTTTCTCACACAAGTCTAGAAAGACTAGATCATCATGACATGTCACACAAAAATGAATGGGTTAGCTTGATTGTGTATTTAATAAAGTTTACCTGGAAAGCCTCTCAGACCAAAAGATAACATGGACATGATGAATTTATTACCAAGATCATCATCTCCAAATTTGGTATCTTGATGAGCTTGCTATATCAAAATATAAGCCTTTAAAGTTAGACTTGTAGAGTGAAACATGCATGCAAATGTCAAAATTAAACCTCATAAAATAGTTGTTTGAATACAAATATTCCAGGATCAACAATCGATGTTTAATTAGATCAAATATAATGGTGAGTGATGGCCTAAAATTGTTAATATATCCTCAAGATCTAATAGAGTGCATTTAATCATGTACCTAAGATCAATTGTGAACATCAAGTTAGGTACCTGAATGGAGATCTAACAGTGCACAATGACTAACAAAGCTAGTGGGCCCAAGCAAATCAATGATGCATGATAAATCATATAAATTAGATCAATGATGAGTAATGGGCCAAAAGGTTAGCAAATCTCAAAGACAAATGTGTGGGTGACAAGTGTCTCAACCATGTTAAACTGGTAGAAGATCTATGGTGTGTGATCACTCATATAGAAGAGAATCAACAACAAGTGAGAGTTCAAAGAGTTAGCATATCCTGGGGATAAATGCAAATAAGATAGATGGCATAAAGTCAAGGATCCCAGATCAAGATCAATGTCCAAGATTGAAATTCAAAATTTAGGGACTTCAAATAGAGGTTAAATTCAACTTAGGTCAAACAAGGGCAAATATTTCAAAAGACACTATTAAAGGTTAGTTGAGACCTTTGTTAGAGGATCTAGAGCATCTAGACTTACTTTTATTATGTTTTAAACATCACATACAATAAGTCCTTGGATTATATAAGTTTTAAGGGTAGAATACGTCTATTTATACCTAATATGGTTTAAGGATGATGTTATGTAGTCTGTAATATCTTCATAGATATAGCTATATGAAAACTAATAAATGAGATTGGTTTTCAATCTATAGTAAGATTAGTGCTCAGATATGGTGATAGGGGAAGGTTTATGATTAATAAATGAGTGTCTTGTCTATTGAAATGGTCATAACTTCAACAAATAGGTACTTGTAGCTGCTAAAAGTAGATATAACATGGCTTTGTTAGATTCAAAATATGAGGATTTTATCCTCATAAACAAGTCAAGTGGAAGATGGTTTAGAGTCCCAAGATGGAGATCTGGTGATTTGAGGAATCAGTAAGATCATTTAATGGATTTTCAATGTCTTTAAGTATTTTTTATTCATATTAGGATCATGACTCATCATCTTAGACACATTCTTATCCTCTAGTATATTGCTCAACCAATGAGAAGATTCAAAGGATATTGGGACAAATAAATGCTATTTTTTCTATGATGTATTAATCATAATTTGATCAAAAGGTGGTGGTAGTTAAATTAATGATCTCAAATGGTGTGCTCCCCTTCTCTCCTCCCATTTCTCCTATATCTCCCATTCTTTCCCATTTGTAACTCACTCTCTCAGTTTTTAGAAGAAAAGATCCCTCTCACTTTTGATAATAAATTCTCTCTCAATTTTGGAAGAGCAGAGACTCACATTTGATAAGGCTAGACCCTATCAAATTTTTTATAAAATAACTCTTGAAACAATAAATACTTTATTTACTATCTCTCCCCTTTGAACTGTGTATAACAATGCTTGTGCATGATGGCATTGTGAAGGAGAATATTCCATGTCCATTGTCCTTCTTTCTTGCTCATTTCATGGTGTCTTAAATTTATTTATAGGTCTAAGTTAGTGTTATTTATTTCATTGATGCAAGATCTTAGTGAGTCTTAGAACTCCTCTTTCCCTTAATTCATTGATTCCCAAATCTAGTTTATGAAACACTTATGCAACTAGCTAAGTTTTATAAGATTGTGTAAGATAATATTGTCTTATGCTTCCTTAGCGTTTAGTTCATGGTTATGTGAGTTATCATTAAAATTTGGTGCATCACTACTTTTAGCTTTCTTAGGATACCTATTTCCCAGTTTCTAACCCTTTTCTCAATAGTAACATTAGTATAAGTGATACATCAAGAGAAAGCTGACCTTCTCAGGAGGTTCAACCCCACCATAGGTGACCCATAGCCTGGGGTTATTCCAATAGTGTATCTCAATTGGAGAGAGCCTAAAGAACCCTCTCTAAGGGTGAAAATCAATGCTACAATAGTTCTCACACACCACCATTTAGAGACATTGATACATAAGAGGTACCATCCAAATGACTCTCTCAATAATTATTTAAATATTTTGACTCAATATTTTGACAAACTATATGATGTAGCTCCTCTTTATTAAGCCACATTCTAATCCCCACTATACCAACCCCTTCATTTACAAACTAACTGACAACCAAATTAATTTATCTATAAATATGTTGAATGAAAACACTCTTTATTACATGGATTATCATAATGGCTTCCTTAATGATGTGATTAATTCACCAACTAAAAAATTAATTTTAGTATGAAAATTGATTATATTCAACTAGTCATCTTCAATAACTAATTATTTGATTCCTTGAGATCTCTCACCAATCTTAAGCCTCATAAGGCTTCAAAGAAATGATTAGTTTTAAATCCCATTCCTTACATATGGGTTGCCACTATATTACCTCTATCATATCTAAAAATCCTACCCCCTCATGAGGTCCCTGGATTCCCCTTGGAAGCTCCATCAAAATTAAGTTTCACCTAACTGGGAGAAGGAGCCAACCATTTAACTAACCTTATAACTTCATCCCTTGGGTTATTAAATCTAATAACCTAGCCTTCAAAAAGCCAATTGAGAGCCATTTAAGTTTTCCAAAGTTTTATCACAAATTCTATTCACAACTATAAAATTAGGTAGTTTCATACCTCTAAAAACCCTATTATTTATTTCTCTCTAGATGTCCCATATTAAATGAGGTAGAGGAGTTCCAAATATTATTTATATTTTTGTCCTTGAAATGGGGCCACCAAGAAAGTCAAAGATATTTTACAGTTACAGGTTGGACCTAATTGATTTGAAATTTATCAAATATAAAACTACACACCATGAATGGGATCATTTAATCAAACTATGATCTACCAATTCATTATCTAACTTGTAAAGAGGACACATGTTAACAATAACCATATCTTTCTTTGTGAAGTTTTCTATATTTAATATCATATTTTAAATTAATAACCACAAAATAATATTTATTTTTAGGATGAGATGCTTATCTCATAATTTATCCCAAGGGAAATCCTTGAAGGGAACACTAACTACTAGCATATAGCCCATCTTCACATTATACTTCCCATCAAAAGAGTCTCTCCACATAATTTCATCCTATTTATGGACATTGGGAATATGGAAATACCTTAACATGGAATTTAATTTTGCTAAAATAACATTGTCTTCAAAGTTGTTTTCATGATCTTATTCCCTCATTAACTTCAATATATTCTTGAATTGTGAGGCCATATTCATGTTGCAACACATTTTTTATTTGGATCTAGGGTTTAGCATCCTGTAGGGGATGATTCAGTAGCCACGAGTCATCCCAAAATCTGATCTTCTATCCATTGCCTAGATTCTATTTGTAACCATTCAATATAAGTTCTCTTGTTGAGATTAAAAAATTCTATAAAAAAGACCCATTGACAAATTGATCATCCTCAAGGAAGCTAATGGCATAAATCAAATTTAAATGTTTTACCTACAAAATTATGGCTCAATCTAACATATAACATTTTGGTAAAAAGTTTATAAATAACATTACACAAGATAATGGGATGGAAATCCACAAAGTTTCTAACACCCTCATTTTTAGGAATGAGGACAATAAAAGAATTATTACATTCCTTATTAAACTACCCATAAGAAAGGAATTCATTAATAACCTCAACCACATCATCTTCAATAATTTCCTATAGAAATTATAAGAACACAATGGGGAAACCATCTATCCCTTGTGCCTTATCCTTATTTAATAGGAAAATAACTAATTTAACCTCATACTTCGAAGCTAGAGCTATTATACACAAGTTATCCTCTTGGTTAACCAACTCTAGCATCTCAAAAAAAGTTCATATTCTATTCTTACATTAGATCTAGGGTTTTATTCAAATAGATTTTTTAAAACATTTACACTTTCCTTCCTAATATAATCCTTATCTAAAATAACATTCCCATCAGGACCTCTAATTTCCTTGATAAGATTATGAGTTATGTGTTTAAGGGCAGTCAGATGGAATAATTTAGTGTTCTTATCTCCTTATTTTAGCCAAATATCCCTCAAAATTTTCATCCATAGACTCTCTTCTCTTAATTCCACTTTATGATGCTCACAAATAAACTATTTTTCCTTTTGTATTATGAGATGATCATACCCATACATTGTAATCCTAGACTCCAAAGCTAGCCGATCCTCTATAAATGACTTATTTTGAAGCAATACATTGCCAAAAACCTCCTCATTCTAAATTCTAATTCTAAATTTGACATTATTCATTTTAACTAATAGTCAACACATAGATGAGATTTGAGCATTTATTACCCCCAATTTAAAATTATGTCCTTAATATTTGGATTCTTAAACCACATATGATCCATTTTGAAATGAGATATAACTTGTTTGGATTTATTATATATGCTTAATTCCAATGGATTGTGATCAAATCCAATCCTTGGAAGGGAAGAAATCCTTATGTGGAATCAAATCTACTAAAAACTCTATCTAATCTCACATGGATAAAGTTTTCACCCATTCTCCTATTCATCTAGGTAAATGGGGAACTCTTTAAGCCCACATAAAAAAGACCACAATCTTCCATAAATTATGCCAAGTCATCCATGCTATCTAAAAATATTTAAATGCCTCTTCTCTTCTCTATTGGAAACAATGGCATATTAAAATCCCCAACTATAACCTAATGAAAATCAACACAATTAATTCTAAATAGATTTAAGTCTTCCCACAACCTTCTATGAGCCACTATAAAATTAGGAGCATATATATTAAAACATATCCAAAACATACCATCCTCCTAATCAATTAAAATAAAAAATAAGTGAGGTTTACTCTTACATAATAGTTCAATGTCCAAAAATTTATCATTTCAAAACGTAATTAATCCTCCCGAAGCTCTTGAAGATCTAACATACTCTCCATTAGCCTCTTTCCAAATATTATATTTGATTTCTAAATATGTTCTCTTCCAAATTTGATTCATGTATCGCTAGTACTATAGGATTACGAGTTCTTATAAAATCCTTAAAGACTCCAAGATTATTGGAACTATTCATACCTCTTATATTCCATGTCAAGATCTTCATCATTTCTTCTTAGGTTGAGATTTACCCTCTATGAAAGGTAGTATAGTTTGAGTCTCATATTCTATTTCATCTTCAATAGACTTTTTAAAAATATCTTTATTTTGGGTTCTTACCAACTTCTGGGGGGAACCTATACCTCCACCTTTTCTTCCTCTTCTCATTGTAACTGAAGAAGAACCAACTCCTTTTCCTTTCATCACCCGATGAGAATATTTGGAGACATGATTTTTACCCTCTTTCTCAATCTTCTTAGAATGTGAAATATTTGAGATAGTATTAACTAGATTATTTAAATCCCCTTGAGCATCATCAACATGATGATCTTGATTCCCTTATGATCTCTCCAAATTCAAAAAATATAACTTTTTTATTTCCAAATAATGGGTAATGTCAAATCAGTTTGGGCTTATCAAAAAATTTCCCCACAAATTATGGGTAACATAGATCCCTTACATTAGTTTTTCCTTTCTAATTGAGGAGAAATATCCTCTTCACAAAATTCTGTTGTCATTTCTACCACAACAACATCGTTTGTATTAGAATTAACCAACTAGTTTTCCAAGGCCATAGGAGTTTGACTTCATATTTTGATCTATTAATTTGATGACTCCTTTAAGGGAATATTTTATGAACTCCCACCTAGCTTTCCTTACCTATATATCTTGTCAATATTACTACTACTTGGTTCCTTCCCATAATTATCCTTTTTTATGGTTAACTATTCAATTGCATTTTTATCAAGAGATCTAGAGCTAAAGTTCTCATTCCTTGGTGTATTATATCTATTAGGTGTGGGTTATGGAGTATTTTTAGTTCCCTCATTTTTTGCTGGTGTTTCTAATAAATTAATATTCTTTTTTTTTCCATAAGGGTTTTATCTCTTTTATCCATCTAACTTGACTTGATCTTATTCAAGGGGTATATTTAGGTATACATCCTCATTTATTACATTTGGAGCACAATAAAATTGAATGTTCATACTCAATCCTTTGAATCCACTCCCTTTCTAAAGAATGAAGAAAAACTAAACTTGGAAGCTATTGATCAACAAAATCATTCACACAAAACCTCACATGTATGATCCTTATCCTTGCTTTGGTATCCCCATCAAAGGTTATTAAATATCTAAAGGTTTTAGCCACACTAATAAAGACATATTGTATTCATACCAAAACTCAATGGGAAGACCTGTAAGATGGACCCAAATAGTCACAACATTAATATCTTCTTTTTTTGGATCAAAACTAGGTTACCACTTCCTAAGAAATAAACTAGATCGACCTAAGAACCAAGGACCCCCTACTAAAATTTGAGTGCAATCCTCCTCATTATTAAGAAATATCAAGAAGAATCCATTAGTCATGGCTGAAATTTCCATATGACCCTTTGGATTTCATTTCCCTTCAACCCATTGCCTAAATACATTTATATTAGGCTTGAATCCCAAGAATTTTCTTAGAAAGTCAAATTCTAGTCTTGATGAAGCACTCTAAATCACCATATCAGGAACCTTAATATGAATTACCTTAGAATCTTTAGCAATAAATAGAATCTCATTTAAACTAATTTCCTGATGATCAAAGGTCTTCCTTTTGAGTTTTGAGGCACACAAGAACTTACCTTGAAAAGTTTTGTTGAAAAAAGACATTCTCTTTAATCCTTCACCCTCTGACAAGCCATTTGGACTAATCCCTAAGTGGTCCTAGTCAGGGCACTTTTTGACTATTGGTTCCACATGAATTTTGTGCTCCTCATGTTGATCAGATCCCTCCCCATCCCCTCTCTCCCTCTCTAAATCCTCATCCAAAATATCTTTTTCTCGCTTGCTCACCTCTTTTATAACCAATTTATTAATTATTCATTCAATTAATTAACTAATTAATTAATCAATAAAATAATTAAATAATCAATCAATCAATCAATTAACTAATTTAAATAATTAATGAGTAATATTTACATAATTTTGTTTATTTAAATAATTATTAAGACTATTTTAATAATTTTCATTAATTATTAAAACTGTTATATAATTTTAATAATTAATCGTATAATTTTACTTATTTATTAAAATTATTTAAATGATTTTAATTAATTGATTAATTTATTACTATATTTATTTTTTATTAATTTATATTACAATAAAAATATTTTTATTGTCACTTGTTATTTAAAAGAATATTAATCATAAATTATTTGTTATTATTGTTTTTATTTGAAATGATAATTTGAACATAATATTTTAATTACAAAATATACTCATGGAGCTCATTTGGGTAATGACTAAAACATGAGTTAAAATCCCATAAAAAATATCTAATTAAAATTGCTCGTGCAAGCCTTCAACTTAGCTTTGAAAATATAATTATTGAAAATTTTATAAATATATAGATGTTACACATTTAATTTCATAAGTGGTAATATAATTCATTAAATTTTTTATATTCACTTTACAATTAGACATGACACTATACATGATTCTGCATGTCCTCTACCTTTTCTATCTCAGTAGTTTTTAGTGTCACTTGCCATATTTGCTTCTTGTCTTCCATGAATACACTATATTGTCACACTTAACAAATATAACTTCATTTTCAGTAGGATTAGATATCCATGTATTTATCAAAAAATATTCATATATATCTTCTTATGATATATTATTTTTCTTTCTATGCTCAGGAACATACCATTCAACCATGACTTAATCATCTGTAACAACCCCACTTCTATCATTTTCCATCCATATTATGTAATTTATCCATAAAAAGTCATTGGGATGTATCAGACACATATGTGCTTCGTTAAATCTAATTCAGGATTGAAAACAAAAATTGGTTTTATACCTAGGTCTAATATTGTTCAATTTCATAATGATTTTGCACCTCTTCAAATTCTATATCTTCTTCCATAAAGATAGTCTCTATATTTCATGTGACAATAGAATATTGGATATTTTTTTTCCAAAATTCACCTATGTAAGTCACCCTTTTAGGAAACATGTATTCTTAAAAATAATCTTGAACATCTTTATAATATTTTCAAGACGAGTTCAAAATTAAAACCCTTATACATGTGATTCCTTGAACATTGAAACGATCATTTCAAGTGATAACTTTAGTTCACTAAAGTTTAGTTTATTTCTATGGTCATTATTAGCAATTAATTTCTCCAGTGATTTTTGGTTCTCACTCAAATAATAGTCATTGGTCATGAATTCAATCTTGTCTTGGCCCTTTTCTTATTCTCTATTTTTTAAATCCCCATTTTCTTAAAATCCTTGAAAACAATATAATATGTATATCCATGTGTTAAATAAATATTACCATCCTCTATTGTCTTCTATAATTTTAGGGGTGCATATTAGTAATAATTAGGAACTATGTGCTTAAATATCACAACTAGGAAGCCATCCTCTAGTCTTAGTAGAAAATATTGAGATTTGGTTAAAATACATATCTTATCTTTACCCTTGTAGTGATAAGGTTTTGTGAATCCTTTGAAAAATACCTCCTCTTTAATAATATATGGGGTAAACATTATTTTGGTCTCATAGGCTCCAATGATTTCCATTATTTTTGTAATAGTCCACACATCTCTCCCTTTCAAAGCTAGAGTTAAATTTCCAAACCTGCCATATATATTCATGAGTATGACCTACTACAAATAATCTAATTTTAATTTTTTCAAAAATACCTATGTATATTATAGGTATTTATGAGTATTACTTACTATTAAGAATCTAATTTTAATCTCTTTGAAAGTTGTTTATATTCATTAATGAAAGATAAAAATTTCATGAATATGATTCAACAACAAAAAAAAACTAAAAAATGAATCATTTTAAAACATTTTTATACATAATAAATTTTAAAAATGTAGTCCCCACATGGTCAAGAGGGTGTTTGATCATTAAAGCCAAAATGTTTGGACCGACATGCTCATATAGGTGTTTGACAATGTTGGGAAAACATTTTAGGCCCTTCATGGTTTAGGAGACACTTTACCACCCAAAATTAGACCTTCCCATGCCCAAAAGTGTACCAAACCATGGGACAACCAAAATGATTTAGCCTCCCCATGGTTAGTATCCCACACCATCATGGGGAGGCCCAATTTACACCCATCATGGGATGGGGGGTGCTTGAAAATGGGGATGATTTTTTTAATAAATAACTAATACTTGATACACCATATTTTTTAAAAATAATATGAAAGCAATATAAATATCTACTTATGAAAATTTACCTATTTTTTGGGTCCCCTATGGAATTGTCTAATTAAAGCACAAAAATTGGTGGCAGCTTCTTGAATTCACTAGGCTAAAGAAAATCATTCTTATACCTTTTACATGGTGTATACATTGAAGTTTTTTTTAAAGCATCATATAGAGGATACTTAGATCTACCATGAATGTATTTTAAGTATCCATATTTGTTATGTATGTAATCTCTAAAATTTTTAAACATTTTTTAGATACATTATATTAAATTTTTACCCACCTTTAATATATGTCAAGAAAGTTTCCAAACCCCCCTTTGCTATGTACATGTGTAAGGATTTAGACCAAGGATACGTAAATAGACCTATCACCAACTAGTTTTTACTTGTTTACCATTTGAGGAGTAAATTTCTTACTTCTATCAACCTTATCATGAATAATACTTAAAAATTCATTGGGACTAGAAGTGGAAAATCTCCCATGTTTGATACAAAACTCTTGAAATCCCCACATCTATCATGGAATGCATTTCATTATCAACATATCTTTCTTGGTCATTATATAACCTCCTAGATTACTTATAATGTTTTAATGTCCAATAAGCTCTAAATCTTGAATGTTCATCTTTTGTTACAAATTGCACATCTAAATATTCCATATTACAAATTTCACAATAATGTGGTTTTTTAAATTATTTTAAACCAATGTAGATGTGCCTATTTATTAATATTTTCAAGCACCCTTTCTAGGTAAAATGAGCAAGTAAGTAGGTGAAAATAACACATGAACCATATATTGAAAGGTATGCCATGTTGGGAGACACATTTTCATGATTATATATAAATTTAGATAAAAGATATATCACTGATAGTGTATTTGGGATTGGATTTACTATATTAGAAGGTATATTTCCAACCTTTTAATTATTCCTTAATTTATCAAAAAGAGTTGATAAAACAATGTATTTCAAGCCAATATTGAATACATTTCCTTGTTGTTGAACCTCATTTTAACATTCTTTTCCACTTTCTGATAAAATTCATGATCAAATAAATTTTAGACATGAATATATCTTGTCTTCATATTTAAAAACATGATGTTTTATTTTTGAGTTCTTATTATATCAAGGATAATATATGTTGTGCATTTATTTCTTGAACATCATGTTACAATGTTTTTATAAATTATCTTCTAATAACCTTCTTTTGTCAACAGATGAAATTTTTAGTTGTCACTCTCTTTATATTAACACAATTATATTAATTTTTTTTACCATACAATTGTCTATAGATTAAAGTTAATCTAATGACATTAAAGAGTGATCATTATCTAAAACTTCAAAAACATTTTCATATTCCTTTTTGGGGGCCTCTTTAATGGAATACTTAGTGGATTTACATCATTTATTCTTATATATTTTATTGGAAATCATCAAAATGATTTCTCACATATGTAAACACTACATGATTTACAAAACCCTTTCAATGAAATGACAAAAATACCAAATTCAATGTTAGTCACTTTAATTGGTTTTAAACCTACTAAAGTTCCACTCCAGTAACTTGGATTTTTTCTTCTCCCATGAAGAATAAAGAATTATCACCTTAGAATTTATGCAATATTTCAACATTTTTTCCTATTAAATTCTATCACAAAATGTTTCAATCATGAGCATCATCAACATAAAAATATTTTACTCCAAAATTATCCTTGCCATTATTAATTAATTCAACTTTAATGGGGGATAGAATTTTAGTGTTAGTTGTTTCATATATATATTCTTTGATATGAAAATGGTTGCATTAAAAACATTATCAAATTAGACTAATTTTTTTTGAACAAATACATTCATACATAACTATACATTGTTTTTAAGTGAGTGATGAATAATCCATAATCCTATGAATTAATAAAATACCTTCATGTGAGACTTTGTAAAGTTATGAATTGCTTTTATTCCATATAATTAGTTATAAATTTCACACTTCCAATGGTAGATATTTCCTTATTTGATTGAATTTTCTAACAACCAAAAGATGTTTGAGTATCTAAAATGAAATCAGGAAATCAATAAGAAAAAAAAGAAATAAAGAATCATTAATTTAAAAAGTATATAATATGAAACAATAAATTTTTAACTATCAACAATCTTCTGAGACATTATTTTTATTTTTTGTTTATATTGATGTGGTCTATATTCTATAAGTTTAGTGTTTTTCCCAAGTAATTCTTTGTTTGGTTCCAAAAATTCCATGGCAACATATTTTCTCTTATAACTTAATAAAATAGTTAATTATACATTTTTAAAATATGAAAATTTTTAAAATAAAAAAGATGTAATTTTTTTTTGTAAAATAGTTATTAAGAAGTGATGAGAACACATATAAATTAACATTTCCATTGGTGAATATATTTAACATTATGGATACCTTCATACTCTCATATTTGTTTGTATGAGTTTCTTAGAAATACTCATGTACTTCTACACGTTTAAAGGACTGAGATTTGAATCCATGACAAATTCTCATATAAAGCTATTTTCAAACTATACTCAAACAAAACTAGATTTTAATTTTTTGAATTGACATCAAGTCCTACTAAGACATCCTTTACTTTAACAAAAACCTTTCCTTTTCATGAACCAAACATTACCAATTCTTGTCCAACTTTCTTATATTTAAAACCAAGATCTACATTTTTCCACTTGAAAATCCAATATATAATCAAATTAGCTAAAATCAATTAATATAATAATTGAATCTTAATGAACCAAAATTTTAACTATTCATATTTAAAAAACACTTTGAATATTAATCAATTTTTTTCATGATTATAATATTATGACTCTTTATATATATATATATATATATATATATATATATTCAACCAAATTAAAATAATTTATATTCTTTTGTGATTAAAAAACTTTTGGCTTCCCATGGTTGAGTGACTTCCCAACCATGGTAGAGGAAAATGTTTTTTCCCCATGCTTTGGAGTGTTCCAAACCATGGGGAGACCATAACATATTTGCCTCCAACCATGAGGAACTAATTTTATTCTTCTTCCATAGTTGAGAGGGACCTTGACTATAAGGATTATTTAAAACAATTGCCTCTTCATGGGGAGGGATAAATTTTTCCACACCATGGTTTGTATCCATCTCAACCATTAATAGGACAAAAATTTACCTCACTGTGGTTGTCATCCATCTAAATTATGGAGAGGTAAAACCCTACCCTAACCATGGTTGGGATCTCTCCTAACCATAAAGAGGAAAACATTTAACCTCACCATGTTTGGGACAGATATTTCAACCATAGTGAGGGAACATTTTTCCATCTTCATGGATTAGAGGGATCCTAATCATGGAGAAGTAAAAAAATTACCTTTCCATGGTTTGGATCCCTCCAAATCATGGAGAGGGAAAACATTTACCTCACCATTATTTGGAGGCCTCCCAACCATAGAGAGGTAAAAACATCCCTCACAATGTTTGGAGCCTTCACCATGGTTTGGACCCATCCCAACCATGGAGAGAAAATAATTCCCTCTTTATGGTTAGGAGGGATCTTGACCATGGTGAGTAAAAAATTTCCCTTTCCATGGTTGGGATCCATACTAACCCTAGAGAGGTGAAATCTTCTCCATCAACATGGTTGGGATCTATACTAACCATAGAGAGGGGAAATCTTCTCCATCACCATGGTTGGGAGGGATACCAACAATTCCAAACCATGGTGAGCGAAAAAAATTCCTCTGCATGGTCTGGATGGATCCCAACCATGGAGAGTGAAAAAATATCACTCATCATTATTGAAATTTTTTTGGAGGACAAGGGCTCAAAACCCTATTGAGGTAAAAAAATCCATTTTCATGGTTGGGATCCCTCCCAACCATAAAAAGGGAAAATTTCCCTCTGTGTGTTTTGGATCCCTCCCAACCATCAAGAGTATTTCCCTATCCATAGTTCAAATGGATCCCAACCATAAAAAAAGGCACAAATTTTCCTCGCCATGGTTGGGATCCATATAAATCATGGAGAATGAAATATATAACCTCCCCATGGGTGGAACCCTTTGTTCTCCAAACATTTCTAAATAATGATGATGAATTTTTTTATCCTCTCTATGGTTAGGAAGACTTTTGTCCTTTTCATGATTGAGTTCTATCTTAACCATAAAGAGGAAAAAAATTTCATCACCATGGTTATGAATTTTTGGGAGCACTCCCAACTATGGAGAGGGAAAATTTGGTCCTATTTATGGTTTGGATCTTGTATGTAATTAAAAATGCATCATGTCTATAAATCAATCTTAACTCAGAGAAGATGGATCATATTTACTCTTTTGATTTGGGATATATTAGATAATTAGGAACATA
The DNA here is from genome assembly GCA_037957365.1 of Torreya grandis. NCBI lineage: Eukaryota > Viridiplantae > Streptophyta > Pinopsida > Cupressales > Taxaceae > Torreya > Torreya grandis. The sequence continues at coordinate 1,843,976 of JARHVA010001368.1, read as the reverse complement.
ACCAATATGGGGATCCACTAGACCCAATTATGGGATATCTTATCATAATACATAATGTTAAGGAGGGTTCCAAAGCCTCCATTCAAACACAATCATGTAATAACCCTAATTAAGCCCTATGTTTGTAAATTAAAGTCTAATCTAGTTCTCTCCAAAGCTTAAGGTACAAAGTGGGGGTTAGAAACAATAAAAGTAAATATGCATAAGAGACATATACTCATGTCAATATATAAAGAATAATAATGAATAGAAGACAAGTAAAATTACATATCTATCTACTCTTACAAAGGAGAAACAAAGTTAGGAATACTTACCTTTGAAGATGAACCCATTGAGCCTCAATCTCTCCCTTGGCTAAGGTGCTTCATAAGAGGTTGTTGTGGTATGTAAGGATGACAAGGATAAATTAGATCTAGGATACACAACCTATTAATGAATCCAAAAGACTTATACAAAAGACAAGATATATATCTCTGAAGAAAGTATGAAACCTTAAGCTTATTCTTTAAGTAGAATAGTGGATAAGTAGATGCATAATAGCTCTTCTTCTTCTCTTCTCTAAATAATGGCAAAATGATCTTATATATATAAGCTGATTTAACCCTAATCCATTCTAAAATTTTTAACCAATAGGTTTGACCCAGTTGACCTAGTCAAAATATGGATAAAAATTCATTAGGTCATTGGATAAGTTGGCCAAGAGCTGACCTAGACCCTAAATGAATTTTCCCCAAAATAGTACAGGGTTGACCCAATCGATCTAGTACAATAGACTATCAAAAGGGGCTTAAGGCTAAGAAAGGGGGGAAAAATGTGGGAAATGATGGAGGAATGTGAAATAGAGAATAAAAAGTTTAGGGGAATGGTTTTTAGTAGATAAGTGTGTAGATAACAAGTAGAAAAAGGGACAATAATGTTGTAAGACACCAATGGTCTACCCACCCCTTTCTCGATACACCCCTTAAGGCATGAACTTAAAGATATTGAGACTTTATAGGTTCTTGCAAGATAAAGAAAATCAATAAGTGATAAATTTTTTAAAATATTATGTGTATACATATGCCCCAATCGAAGCTCATCATGTGTCATGTGTGTGCAACACAAGATGGTGCTCAGGGAATAAAACATGATAACACATAATGATGATGGAAAGTAAAATAAAGTAAGGAGAAAATAACATAAATAAAAAGACATAATTGAAAATCACATACCTTTACTTACCTTAGTGTTTTAGATAAATAAGGAGACTATAAGAGAAGTGAAGGCATCCAAATGTGAAAAACATTAGGCAAACATATAGAGATTAGTGCAAAAAATAGCCAAAAATCAATTTTTTTGGAATATAAGCATATATTAGTGGAAAATATTCTCTACAATTTCATGGTTCTAGAACACTTTATGATTCAAAAAAAGGGTTAGTATAAACAAAGATATGATTGAAACAAGGAATATGATGGTAGATATTTGCTTATTCATTGACTTATTTTGAGAGAAAAAGAGCTCTGAGAGGCCAAACAAAAGGTAATAGAGCTCAGATCATAAGGAGATGGTAGCCAAGATGAGAGAGACACCCAATGGCTGAAATGGGTGCAACAAAGGTAGGCAAATGATATTTCAAACTTATTTTTGAATATTTTATTGAAATTAAGTGTTTTATATAAATTTGTAATTAAGAGTATATAAATTTGTAATTTAAAGCAATTCTAGGAACTGAAATGAATCTGAGAAAGTTACTAAGGGTATTAAAAACCAAAAAGGGAAATAGGTTGAAATAAATTGGAGCAATAACTACTAAAAGCATTTATTACAAGGAAAGGGGTCAGTAGTTAGAATTAACTAGGTCGACCCAGTCGACCTAGTAGGCTAAAAATTGGAAATACACAATGTTGACTTAGTAGGTGTGTACTGACTTAGTTTATTTTGCATGATACTGACTTAGTATCTAACTAATAACTTAGTAGAGTAATCCAATCTATTGACTTATTACTAAGGGGGAAAGAACTAAAGGGTCAACTTAGTTTGTTAAGTCAACCTAGTCAAAATGAGGACTATTTGCTAAACCTAGTGTTTGACTAAGTAACTAAAATAGTACAAAAATGCATGAAATAGGCCAAAATAGTGCTATAAAGGCCCAAAATGACTAGGTATAAAAATGGCTAATTAGGCTAAAAATAGGTCAAATTGGTAAAAAATGGATAGATTAAATTAAATTAGGCTTGTTTTTGTTAAAATTTAAAAAGAATGTATTTAATTTAAATGATATGGAGGTTCAATACATATTTTATTGTTTGATGGTTATAGGGGCATCTGAGATTTTGGTGCTTAGTGGATGTAGTATGGCTCCTAGACCTTTTAGAGTGATTGATACTTGAAGATTGATTGAGGTTGGTTATATTAGATCTAGGAGGGATTATGGATATGTGTCAAGTCCCACTGAGTTATGATCTAATAGTCATGTTCCTAGGAGCCTAGGAATGATTGACTAACACATTTAGATGGGAGGTGGATGGGGATACCATTGAGGTGGGTATCACCCTAAATGATGTCCATATAATTTTTGGACTACCAATTAGAGGTATGATGGTGCTCATGGGAGTATCAGATAGACAAGAGGAAAGGAGAGCCTTAACTATGTGGATGATGGGCTCAAATAGGATATGTCTTGAGCTAAGAGTTAGTACATTTGAAATTTATATAGCTTAGATTATAGATATTTATAAGGTAATTATGGGACTTGTGATAGCATAGGTGCTATGTCACAAATTAGATGGAAAGGTACTACTGTACATGATAGCCTTATAATAGTCCATTTTGGACCATGGGGCACTCTATGATTTAGGTTTTGTCATCTAGGTCTAGCTTATGAATGACATATATGGGATGCTATCTAGAGGGAATAAGACTATTGGTCTAATTATTTTGTTGAGTTATTAGATATATGAGAGGTTCTTGATGTATCCATCAATTAGGTTACTCTATGTGATCGATGATCAGTTACCTTGGATGTAGAGGCAATGATAAGATTAAGTAGCATGGGTTGTGCCCCCTGTGCCAACACTATATAAAAATCATGTGGGTAGACATCGTGTGGTATCCATATGGGTAAATCACTATAATATGGCTGAGTTGGAGGATAATGGCACCAAAATTAGCATAGGCACATATTAAAGGCCACTATACCCAGTGGATAGAACCACATCTATTGGAATATATACCAGGATAGATGCAGTTCCCTCACCCAATATATTTGATAGTTGTACCCATATTTTAGGCTATACATGAAAAAGAGTTGAGGGGGAGAGGAAGATTGGGACTACTAGTAGCTAAACTAGAGATTATACTATGGTGTGAGATACCATGGATAGGTCAAGCATGATGACCAATATATAGAGAGGAGATAGATTTGGATGTAGGAGTGCCAAAGGTACCACTATCAAAACCATAATAGGAGGATAAATGACCACATTGGTCACACCAATAATGTAGACACTAGTATTGGGAGAGAGCAGAGAGGGTAGTCATCCTAGATGACCCATAAGGTGACCTAAGATAGAGTTGGGTGACAAAGGTACCACTTAGGCATAAATTGAGATGGGCATGAGTGGTGACCCCTATATTTTCATTTGGGAAATGAACTATAGATGATGTAATTAAAGGACATGCTAATGAAAAGATTGTGCTCAGTGGTTACATAGATGAAGAGATAGTAGTAGGTGAAACTTAGATAGGTAAGAAATAAATGGTTTAAAATTTTCTTAAGTTATTTGAGATAGATTATAGATAAATAGATTTTTGAGATATATCAATGATATAATATCTATTTGGTTTGAATTTTTTAGATCTTGTGGAGGAGGAGACCAAATGAGGATCTTAGGTGATGGGAGCATTCCATGAGATCTTTGACAAGGCATTGATGCCATATGACCCTACTATACTAGATGCTCTTGTGATAGTATCTTTCCAAAAGAGCTAGTTTAGACTAGAAAGAGAGGCTACAAGGTGAGTACTGACATGTAGGGAGGAGCCATAGCCACCAACAAGGGTTGGAGTGGAAGAGGTATAGGCATGGAAAGCCTTGGCTCAAGATAGAGCCACACATATGGCTACTATGTCATAGCTAGCACAAGTATAGGCCCAAGTGGCTAACCTACAGGGATAGGTGATAGGTTTGAGATCTTAGACAACCTCTTTACAATGTACTCTTTAGAGGGGAATATTTGAGGCATCTATGGGTAGATTGGCTAGGCCACAAGATAGATAGGATAAATACCAACCACAAAGCTTGTATACTATTGTACTTTGTATCAAAAAAACATGATATATATATATATATATATATATATATATATATATATATATATATATATATATATATATATATATATATAATCATTTTTGGTTGTTGGATGTTGATCTTATGTGTTTGTATTATGGCTGTGGTTGTGGATGCTTTGATATATTTCTTTATAGCACATGTAGTTTTATTTTGTTGTATATGCTATAGGAAATATATGAGTTATGGTTTTTTTTCTAGCATTATGTAGGACACATGCATGGTTAAAAATAAATAGGCAAAAAAGACTTGGCTAAGTATAATTAATCAAAAAAAAATATTATTCACTATTTCATGTTGGGAAATGTGTAATAATGAAAAATGACTAAGTATAAGAAACCAAAGAATGATAGATAAGATGGAAAAAAGTTTGTTTTTAAATCAAGATAAAAATTGGCACCAAATTAAAACAAGATCATACTAAATCACATTGAGAAGTATGAAAGTAATGTGATAAAGTGGAAAACACATAAAATAAAAAATGGTATAAAAAAAATTAAGTCAATCAATCATAATAAATCATGTTGGGAAGTATAAAAGAGAAATAAAATTAGAAAAAAAGGTTTTAAATTTATCACACTAATTCAAATTGGGAAGTATGAAAAATTGAAGAAATGGTTGGATTATTACATGTAATCAGAAAATAAGAAGATAAAAATGAAAGAGTTAATGAAGTCAGCATAAAACATACTAAATCAAGATGGGAAGCTTGTCAATGATGTGTAACTTCATAATCAATCACATCTTATCTCATATTTGACACATGTAATTTTATTGTGACTTGAATTATTGGAAATATTTTTGAGGAAGGTTAGGTCCTATCCATGGTCTTACACTGCAACTCACAAAGGGAACACCAATGAAATGGAAATAATGGGAAAATATGGTAAAAAAGAATGTTGTTAATATGAAGGTGAAATTGTAGTAATTTGTGAGGAAGGTTGGTACCTATCCCTAGTTTTACAATGCAAATCATAATTGAAACCCCTAGGGGAGTGATCAATAAACAAAATAATATTTCTCAAGAGGAAATATGAGGAATGTAGGGAGTGAAAGAAGGAATGTAAAAATAATAACTTATGCATTGTGTGGGAAGACCTTAGGAGAGATAAGGCATACTAAAGACATAAGAAGACACCAAGTGACTAGTGACCATCAATGTATAAAGGAAACCTGTTTGTTATAGACACAAAGCTATGCAAGAAAATAAGCATGATAATAAGATCAAATCATAAATTTAGATTGGTATAATAAAATTAAAATGGACCTACCTTAAATTGATGTGTTCCCCATTCCTCAAGACCCCTTATAGATCCATCAGTTTACTACGAAGATTGGGTACTTGCATGAGAAAGTAGGTAGTACCAAATGATTTTTTTATTCTCCTTTTCTAATCTATTAGATTACCACACCCTAATGGACATAGTATCTATTGTGTTGAAAAATGTGGAGTTTTTGCTTCAACTAGAAGAAGGATATGTGCTTGAAATCATGTCTTTTAGTGTGATTTGACTTCTAATAATTTTGAATATTTCTTTTTTGGATTATTGTCTTTTATTAAATGATTTGTATTATATATATATATATATATATATATATATATATATATATTATGTCTTTAAGATTATTCCTCCATACAAACTTGAATTTATCAATCATGAGAGATAGATTGATACACATGAATGATCTTTAGGATTTAGATAAAGGAATAGAAGTGACCAAAGACAATACCGACTAGGAAACTTAGGCTTAGCGATGAAACAACATGTTATCTCAAGTCTCAACCATGTACATGCTTAGTTTTCAAAAAAGAATAAGGGGAAAGAAGAAGATCCAAAGTAGACCAATAAAATGAGCTTATAATGAGAGGAATTATTTACTAACTGATCACTTGGTAGAGAAGGAATGACTAAAGGGAACAAGGTTTATATAACCAAGTCACAATAACAATTATTTGTGTGTATAGAGATAAGAAAGTAAACAATCATAAAAAGAGAACAAGGGAATCATAAGAAAGAAACTCAATAATAAAGAGAAGGCAATGATAAAATATAAATTCATAAGTAAACATAAATGACATTATAATCAATATAATGTGCAAAATCAAAGTCACTATGTAAGAAAGATAAGAATTTGACAAAATGTCAAATGATATAACAAGTAGATAAATATAATAGTGGAATACACATAGAATAAAAGTGAAAACGTAAGAACACCATGCATGTGCTCATAATTATTGATAGATTTACACACATACATTATCCAGAACATCTGATAGGTCTCTATGAAGTTGAATGCAAACTGTAACTAATGTCTCATCTATCTTCAACAAAAATTGGGAAAATAATTCACGTCTAATATTCTTAATATGAAAGTTATTAATGCTTCATGGATCATGATGAGGAGGGATATCAGGAAAGGGATGCTTAGGATAATTCATGGGAGTGGATTCTATAAGATATGAAGGGATCACTAGTGGGGAAGGATCTAAAGGTGAGGGAATCATAGGTGGAGAGGGATACGTAGGTGAGGGAAGGTCCACAAGTGAAGGATTCATAGGTGGAGGAATAAGATGTGAAGAAGGGACCATAAGATAAGATGGAACCATAGGAGGTGGAACCATGGGGGAAGAAGGGAGAGCCTTATTATGGGATTGACCTATCGTAGGAATGGTAAAAGGTATGAGAATAGTTAAAATATGATCTTTAAGATGATGCTAAAAGATGCAGAAATGATCAATGTGATTGGTGCCACATTGGTGCCAAAGATAATACACCTATCCATACTTAGGAATATACCCAAGTAGTACCTTTGGGGGAGGTATAGTCTTGTTTGAGGATTGAGGGGTAGAAGGATTCAAAGTGTCAATATATTATCATAACTTATGATAATGTGTGGATGAATGATTATTTATGTCGTGGAAGCAACATATATGTATATGAGTAGACTTGGTAGAGGTAATCATAAGAGGAAGTGTAACAAAAGTGGAAGGAGCTTGGTAAGGCTGATCAACCCATTTGGTAGTCAAAGGAGCCAACAATAGTAAAGGAAGCAAACCATCACCGAGAGAAAATGGTACTGGTAGAGAGATAGGGAAAGGATCGATGGAAGAAGTGATGGGATCTAAAGTTGGAATAGACTCAGCTACAATAGGAGAAGGAATGGGATCTAATGTAGGATCTACTGAGGGAAGGGAGGGGTCTATAAAAGGCTAAAGGAGAGTTTCACACATCTCAGGGATAAGTAGGTTATAGGAGTCATGGTACCTAACAAAGTGATAGGTCCTACTCATAACAAGATCCATAATCATACTACTATAAGGTTATTTAGGAATTAGAGGTGTATAGACTATCTCTACCCTATAATAAAAAGAAGAAATGCTAAAATTAGGAATGATATATGATGGAATAGAGGAAGATACACTAAAAGACTGAAGTGAAGAGGAATGATAATAGATAATCTCAACATCATGGCCCTGAACAGGACTTCCTAAGAGTGGATCATCTAAGGTATAACCATCATTGTAATTATGTGTATGAAGATCAATGATGCAAGTAGGTATGACATTGTCATCCAATGAGGTGCGATGAATGGAGTGCTGAGTCTTAGTTAAGACAATAGGGATATGATCATAAGGTGGTTGATGAGAATGAGGTTGCAAAGAAACAAGAATATGAGATATGAGATGAGGTAAGAGATCAAATTTTTTAATATTTAAATTGATCTCATCAAGCTCATCATCATTAGAATCTAGGAGGTTAGGGGGAATATTCCTAATGAGTTTGGAATGGCTATTTTAACCTTGAGTGGAATTGATGAGAAAGTTAAATCATTAAGACTCACAAAATGGAACAATGGGCAATGATTCAAGGGCATGAATCTTGAACATTCCCCAATATTAAAATTATTTGAAATTCTAAGGGTTAGTGTCACCTTGAATCTTATAGATAGCTCCATTATGAGGGAATTTGATGCATTGGTAGGTGAAATAAGTAACTTATCTCATACAATGAGTTAATGGCCTACCAAGAAGAATGTTGTAAGATAAATAAAAGTTAAATATCATCACCTTCACACAAATGGTGATAGGTACGATGGTAATGGGAAGCCACACACAACTTAGAAGAGACATTTGCCTTTTATCATATCCTTGACATGTGTTGTGTGTGGATTTGAGATTGCATTCAAAATATCCAAGGTTTTTGATAAAATTTAGAGAAGCCACACAAGTGCCAAAACCCTCATGAATCAAGGCATGCTTCACTTGGATATCTCTAATTTAGACACTAATGAATAGAGGAGGATCATTTGCATCAACTATAATCTCATCAGGAATCATATAAGTGATGGGAAATTTGAGAGAAAGATAAGTGTCCATTATTTCATCAACATGGATGGACATATCTTCACATTGTTGCAATATGTTATCTTCAGATCCATATAAGGTTACTTCACATCCTACTAAAGGAGGATGAGGGATGTTCATTTTGAACAAAAGGTGGATAATATAATTTTGATGATGTGGATAGGTCCTCATAAGATTGATAAATGGGATTTGGGATGAGAGATTAGTGAGATCTATGATGGGATCCCACTCATCATAACACATAAGAAGATTATTAGAAAGAGGTACATAGTGTTAAAGGAGGTCCTCAAAGGGAGGAACCCAAGTACATTAGAATTTATGTTGATAAGAGGTAAAAGGTTTAGAATAAGGCTATATATTATGTTTAGAAGATGAAGTAGTTGATGTAGGTTTGTTTTGAGAAGTTCAAGAAGAAGTGTTGATAGATGTTTGAGTATCATTAGTGTTAGGTAAAGAAGATGGAGGGATGGTAGAAATATAATGGGGAGTGTTATCCAAGGGAGGATTTGGAATTGGTTCATTGAAATTGATAAGGTCATCTTGCCTCAACTCATTTAAGTGAGTTGGAGAATAATCTTGGATACCATGAAATGTGCGAGACAATGGAGGTGTGTAAATAGGTTGAGGATCAATGAAAGAAACAACCCTTCACATTTTAGTCATATTAACTGCATTCTTATTCAAGAGTTGGGTCAATAAGACTATCAAAATTATTGGTATAAGGGGTAGTCTTATCTTAATTGTCTTGGTGATTTGGAAGAGGATATTTATAAATGGCCAAATGAGCATTACCTTGATTCAAAGATTGAGATTTAGTATTTGTTTCATGGGATTTGAAAGTAATGTCATAGGATTTTTGGCATTTCTAAATGATAAAATCATGGTAAAAATTGGGATCAAGAATAAAATCCATAGCCAAATTATGAAGCTATCTATAGGGCTCATAATAATGACCCCAACTAGTATGAAACCAAGAAAATTTATTGAGATCATACCAAGATTTCATAGGATGAGTGGGATCAAGTTCTCATGGGAGAGGCCTAGGTAGACATTTTAATGATTCAACTGAGGATAAAAGTTTGTGAACATTGATGTTATTAGGTGAAGATAAATGAGTGTTGGTGAATTATTGAGAAGGGGGAGCTAGTTCTAAAGATTGGTTGGGAATAACAACTTAAATAGTGTGAATGGTATCATAAGAGTCCATGACACCATCATTGGTAGCATGATGATTCTTGTTTTTGAGCAAGATATGAGTACCTGCATAAGGTTAGGATGGCTTGAATTGATGCATAAGGACATCTTGACATTTTTGTTGGTTAATGGCCTCTTCCAAGGTATGTGGAGAGAGCGTTTGGACCTAATATTATAACTTGGGAAAGAGAGAATTGGTAAAGAGATAGAAAAGGTTATCATCAACCATGTTATGTTCACATTTATTGGACAATGTTTTCCACCTTTTAATGAAATCTTGGGAAGTTTCTTTTTTTAAGTTGCTTACAATTAATAAAATGGGGCAATGTATTCTTAGGAAAATCACTAGTTTAGAACTCTTGGACTAGAGCATTTACTAAATCTTCCAAACTAGTAATAGAATGATTTTTGAGAGTTTTGGCTGATATTTTGGTAGTGGTAAAGGTATTTAATTTGATCCAATATTTATATATATTTATAAATTTTTTTAGATGAAGAGTAGGATAAGTTGACCCATTGTAATAAATGGTAAGGGTGATGCCTCTTATATCTATATTATCAATTTGAGATGTAAAAGGCTCATTTTGAAGATGCTTGATGGTCTTGTTGATAAGAGGAGGTTGAGGGATGAGAGTGCCATGGGAATATTGAAGAGGAGGTGGGGGAAAATTTTGATTATGCATGCCTCATGACATCTATTGAGGGTGGGTTTGAAGATGGATAAGGTGATTTTTCATTCACATTATTTGATTTGCATTATGAGCTTGAAAAATATTCATTTGATTAAGGGTTTGTAATAAAATTTGGTGGGTTTGAATTTCATTTTTTTGATTATTTGAAGCATTAGAATTAGAATTAGTGGCTTGGGTACCACTATGAGTGTTGGTAGGAGCTTAAGAAGAGCTATTAGAATGTGAGGCACTAGTGGCATAACTTGCTTGTGTGGTAAAAGATGGACTAGTGAAGGGATGAGAAGAGGAAGAACTAGAAACATGATTACCATGGGTAGAAAATGATGAACTAGTGGAGTAATTAAGGAGAGTGGGTCTTGGAAGAGGCCCACTAGATGTAGAACTTGCCATGTTAGTGGAGATACTAGGCATGGAAGTAGAAGAAGTCGAAAAAGAAGAAGTCATGGTATGAGAAGGGGTTAAAATAGAGGGAAGAGGCTGAAAATCAAAGAAAATAGTATCCCCAAATCCATGTGAGAATGTGGGAGAAGGTGAATGAGGCTCTTCAACTAAACCACTAATCATGAGATGGTAAATGGTAGAAGGATATTTTTGTTGATGTTTAGGAAACTCAGAGATAAAACAGAGCATTTCAGGGGTATACTCTAATTTAGGTTGATCTTCAAGTGAAAAGAGAGGATTATGAAGTGAAGAGGAATGAGGAGGGGTACCATAGTTCATTGTGCAAGTGGATATATGAACATTACTCTCATCCATAAGAGGAGCCCTAATATACTTATGGGAGATCCTATGAGGGTTGGCTAGACTCATCATATCCATTGAATTCAACTCAGTGCTATCTTCAAATAGGAAGTTTATGATGAATGAGAAAGACTAGATAAGGATAATGTGATGAAAAATCAAGGAAATAGGGATGAACAAAGAAGAGTACAAAGTTGACTGGGTCGACCTAAGACACAAATTAGGGTCTAAAAAATGAGAAAATAGGATTGACTGGGTTGATTGGGTCAACCTAGTTTTATAACCTAGACAAAAAATAACTAGAAAATGATACAGAGTCGATAGGATTGACTAATTACTATATCCTTGGAGTTAAAAAAGAATACTATGTCAATAGGGTCAACCTAGTATTATAGGAAAGGGAATTGTCTATAAGATATTGTGTTGAGTGTACAAATATGTAATGAAACAAGAAAATTTTTGCAAGTACTTTTGAAGTAAATAAGTGAAGAAAACACATAATCAATTGGTTTAATGAGGATGATCCAATTGAGGCACACAACACAAAACCTTGCACCAACACTAGCCAATGCCGATTTTTTCAACACAACATACAATTGAGCAAAAAATAAGCAATCAACTTGGATATTAAATTCTAACTAAGTGGTCATACTAAATCTTGTTAGATTATTAGAGTATAATTTTAGATGTGATAAGAAGTTGGTTGTAAGTAAATAACTAAAAAATAATCTATGTATGGTTTTAAGACATTTAAGCTAGAAGGGATCTATGTTGACAATGATACTGGCTTGGTATTGGGGCCTACCCCCTCACTTCACACATCATAATGATAAGGGTGTCAGGTGATTTTTCAATATATACCATTAACCACATGTTTATACTTATTTCAAAAACCAAGTTAGCTTCCCCCTTGGTGATGAAATCCAAGTAGGTAGGCCTTGATAGATAATTATTTATATGTTTTTAAGATTATGTGATTTGCTAGTGTGTAAAATAAAATAGAAAATAATTCAAATAAATGATATAATGAAAACCACCTAATTAGATTATGTGATCTATTATAAGCATGCAAGTAACTAAAAATGAAAGTGTGAGCTAATTACTACCATGTAAGTGTTAATTATAACTTTGAAACACAATATTGTGTCAGATCAGATGATAGTGTATATAGAGATTATAAAACATAGTCTAAAGTAAGGGTCTATTAAAGAAATACATTGACAGTGTCAACCTAGTCTTCTAGATATAAGAGAAAATATAGATTTAGGTTGATAGAGTGGAACTAGTTTGTTGTATAAGGGCAATTTTAAAGACTACAAACTATAAAAATACAAAACTATAATGAATAATAGAAATGATAGAGAAAGAGAGAAAGGAACCTTGGTGGGTTGGAGGATGTAGAGGAAAGTGATATTGCTATTGAAGTACCCTGATTTATACTTGCAAAGTATGCTAATTGTGTCAACTATGTTGACCTAGTTCTATAGTTCCCTATTTGCTAAAACTTGTAAAGAATACTATGTCAATAGTGTTGTGTAGTATTTTATTTGAAGTCTATAAGTGTATTGTGTTGAGAGGGTTGACCTAGTAACCTATTTAGAAGTTTTAAAGTGTAATGGGTTGATTGAGTCAACCTAGGAGCTTGTACTTGATGAAAAACTTGCATAAATAGAATAAAGTCATATTGATGTGACTATGTGTTAAACATGTGCGTAGAAATTAGAAACTATACCAACACTATCAACTTATTATCAAAAATATATAAAAATAATAAATAAAATGATAAAATAATGAAAAATATGAAATAAAACATGCAAGGGTTATATTCACGTCAGGTTCACTAGAATATATGCAATTAGAAATGCATCATGTTTAAAAATCAATCCTAACTTGAAGAAGATAGATCATATTTACACTTTTGATTGGGGATACATTAGATAATCAAGAACATGACCAATATGGGGATCTACTAGACCCAATTAGGATATATCTTATCATAATACACAATGCTAGGGAGGGTTCTGAAGCCTCCATTCAAGCACAATCATCCAATAACCCTAATTAAGCCATATGTTTTCATATCTTACTAAAATAATAACAATTAAAGTCTAATCTAGTGCTTACCAAATCTTGTGTCCCAAAGTGGGGATAAAAGCAAACATGTTTAAGAGACATATACTCATATTAATGTATAAATAATACTAATGAATGGAAGAGAAGTACAAATACATATCTATTTAATATTACAAAAGAGAAATAAAGCTAGGAATACTTACCTTTAAGGACAAATCCACTGAGCCTCAATCTCTCCTTTGTCCAAGGTGATTTTCAAGAGGTTGTTATGGTATGTAAAGATGACAAGGATATATTAGCTCTAAGCTACACAACCTATCAATGCATCCAAAAGACTTCTTTACAACACAAGATCCATATCTCCAAAAAAAGTATGAAACCCTAAGCTTTCTCCTCAAGTAGAATGGTAGATAAGGAGATGCATAATAGCTATTACTTCTTCTTCTCTTTTATAAATAGTGGCTTAATGATCTTGTATATATAAGTGGATTTAACCCTAAGTCCTTCCAAAATTTTTGATCGATAAGGTCGACCAATTTAACCTAGTACATTTATGGAAAAAATTCTCTAGGTCATAGGCTAGGTTAGCCAAGAGCCAACCTATACCCTAAATGAATTTTACCCAAAAAATTACTAGGTCAACCTTGTTCACCTCGTATAATAGACTATCAAAAGGGGCTTAAAGTTAAGAAAAGGGGGACAAAATTTGGGAAATGACTAAGGAGTGTGAAATAGAGAATAAAAAGCTTAGGATAATGGGTTTCAAGAGACAAGTGTGTATATAACAAGTGGAAAAAGGGGAAAAAATCTTACAAAGCACCAATGGTCTGCCCACTCCTTTCTTGATGCACCCCTTAAGGCATGCACTCAGAGAGATTGAGACTTGATAAGTTTATACAAGATAAAGAGTGTCAATAAGTGATAAAAATTTGAAAATATTATGTGTATATAGATCCCTCTCAATAAATTAGAGAGAAAAATATTAAATATCTATGGTTGAGAGGGCTCCCAACCATGGCGACATAAATTTTTATCCTCTCCATGATTGGGATTTCTCTAAACCATGGATATGAGAAAAGATAATTATATGGTTTATAGGTTTCCCAACCATGAATAGGTAAAATATTTCCCTCACCATGGTTGGGAGCCCTCCAAATCATAGATATGGAAAAAATTGCCTCTCCATTATTGGGAGGGATCCCAACCATGGAGATGAAAACATTTCCCCCTACATGGTTAGGAGCACTCCTAAAATGGTGAGGGAAAATTTTTACCTATCCATGGTTGGAAGGGCTCCCAACTATTTTGAGGTAAATTTGTTACCTCTCCATGGTAGGAAGGGATCCCAACCATGGAGTGGGAAAAGTTTTTCCTTTCCATATTTTGGAGGAATCCCAACCACAAAGAGGGAAAATATTTTCCTCTCCATGGTTTGGAGTTATCCAAACCATGGTGAGGGAATTTTTTTACCCTTTCCATGGTTGGTATAGTTAAAAACCATGGTGAAGGATAATGTTTTGCTTTATATGTTTGGGAGGGCTCCCAACTATAAAAAGGACTCCAAACCTTGGATAATGAAAAATATACCATATTCATGTTTGGGAGTTTTCCAAACCATGGTGAGGGAAACATTTTCCCTCATAATGGTTCGGATACATCCCAACCATAGAGAGGAAATTTTTTTCCCTCTCTATGGTTGAGAGGACTGTTAACCATGGAAATAAGAAAATTTTCCATCTTCATGGTTGGGATCCCTCCCAACCATGGTGAGGGAAAAAATTCCCTCTCCATAGTTTGGAAGTATTCTAACCATGGTGAGGAAACTTTGATCCTCTCCATGGTTGGTAGGGATTCAAAACATGTAGGATCCCTTCCAATCATGAAGAGGAATAAAATTTCCCTCTATTTTTGGGAGCCATTCCAACCACTAAGAGGGAAATTTTTTTCCTCGTCATGTTTTGGAAACCTCCTAGGGTTCCCAACCATAGAGAAGATAAATATTCAACTCACTCTTATAATGAGCCCTCCTAACCATAGAGAAGGAAAATTTTTCCCTTACCATAGTTGGGATCCCTCCCAACTATGGAGAGGGTAAAATTTTACCTACACATGGTTGGGAGAGCCCCTAAACTTTTTAAGGAAAATTTTTAACCTTTCCTTGGTTGAGATTATCTTAAACACATAATAGGAATTTTTTTCCCTCACCATGGTTGGGAGCCCTAAAATCCATGGAGAGAGAAAATTTTGTCTGCTCCATGGTTGGGAGGGATCCCAACCATGGTGATGGAAAACAATCTCTTCTACATAGTTGGGATAGTTCCAAATCATGTTAAGGAAAAGTATTTCCCTCTCCATATCTATAAGATATCCCAACCATGGTGAAGGAAAATATTTTCTCTATGGTTGGTATCCATACCAACCATAGAGAGGTAAAAGGTTTCCATTTCCATGGTTTGGAGTGCTCAAAACCATGGAGAGGACTAATTTTTCACTCAACATGGGTGGGATCCCTCTAAACCATGGATAAGGAATAAAAATTTCTCACCAGGGTTGATATCCCTTCTAATTTTAGAGAGAATAAAGGGCCCTCACCATAGGGAGGCAAACGTTTTGGCCTTTCATTTTTTAGGTTTCCACATGACATGATATAATGCTACCACATGGAAACTAAACAACTATATGAGATAATGGATGACATTGGAAAGGGTTTATTAGTGAACGTATATTGGTGAGGGTCATTATTCTTACTATATTGATGTATAATATGTTGCATAGTTACCTTGAAATTCATATCACATGGTGATTTTCTAAAGTGATTATAAAAAAATTTAAGTTAAGTATAATATAACCTCTATTATATTTTCTACATTCTCAATCATATTCAGGTCTTTGTGACATGTAAAAAATAATTAATTCTATGTTAAACATTTAATAGGTTTAAAACTTATAGTGACCTACATTAGAACTATATATTCACCTAGAAATTACAATTGATGTTTGGTTGGTCCCCACTACCTTATTGTTGATCTCCACTTTGATATTTGTCCCATATAAACATGGCTAAAATTGACACTCATATTTTATAAGGTGGAAATTTTTATTTTTAATTTATAGAAATCAATACTAAAGTTAAGTATATAACTAAAATATGAATACAAACCCTATGAGGATACAAGGTGATGGACAATTTGGAATTCACTTCAATGGTTATTGATGAAGCCATAAAATGGCTCTTTATATCAGTAAATGAAACCATTTTATCTTACATAAATAATATTCTAAAGTGGACTTAGATGTAGTTTTAATAACTTATGACTATTTTATAATTAAATATAGGAATATATCTAGTTATTATTTAAAACTCATTACAATATACATTATTACTATTTTTTGACAATTTTTTGAAAAATAGATGTCAAATGTTGTATATGTAGGCTAAAATGAGTCATCAATGTAGATAGAAAAGTTTAAAGTTCTCAAATATCAAATCATTAACAATATTTATGTAGCTCTATAGATCCTCAAAGTCTTTAGAATACTATACAAATCATATTAAAGTTTATTCAATTACTTTTTATATCGATGTACTATTCATAAATGATCAACTAAAACATATAAATAAATTTTTATCAACCAAATATAGGTTTTATTTTTTGTGTTGGTTTGTTTGATGTTTTGGTTATGAATGCATAAGGATATAATTGATGGGTTTTAGAAAATAGTAAAAATAGTCATAAATAATATCCCTAAATGTGAATATAATTACATATTTATATTATTCTTGAAAAAGTATACAAGTTCAAAAAAATAATCATCTTGATTCAAGTCCATATGAAAAAGTTATAAGTGTACTAGCTGGCTCTATAGTGACACAAGTTTGACTCCAGAGTCCATCAGTCTGGATCTAGATTCCATCAGTCTGATTTCATAGTTGCACAAAATTGGATCCAATGATGTAAATAATTGATTTTTGGGTTTATAAGACTAAAAAATGAATGAGATAATGTTTTGAGACATGTTATATATATATATATATATATATATATATATATATATATATATATATATATATATATATATAAACTTTCAAAAATAGACATCATCAAAAATCAACAACTACAAGGGTTTATAACTTGGGAATGTGAGAGTAAAAGACATGATTGATACCTATTTTTATTAAGTATTTATATAAAATATATTTATATTATTTCTAAAAATAAGTTTTTCTAAACAAGGAAATATATTTATAATATTTCAACTACTATGAATATTTGAAGCATCAAAGTAATTGGAGGAAAATCAATTTTGTTATATTGTTATCTTGGAGTAAGAATCAATTTCAAAACTAAATTTTTATGTATTTAGGAATAATAATTAATTTAAAATCTGATTTTTTATGTCATCAATATTTTTAAATTAGTTTGAAAATGATTTGTTAAAGTTGTTATTCTCAAACAATTAGTTGTTGAATAAGTTGTATTATAAATAGAACCTTATCATTCATAGTTGAGAAGTTATAAAGTAGATGATAACATGGATTGAATATAATTTTCCATAGATATCAAGTTTTATTCATATTATAAACATTTCCAAAATTAATAAAAATTTGATTTCATGAAGTTTCTACAAAGATAGTATTGTTCTAATCCTATTCCAAGGGAGAGCAAGGGTCCACTCAACTAAGGAAGCAAAATATGTTATGGTATTTATATGTTTATATTGTTATGTGTTTTTATCATTCATTACTATATGGAAAATTTTGTGTTATATGTTAACCTATAGGTATGCGTGTTTATGGATATGTGTTCCAATCAATATTACTTTCAGTCATTTGAATTTCAAGTATTTTTCTTTCACAAAAAAATCAATTTCAGCAACTTAGATTAAAAGTGTGTTTACATTTTATGCAATTTATATTTATGAAAATAAATTAAAGGTGTGTTGGATTTAATGAAATTTAAATTTTATCAAAGTGTGTTTTCATTGCAAACATTTTAAATTTTAACAAGTATGTTTGATTTCATAAGTAATAGAATAAATTTAAATTCAAAATAAATAGATTAAACTTTAGAAACAAATGATCCACAACTCCCCCAAAATTGACAATTTTTTATCATTATCCTTTATTCCTTATTATTTATTATCATTGTGAAACAATGTTAGTTTGATATGACATCAAATAAAATTATTTTATTACATAAGAGGATTAACAATCCCATAATTTTTGGAGATGTTGATAGGGATTTTATAGGTGTTAGTAAGGTATAAATCATAAACTAATAGTTTATTAATAAAACTTCCCATAAATTAAATAATTTTATGAATAGACAAAGATATTAAAAGGGAATATGTATGGCTAATAAAATTTAAAAAAACAAAATTTAAACATGGGAGATAATTTGGGAAATATATTGAATCTACAAAATAGGCTTAGGGAAAATAGAGCTCAACCAATAGGAAGAACCTTTGGTTACCCTATTATCCTAGACAAAGAAGAGAATGATACAATGAATAACATATCCCAATACCTAATTTTAAGTGGATATAAATATAAGATATTGACCTGTTCTTATTTGAGTTCAAATTATTATGTCAAGCATACGATGATAAAATATATAATAAAAAAATGAAATTATTTCCTTTTACACTTAAAGAATCAGCTATGAGGTGGTTCATGGGTTTGAATTTATATTCCATTAATTTGTGAGATTAAATGGAAGGGTAAGATATATAAAGGAAGAATTATTTTATATAAAATAAAAAAAGATTAAAATATGGAAGATTATCTAGACTGATTCCTCTTTCGCTATAGAAGATATGGATATGAGTTGAATGAAAAACCTTAGTAAAATATTTTTATTAAAATTATTATATGATGATTCTTGAGATTAATTAAACCCAATGGGAAAATAATATGCAAATTAATTAACTCCCACTAAAAGTATTGAACTATGTATGAACTATTCAAGGATAAAGACTAGTATTAGGCAACTAAAAAATAGGGAAATGAAGTAATGATGTAGGACACCTCATAGAAGAGTTTTCAAATCTTAAAATAGATATTTTAGTTCAATTAAAAACCACATTAGATGGATTTTAAGTAAAAACTAATGGCTTTACTAAACCTATAGCTATGTATTTCCAAAAAATTAAGTTTAAACATGGACTCTAAGATTTGCCTCTAGATAGGATAGGTATGTGTGGTATTTGTGATGTAAATAACCATGCCAAAAAAAAATGCATCCTCATTCATGTTATTAAGAATAAATTGAAACAAATTAACCAAATAATGGAATAACTCAATTACATACAAAGACAAAGGAACATTTCTTTCTTATGATCAAAATATAAATAACTTTGTTCCAAAAAATTCTTCTAATCCATTGATGATGCCATGGGATGGATAATGACCTCCAAAAACATGAGAACCACCAAATTGGTATAAAAAATATAGGACATAAAAACAACCATGGGTGTCACATCCAAATAAAAAACCATGGATAAATAAACATTGTGTACATCAACATGAATCCGATAAACAAAGAAGGTTTCCAATTACATTGATGTTGATTCCTACTCTTACTAGCTATCCTACACAAACTAAACAAGTAACTTAGCCTCAATTACTTTCAAAACCAATAGAAAAAACCAATAATAGATAGAATTTATTTTATATGGAATTAAATAATAAATAACTATTAGAGTCAATGCTATAGATTGTAGTAATATTCAGTTGTATTCAGGAAAGACATTGACTAGCCCTTCTCCACTCATCATCACAAAAATTCCTAAGGAAGAAGAAATTTCATGCCCTCCCATTGATAAAATCAAATAATAATAAGTAATTCAAGAGATAGAGGAAGAGATAAAAAAATATATGGAATAAAATAGTCTTGCTTCGAAGATGCCCAGAGTGGCTCCAAAAATTCTTAGTTTGGCTCTAGAGATGCCCAGTCTAGCTTATGAGACACCCAGTCTAGTTCTAGAGATACCTAGACCTTAGATATAAACTATACAACCATATTATTAAGGTAAAAAAAAAATATGAAGACACTAATTAAAAATAAATTGTATTTCAACTAGATTAAATAGTAAACATAAATAATTGGTTAATTAATGAGCAAGAAAGTATAATTTCTAAATTTTTTGAAGGAATATTTCAAGAGCATCTAGTAGAATTAGATTTGACTAAATATTATTTGTGAGATGTTGAGTATGAATATCATGTTTCTTGTACAGACAAGACCAATATACATAAATAATTTAAAGATGAAAAAGAAGCATAAAAGTGTTAAGAGGACCATGGCCACCAAATTAAAAAAATTTAGGTATGTATTTTTAGTTTTCATATAAATATAAATATGTTTCCTATGAATATGAATTTAATATTTAGAATAATATATCTCTACCATCTCAATATTTTTCAAATCAATTTCATCAACCATTCATCCAATTGATGCAATACCAAGCCTATTCATGGTGGCCTTCGCCACACCATTAATATTATGTTCATTTTGAGAATTTTCAAAATGTCTAGTGTATAATAATGAAATGATAGATTTTACACCTATTGAAATCCATCCATAATCAAGGATTATAGTAGGACCACACCCAAAATGAACCATGATAATATACCAATTTGGTGTAGTCGCTAATGTCATTTCATACTCATAAATAAACTAATCCCTGAGTCATATCCATTCATAATATAATTTATTTTATTATTTCTCAACTTCTCTTTTTAGACATACTTAAATAAAAAACCTTAGTAACCATGTGAAATTATGCAAGTAATATATCATATGAAAGATTTTCAAAAAACTTATATTCTTGGAAAACTTATTAACCTTTTGCTATAATATTTTAAAACTAACATCTGATATTTGAGTTTAGTATAAAGTATTTATGATCATATTTATTCACTGTTTTAGTTTACTAAAACAACTTGGATGCAACATAATCTTCCCAAAATTTTACTTTGATTATAAAAATCATAATTAATGGATTTGGAGTAGATTTTGAGTTAAGCTTAAGACCAATGAGATAAATTTATTTTATATGCACTATAAAAAAGTATTATGTTTTTGACAAACAAAGATACTTCATAGGATTAGCTCAAGCCATAATAAACTAGCTCAAACTAGCTCTGGAGTCCATTAGTTTGGAGTCCATTACTCTAGCCCCAAAGTCCATCAATCTATCTTTGGATTTACATAGATGAGATCATAAGCTCGATAAAGGATAGTTTGAAACATGCACATATTTTTATAAATCATGCAAATATTTTTGAATAATAGTGGGAGATTATTTTACATGCTTTTATATATAGGCTAATTTTTGGTTAAGTTGGCCCAAAAAAAAGAAATTTATGAGTATAATCAACTGTATACTTGATTTGAGTGTTGTATAATAACTAAAACAACTATTTCCTAATTTATTATCACATTATAATTTATTTAAATGTCAAAAAAGGTAAAATAATGAAAAAAAAAATTAAGAATAAAAACTTTTGTGTGTTGTTGACAGTCATGGTTAGAAAACTAACTTGTTGGCTAGCCATGTATTGTATAAAAGAGTGAATAAAAAAACCAAAAAATGGTTAATTAATAGAAAAAAAGAAAAAAAAAATAATAGGTAAAAATTAAAAACCAAAAAATGGATGATTTTCCTAAATAAGCAATATAGTTGTACCCGATTAACGTTGTCTTTTTTTTAATCTTTTAGAATCAAAGAACGTAAGCCACATCAACATGAAGTTAAAAAAATACAAATAGGAGCATGGCTATGGTATTTAATCTATTATTTTATTTATAAATATAATTATAAGTTTTTAAATTATAAATAGGTCCACTTGAAGAAATCTTTGAGCAAGAAATTTTTAAAAAAAAAGGAAAAAAAGAAAGAGAAAAAAAAAAGAAAAAAAAAATCTCCCCATGCATGAGGACATGCATAAGTGTGGGAAAGAAGATAAGGAAAGAGTTGAAAACTAGTAAATGATGGCTCTTTTCAAAAATTAAGTTACTAATTTTAAAATCCTCTTTTCACACACTTAATAAATACATTAATGAATTCAAAAGAATATGCATTGAGATCTTTCAATTCATCTTATTTAGTTTACATTAATAAAAGAGATGAAGATATTTATTTAATTCATTGAAAAAAGTGAGCCAATAGTCCCAACTAAGTATATATTTTAATAAAGCAAAAGATCATTGTTAAAATGATCACATAGAATGTGGATTAAAATAATGTATAATTATCCACTACTCTAAATAACATCAAGGCTAGCACAATAGAAAAAGTCTATGAAATTTTTGAAAGATGAAAAATGTTTCTTTTGGATAAAATAAGTGGACTGATTTCTTCCAAGAACATGACTATAATAAATAATTGAAAAATCTCAATCTCCAAGAAAATTAGGAGCACATGCTTTTAAGTGTGTGAGAGTGATGAGGCCATAAAATGTCATATTGTATCAGTAAATGACACTATTGTATCTTGTACAAATCATGTAATAAAATTTAATTAGATGTCATTTTAAGAAATTATACTTAATTTATAATAAAATATAGGAATTTATATAGTGTATTCTTTAGAAGTCATTGTATTCTACATTATTTTTATTTTCTTGTAATAATATTGTATATAGTTTTTGTTATTTATAGGTGTCTTTTGATAGCTTTTATCTTATAGTGTGTAGTTACACATTTGATTTTGTCTTGTAGTGTGTAGCTCAAGAGTCCTTAGGTAGTTGAAAGGACTTATTTGTAGATGAAGTGATAAGTCATTCTTTGGCTTATTTATTGTAATGCTTTCTAATTTCCAAACTGAATCATGAAATAGAATTTCATGTACATTTCAAATATATTATCTAGCATGTCATTGGTATCAGAGCTTGAATTAATTTTAAATAATTTGTTTACTAATATTCTCTCCTTTATTCATGACATAAACTCTATTATTTTCTATAACTAAGCACCATAGTCTATTGGATTTCTTAGAATTGTGTTGGGAATTATGAGGACTATGTTTTATTAGATTTTTTTAGCTTTCAATAAATTTGAACTTGAATTTGGTTGTGTATCTTGTGAGGCATTGTTTTGAATCTTAAAACTTATTGTGCTTAGGAGGTATCAAGGCATAGAAGATTGCTAACTACATTTTCACTGTAAAGGTATGATGTTCTAACCATTATTGTTGGTCAAAATTATGATGTGCTAATACCTATGTTGGAATTTGGATTTTTTTTTCATTTTTTTCTCTCTTCTTTGCCTATGTTTCAATCATCTAAACCTACACTTGCATCATCATTTTCTATCAGACCTAAAATAAAATATACCAAACATATATGTTTGCCATTTTTTTCGTATACAGTAGGTGAAAAATCCTATGTAGTTGGTGAAAGGTGCATTAATCCTAAAATAGTGGCATTTTAGCTATTTGGAGGTGTGTTATCATCTTGTGGATTTATATCTAAATTTTATTCAACCAACCACATCAAAAGTGCTATATTTTTAAGAGACCATATATATTTTATATATTCAAATATTGGAATCAATCCATATAAGATAAAAGGATAGAGGTACTTCATATTTTAATCTTTTTCATTTAAAAAGTAAAATTCAATTTTCTATTTTAAGTGTTTTATTTAAAATTTTGAAATTTAAATTTGAAAATCATTTAAATTTGGTGTAATTATTTCATTAAAATTTCCTTGAACAAACTAATCTCAGAAAATTTGGTAAATAAAAACCACAAATTTCAACTTCAAGAAGAAACATGGAGAGCTACTCTTTTACTCATTCACCACTGTCAAAAAATATGAATTTAGAAATTAAGAAAAACTAAGTATATTGATGTATGAGGTTTTATTTTTAAGTAAATAATAATGATAGGGTTAATAATTTTCATGTTCCACATATGTACCATGTACCACTCTCCTCTCACATACCTTAAGGCCTATTTCAAATATTGTCAAGTATATTGAAAGAGCTAGCTTCTTTTACGTATTAATGACTATATAGGAAGGGTGGGTATATCAAGAGGTTTGGTATATAGGTATAGTGGTATATAGAAAAGGGACTAATTTGGAGTGATAAGGAACCAATCAGGGTTTAAAAAATTCAAAATTCCAAACTCATAAATAAAAAATCAAAACCATGAATTCAATCAAATCTATCATTAGCACAACATTCTCTAGCAAAGACAATTGGTTAGAATGGTCTTGATAAGTGGAGAATACACTCATATTTAATGATCTATGGTTTGATATTTGTGATGTGGATACACAACTAGTTAATCCAATAGGGAATGTAAAGGATATTTATGCATGTAGGTAGAAAAATTAGAAAACATTGGCCTTGATGAGGGCTTCAGTCAACAGAGATGTGTTTCATCATATTCACGTGTGAAATACTCCATGAGAATAATTTAAAAAACTAAAGGAGATATATTATACTCAAAGTTTGAATTCATTCAATTATAGTTGAAACTATTCAACCTTGAGTTGAAATATGGTGATGTGATGAGATTGGATACAAAGATATATGCCATCAAACATGGTGTAGAAGAAACATGTGTAAACACAAACATATATATGACCACATTAATAAAATGCCTTCTTCTTAACTTTTCAACTTATTTGGAATCTGTACAAGCAACCAATATGTTGAAAACTCTAACATTTGATCAATTAGTTGAAAACATGATAGAAAGAGAAAAATCCTTTGGAAGAAAAACTGAGTCCATAATAGGAGAAAGTGTGTGATATGCTAAAGTAAATGCTTCTAAAACATCCAACAAGGCCACATACTCCAAAAAATAAAGGAAATAAAAATTACAATAATAAGTAAAAGGGAAAAGGTGGAAAAAATGAAAATCATGGTGGTAAAAAATAGAATGATAAACAAAACCTCTACTATGAATAGTGTGATAGAAAAGGAAATCATGAGACTCATGAATGTAGAACTCCATGGGAGAAAATTGAAGCATACCATAAGAATAAAGAGGAAAAATAAAATAAAATAAAAAAGTCAAAATCTACCCAATTCACCAGTGAATGTGTGTTTTTCAGTACATATGTTGAAGCAAATAGTGTCTTAATGAGTTATTTATCATTTGATGTTTGGGTTATTGATATTGGTGCCACTTACATATGACTTTGTGAAGAGACTTATTTGAGGAGTTAATTAAATAAATTTATGGTGTGGTATACCTCATAGATATATCAAGTCTAAAACCATGAGGAAGAGGTACAATAAGTCTCAAGTGTCCAAGGCTTCTAGATTTTAAACTCCAAAATTTCCTCTACCTTCCTCAATTAAAATGAAACTTTTTGTCCATAGTGATTAGGAAATAAGTCTATTCCATTTTGTTTTATAATGGTTATGTCACTATTAGGAGAAAAAGTGACAATGTAGTCATCTTTACTAGATCTAAGGAAGGGGAAATACTCAAACTTAGGGGTGAGCCATCAAATTCAAGGAATTATGCTCATCTCGTGGAAGACAAAATGTCTCCAAACATATTTTGGCATGTAATATTCAGGCACACTCACTATAAAAACATTCATGTATAGTAGAATAATGTTGTTATTAGTATGCCTACATTGCACATAAAATCATATGAAAAGTGTGAAGCTTGCATCTTGGATAAACAAGCAAGAGAACTATTCCCAAAGTCATAATCAAAAGCTGTCAACAAGTTGTAACTGGTTCACTTAGACTTGTGTTCTCTTTCAATCCTCTCTACTGGTGGTCATAAGTACTTTACATTGTTCACTGATCACTATAGCTAGATGACATAGATAAACTTTGTGAAGAAAAAATTAGAAGTCTTTGAGACTTTCCCAAAGCTTTGAAACATGATTGAAAATGAAGATCAAACTTGCATTGAGACACTTAGGTCATATAATGGTGGTGAAAACACTTCAAAGAATTTTGAATCCTATATTGAGTAAAAATAGGATCAAACACCATCTCATAATTCCTTTCACTCCACAATAAAATAGAGTTATATAAATAATGAATATAACTATGATGAATATGGTACATGCTATGTTGTACTATAAAGGGGTAAATTTGCACTTTTGGGCCAAAACAACTAAAACAATAGTATAAATTCATAATGGATCACCATCAAAAGATCTTGAATCCAAGACTCTATATGATATGTGGTGTGGTCATCTACCTTTAGTATGACATCTTAAATTTTTTGGATCCACTTATTTCACATTGAATCCAAAGTAGAAAATAAATAAATTAGACAAAAGGAGTAAAAAATGCATCCACTTGGGATATTCTAAATCCTCTAACTCATACAAGATATATGATGAGAAAGAGAAGTTTTTCCTCACAAGATTAGTTGTCTTTTATGAGTCTGCAAAGTATAAAGAGCACTTTGATTTCTAGGTGAGTCAAATTAATAAGTATGAAAAGTTTGATGTCTATAGAGAGAGTGATTTGGATGTTTTATACAATGAGTGGGGGAAACATAGTTGATAATCTATTGATTTTATATTATCTCCTATACATGATATTGAAACTCCTCCTGAAGGAGAGAGTGAAACTTAATTAGACAATGAATATGGGCTACTAGAATAGAGGGTAGAAAGTGATGGAACTTTAGAGGATGAACTTTAATCACCTAAAACATATAAATATATGCTTAAGTGGGCCACTCAAAAATCAAAAGATGTGAAACTTGATGAAGTTAAGAAAATGGGCACAAGAAGTGCACATGTAGTTGCATCACATCAGAGAAGTCCCTTAAATAAATCCAAGATAGAATTGAAAATCTCACCTTGAATGATTATCTAGAAGAACTTAATGTTGTGTTTGATTCAGAAGCAACCTATTTCAAATAGGCTGAGAAGCTTGAATCTTGGAGACAAGTAATAAAATATGAGTATAATGCATTGGTAAGAAATAGACTTGGAAAATGGTTGATACTCCATATGGATACAAACCTATTAGCTACAAGTGGGTTTACCACAAAAAATATAAGGTTGATGGCTCACTTGAAAATCATAAATCAACCCTTATTATAAAGGGGTATTTTAAAAAATAAGGAATTGACTACAATGAAACCTTTGATCCTAAAATAAAATGAACTACCATTTAAACCTTGTTGGATTTGGTAGTGCATAATGGATGGAAAGTTTAACAAATAGATGTCAAAACTACATTCCTAAATGGTGACTCAAGGAAACTATGTACATGAAAAAACCCAAAGGTTTTGTAGTAAATAGATAAGAGCACAAGGTGTGAAAACTAGAAAAATCATTGTATGGTTTGAAAAAATACCCTCGAGCATGGTACAAAAAACTAGATGAGCACCTCATGAATATTAAATTTAAACATTTTGAGTTTGAAAATGTAGCTCTTTTTATTAAAATAGTTGTCAAAATAGTTGTATTTGTGGTGTTGTATGTTGATGATTTGATCATCAAGGAAATAAAGAATGGTACACTAAAAAATTGAAATCAAATTTGATGAAAATCTTTGAAATGACTAATTTGTGTTATTTTCATTACTATTTAGGTATTGAAGTAATTCAAAAACCAAAGTATTTCTTCATCACTTAGTAGAAGTATGTTCATGACATTATGAAAAAATTTAGAATGGAATATTTTAATCCTCTCAACATGCCCATGGAACAAAATCTCAAATTGACATATGAAGATTAAATAGATTTAGTTGATGCCACTAAATATGTATAACTCATTAGAAGTCTGATTTATGTGACCACAACTCGACTAGATATATCATTTATAGTTGGTGTCCTCTCAAGATTCAAGAAAATGGGTAAAAGAGAGTCATCTCAAATTATTTCACCCGAGAATTGAAGTGATTCCTTTAGTGTTGCAACATGTCTAAGAAAAGCCTCCACTTTTTCACTAAATCTCAATTTGAGAGAGTGGAGTTGACTTTGTAGATATAAAAATTATGCTCTCATTCTTGAATTAATATATAGTTTGGAGCTTGTCCTAAGCTTCCTTGGATAGTTTGGCTTCATGTATATGTGGTTTCACTTCATCTGATACCCCAAATATTATGATCAATTTTGCCTTTTGATTGGATTTGTCATATTTACATTGTTGTTCAATGTCTGTTGCATGTTGAGTATAGGATCAATCTACAATAGGCAAAATTTACTCAAATTCTACTTTAGTCTTGAGATTTATCTTCTAGATAGAATATTTGTTTCCTTTGAGTAGTTGTGAATCTAGTAGAAAGAATTCTGGAGCTTATGCAACCATTATCAAGACTACAAGTGATGGATTAATTTCTTATCACTCCAGGTATATAGGTATTCCTTTCTATATACTATCAAACTAATATACCAAACCTTTTTTTATACATGCCCTTATTTTATACCCATCAGTATGGATAAGAAGCTTTCCCTTTCAATATACTTGGTGGTACAAGAAAGAGACATAAACATATGAGAAATAGTTCAATACTTGGCACCTAGATAATACTAAAAAAGGTTCATCCAGTCACTAGCACCTACTTAGATGGAATTCCTCATATGCACACATAACTTTGATATACTTGGAAATTCCACCTTTAGGATTTAGACCTTTAGGTTGCAATGAATAGATACATGGAGGGAAGGCTATGAATGCATGTGCCTTATTTCTCCCTGATGATGTAAAAGTTTGATGCCTAAACATCATTGTTTCAACTATGTTATGTGTTTTATGTAGTAACTCAAGAGCAATGACATTACCAATAAATGTGAGTCAAAGACATAACTATGACTAAACACTATGATCAAGTTCAAAAAACTCATGATTATTGTGCAATTTTAATGAAATTACAATGTCTTGCATATGTAATTCAATATTTTTATAATTCTTTAAAATAAATAAAAATGCACAATTTTTCTTGTTGATCTTTATTACCAATTTCCCCTTTCTTTTTGTTTTTTTTCTTTTAAAATTACCCCCTAAAAAAAGAGTTTTGATGCTAAATTTAGTGTAATTTATAAGTTTTTGGGTATCACTAAACTTTATACATGGAGGGAATTGACCTTTGCACCTTTTGTAAATGAAAGTTTTAATAAAAGAGCAACTTGCCAATTGACAATTATTTTAACTTTAAGTTGGATAAAAGGGGTAAAATGGAGTGTCAAACACACCTTATGACATGAAATTCACCTTGGATTGTTAGGATCAATTAGAGTTTACTAGAGCTTTATTTTATGCACATAAAGTTCAATAATATACATAGGCCATATATAGAGAATATTTAAATACACTAATAATATATAATATTATTCACACACTCTGATAATAAAATAATATGGGGCATTACATATATATAGGAACATTATTCCTATATTCATGGAGATTATTTCTCCATTAATATTTCTCCCCTAAATCCCTATGATTATACAAATTCTATATACGATATATTAATTTAACTCACAACAATATAGCTAAAAAATAATATATTCTAATCTATTATCGTAATATTGTTTATAATAATATTTTTATAGCTAATTACAAAAAAATATAACTAACAACCAAAATATACATAATAATGAATTATTACTCACATAATTATTCATATTATAATGTACAAATTACTATGAGGACCAACTATTTCCTAACATTTCCCTTAGGCCTTATATGGTAATTTGTGTTTCATAGGACTTAATGAAAGTAATGAAGGAACACATCAACTTCTTATCAACCATTCATTATCAAAAACACATAAATAAAATTAGTTTGGGAACTTCAAATAGGAACATATTCCATCAATCATTCATGGAGGGAACACATCGACCTAGTAGTGTGGAAACCATGATAGGAACACCATCGATTTAACTTTCAATCCTACCTCCAACAATTGACATGAATATAATTGTATGCCATCACATACTCATAGGTCTGCATACTACTATCATGATCTTGTTGTACATGAACACTAATATTTAAAGGAACACATCATGTATTTACTTTATGTGACCATACAGACATGTCACTAGTGGATCATATCTATAAAGAAGTATGGTAGTCATGACATCTCTATAATTAGCTACTCTCCTAACTGTTACTACATTATTATTTCTTCTAAACACTTTTTTTATGTAATACCTTATGTAATAAAATAGGAAACTCACCTCTTATTTGTCACACACAAAAAAATGTTAACAATATGTAAAAATATATGCATCACTATAGCAATAATCACCCCATTGTTAGTGGCTAATGAGAGGCATAGAAAGCCTCCATCCTCCACTATCCTCCAACCTCTAGTTGATGAAGATGATCACTCAGATTGATGATGTCGTGAAGCTTAGATGCATGTCACTTTTAAGGGAATAGAGTCCCCCCCACAAGATTGACATTTGACTTAGGACATCAGGGTCGCTAAAAAATGTGTCCATAAGGCAAATTATTTTTATTTTTACAATTTTTTTTGTTTTTGAGACTTTTTGACAATAACAACTCACTAAAAATGTAAAATAATTTTTACAAATGATGACATTATTTTGATACTTTGATTTTTTTAATATGAATCTTTTTGACATACTAAATGACAAAAAGGTCTTGATAAATAACCCAAATCTAAATATAAATTTTAATATAGCAAAAGACTAATTTTAAAAATTTATCAAATAATTTAAACTCAAAATAAAAAACAACTTCGATCAATTTTAATATCAATATTGACACCTAAGACCTAAACTACATCCTAATGCTTAAAAAATAGCAATAAAACCTGATGAAATACTATTGCATTTGGACATTAATCATTTATTACTATGAACAAAAACTTTTTAATATATAACTCTAAAGACTTCAAAACAACATAGAGAAATTAACCGATGCAAAGTTTAAAACTTAAATGACACACAATATGAATTTGATTGATGCTTAAGAGGACTAATATAGAATCTAAATTTTAAAGACATACCTGAGATAGTCTAACTAATAAAAATACACTAAAAAAGATAGAAATACATTCATAGGGAGATTTAATCCATTAGATGATGTTGTGGTACAACAGATAATGGATTGACAGTTCAAGTATAGGATTTAAGCCACAAAACAAAAAATGCATGTACATGGATTATCAAGACTATTTTTTTTTGTATTTTAAATTTTATGGAAGCCAACCTCCACATGAACAAGTTCACTGAAAGAGATAATTCCAATGCAAATCTTTAAGTTGACCACTATGCTAAATGCAAGTTCAGGAGAAATTTACCATGTATCTAGATTTAGTTGTAGTTTACACATATTATAAAAAATGTATGATGGGTGAACATAGATTTGATCCATAGGTGCACAATTCAATAGCCTACAAGAATATTACAAAAATATTTGTTGCATGAAATAATAACTGAAATGACCAGTTATAATGGGTAAAAAGTAGCCAAGATAGTAAAGAGTATTTATTATGGCAATAAAAGATGCCAATCTACAAGATGAATGGTCTTATGGACCATCATGAGAGAAAGAAGAAAATTCATAACTTATAAGAGGAGAGTTAAGATGCCATGGAGATCAAATATGAAATTTTGTGTCTATTATTACTTTTTACAAATTTGGTTATACACTAGCTCTTGCTTTATTACATATCCATCATTGAAAATCCCTAAATTGGATTTGATACCAATGTTAGGATCAATTAGAGTTTACTAGAGATTTCTTTCATGCACACAAATTTCAATAATATACACAAGCCACATATAGAGAATATTTAAACACACTGATAATATATAATATTATTCACACACTCTGACAATAAAACAATATGAGACATTATATATATATATATATATATATATATATATATATATATATATATATATATATATATATATATATATATATATATGAGAAATATTCCTATCTTCATGGAGATTATATCTCCATTAATATTTCTCCCTAAAATCTATATGATTATGCAAACTCTATATATGATATATTGTTGTAACTCACAATAATATATCTAAACAATAATATATTCTAATCTATTATAGTATTATTGCTTATAACAATATTTTGATAACTAATTACTACCAAATATAACTAATAACCAAGATATACATAATAATGAATTATTAATAACATAAGTATTCATATTATGATGTACAAATTATTGTGAGGACTAACTATTTCTTAACATGGATCTCTTTAGTTGACAATTCAATCAATTTTCTATGCTCTCCATTAATTTTCCTTTGTTGCATGTTGTAATTAGGTTTTTAGGCCAATTTTTAGCACTAAAATAGTTATATGAAACAATGAAAAAATTTAATTTAGTCTTGGATAATGACCAACACAAATTCAAAAACATGACACAAAAAATGGCACTCAAAAATTTGACTTGTATGGCCCAAAATTGCAAAAAACTGACCTACCTTTATAGATTGTGAATAGACTATTTGTAGGCATCAAAATAATTATAAAACCTAATAAAAAGTGGTATATAATATTATTTAAAGTTTTCATAAATTATTTATAGACATCCCACAAAAATTTTAGTACCTTTTGATAAACAGTCTTCAAGTTATGGTAGAAAATCAACTTGCATGTTTTTAGGCAGTAAAAAACACAAGAACAATTTTGCTTCCAAAGAGTTGTACAACTAGTTCCTTATGAGAGATAATTATTATTAAATTTAAATTAATATGTAATTCAAAATATCCAATTTTAATCATGGTCCTATCACTTTTCTAATTCTCATACTGTATACAATAATATAAAAAAGTGTAAAAAATAAGTATCCATGTAGTGCACGGGTTTCTCCCAGATTTCTTATAGGTGCAGAACGTTTATGGTGGCTAAGATACAAAATATTAAGGATACATAATATTTATATTCATTCCATTCAATGAAAACATTAAAAATATTATGAATTAATACAAATATTAATGCCAAAAATATTTCCTATATAATAGGGTAGGCATTATCTTATCCCGATCCAAAAGCTATACAAACTCCCTAATATTATATGAGAGATATAAATGAACTGTAGAAAGTTAAAATAATATTATTTATATATCATAACTACAATGAGTAATAAAATATTACTCAATTACATTTATTTTCAAATGGTGAATTAATCACCCTTAGGATAAACCTAATATACTTAACATAGTTGTAGTTACTATTTTAGCCTATCTCAATTAATAAGTTCAGTGTATGTTTATATATGAGTTTAACACCCAATTGTTCTATTTTATATATGGTAATCACCCTTGTGAATTTTCATTTCTATATTATTAACCATATCTATCCAAGTAAAGGATTCCTACATCTAATTCAGGGTTAAAAATTTGATGAACCTAATTTTTGAACATCAAACCCTAGGAAAATTAGGGGTTTTTGATTTTTCCTGATTATTGTAATTTGTTATAAATTTTAAATTTTTCATTTGGAAGTAATGGAAAATTTTAGTGCAAAAAACTTATTCCAAATGGAATAAAAGGAAGCATTGATTACTCATCTCCATAATAACAAGAGCTTAATGGATGCATTTTTGTATGATACAAGAGATGAAATAAGTAAACATGATAAAACTAAGACTTATTAACCTATGATGGTAAATTATTGTAAGGTATTATAACTAATTCCATACCTATCAATCCACCTAATATAGTGGAGGCATATATTATGTCTTCCTACCTTTGTTTCCTAAAAACCTAAACATTATTTCTATGTCTACCATGGAATTAACAATTGTTTCAACTTAAATAGCAATTTTATGCCTATTCAAACAATGTTTACATCCCCTTTGATGACTACTAAAATTTATAATCTAATCTCAATGGTTCCACAATTTAAACACTCCTTTAAGTTATAAATACATTGGAGGACAAGGTCACAAACATTGAACAAAATGCTTTAAAATATTTACATGCTATTGATTTTCAAGATGTGTTGCATAACCATCTTGCACTTTAGATATCTTTTCAAATTTTTAAAATTGGGTTTGTTACACCTAAGGTCACATTTTATGATGGAAAGGGTGATACTTAAGAGAATATTTGAACCTTTTATGTAGCATGCCTTGACTGTGCCTCAAATGATAAAATTTTGACCAAATTATTTTCAAGAAGCCTCAAGGACTATGCTTTGAGGTGGTTATATGGCTTACCTCTCTAATAAATGAAAGCATTCAAAACTATTTCAAATCATTTTTTTTCATAAGTTTCCATTAATATTTATAAAAAGGTTTCCTATGATCAAATTTACAAATCAAACAAGAAATAAATAAACCTATCAATGAATATGTCTTGAGGTATAAGAAAATGCTAGCAAAAATGACCAATCCTATGGAAGATAAGGATTTATAAGAAATATTCAAGCAAAGTTTGCTTACTTGTTTACATCATTCCATTATTTTTAATAAGTTCAAGTCCTTTGATGCCCTATGCCATGTTGTACGAGACCATGAAATTAAGCTTATTTCATTAAATAAGCTTAAGTATGTAGCAAACACACTAGCTACATTTACATCTAATATAAAATTTCCAATCAAACCAAGTTATAAGGTAAATCCCCTTGAGCCTAAAAAGGAAACAACCAACATGGTTAACATAGTTTCATAGTAGCCTAATTAGCTTGTCCTATTTAATACACTAAAGAGATAATTTACACATTTACTTGAGTTTCATGCCTCACTACTCCTATGGTTAGTAGAGTGATAATTATATATCTCCCTCACCCTATATAATTTGATATTAATAGAACTCTAACCAAAGGATATGATGTGAATGATTATTGTGATTTTCACCAGAGACTAGGACATTATATGAATATATGTTTTACCTTTAAGCATAAGATCCAATACCTAATTGATGACTAAAAGATTAAATTTGATGATCCTTCAAAATAATTAGGTTCACAACCTGGTGATCACCACAAATACAAAATATTTAACAATCCTTTATAAGACCAATTTATGAAGGAACCAAAAGTGTAAATGGCATATAATACACATCCTCCTCCATCACATTATGGGCACCCATTAGATGGGATTATCAGTGATTACACATGATATACACCTTATATGGTTTATATACCTATTTCTTTTAATGATAGTGAGATTAAGGATGATGAATATGATATTCATTCTTTATTCATTCGAGTATACCTTGATAAGAACCCTATATGAAGTGTTATGATTGATAATGGTGCAAGTGAGAATGTTTTCACCATGCCATTACTTATGCACTTGGGTTATACTAATCATGATTTTTATCCTTCTACTAGATTAGTTAGATGATTCATTAGGACCTCTCAAAAGGTTCTTGGTAAGATTGACCTACCTTTATAAGATAGTCCCATGCATGTGGTTACTACCTTTTTAGTTATAAATTCTATGGAAATATTTGATATTTTATTTGGAATACCTTGGATCCATTCACTTTGAGTAGTACCTTCTATAGTGCATGGGTATATTAGATACATTAATTCCAATTGGGTAATTAAGTTTCCAGAATCCCATATGTGCATCTTTTTTATTAGAATTTGTTTATACCCAGGGAGTTAAATGTCAAACCTAATAAGGTTGATACACCACAAAAGGGTAAGAAACATGTAATCCCATTTACTAGGTGGCTAGTACTTGAGTGACCATTATATTAGATACATACAGTGGATTCCACAAAATCCTCATCTTCTATTATGTATCATGTTGAGATATCTAAAGTACCTACACATGTTTTTATTATTGTTATTCAAAATAAACCATAGATCACTCAGTGATGGGTTCCAAAAAACCCTACTCCTATTACTCCTATTTATATAAGATCATAGAGTCTTATTTTACATACTCAAAGCATCAAAAACATTATAGTGGTATATTTTCACCTATACATTCTCATTAGTAGCTTCACCATGTTATTATGCTACGTTCACAGTGGGAAGATATATATGATCACCCTTTGGATGGGATCATAGGATATCCTTTCCATTTCACATTCTAAAAATACTAAAAAAATTAAAAAATTAAGAAATACAAAAATAATTTTAGCACCAACATGTTCTATTGGATCCTTGTCATCTATGTGTTAGTTCCATGTTGATGGATGGCATATCATTTACTCCTACATACACATGTGTGTCATGCTTCTATATTCAAGTGTGATATAGGCATATATATACACATGATCTATTCTTATTTTGGATGTTGGGTCTTTTCTCTACTCATGTCATATAGACAGTGGGGTCACTCACCTCTATGATCATGATAATAATAGGTTATATCATTTTATGGTTCCTCTAAATTATCATGTTTTGAGCTCATAACGTACTTATATGTTCCTTTACCCATGATTATATGTTGCACATGGTACTTGATATGATATGCCCTTGAGGTTTTATGCTAACACATTTTATCCATGGGTCATTATGACATGTTTATGTTGGTTGTTTATGTTTTATTTTATGTACTTCTTTGAATGTCTTACCTTGTTATTATCTTACTTATTTAAGCATTTGAATATGACACATTTTTTGTGGCCCCCATTATTATGTATGATTTATTTGACATTTAAACATATCAGCAATTATTGTATGGACATTTGAATATGTCACCTTAATTTTATAGATATTTGAATAAGTCATGTCCCTTTGATTGTGTGACATTTGAACATGCCCCTTGTTTGTGGTCTCTTTGGACCATTTATTTTTGACTTGATTTTGAGTACTCTTATGTGTGTTCTTTATTTGCTTATTGATATCTTACTATTACTATCTAGACATTGCCATGATCCTTATCATTCATCTTAGGCCTGCCTATAATCAAATCATTCTATGTGCTTCAATGTTATATCTACTTAGACATGTCCTTATATATTCTACATGGTTACATTTAAAAATTATACAATTGTTTTATTCTTTTGAGGTGAGGTAAATAATAGTTTCTATTATTCCCTTACCTAAAAGGGGGGCATATCAATGGGGGTATGTCATAGAGGCATGTTCCTCACAATTGGCATAATTTTTAGATTTAGTGGGGGCATGTCAGATAGGAATGGATTCTGCACATTCATAATTTTATATTTAGTGGGGGCATGATTTAAAAGCATTTTATCCACACTCATTTAGTATTCAATACTTATATCAATTTTTAGATTCAGTGGGGGCATGTCATATAGGAATAAATTCTACACATTTACATTTTTTAGATTTAGTGGGGGCATGCTTTCAAAGCATGTTCTCTACACTTATTCAATATTTAACATCTACAAATTACAATGAGAATGTTTTGGAAACATGTCCTCCACATTGACACTTATTTAAAATTTTAGATTTCACATATATAGTGGGGGAATGATTTTGAAACATGTTCTCCATAATTTCACAATTTTTAAATTATCAAAAGCACATAATTATATGATTCTATAGATAAAATTTTGGGATTATGTATCACTTCAATATTTTACACTTGGAAAACCTAGACCTTGGTTGTTCCTCTCAATTATTTACCTTTTCCACTTCCACAAGTCTCACATATGATCTATCTTTATGCCCCTTGGCCTATATCTCTTAGTTTTACTAGTCTTATGTTGATGACCAAGGTCTTGTGTATTTCCCATATTTCTTAAAATTTACTTATCTTCCATATCTACGAGTTTTGAACTTGTACCTACTCTCTTATTCCCTAGACACTAATGTTTAGGTCAAACAATATCATTAGTGTTAGTGTCCTATTCTAACTCAAGTGTCTAGTGCCTTAACATCATCCAATTTACAAATGAAACATATCCTAAGGATCAACCTAAGTGATTTAATGTGAGTTATTACTCTAAAGGGATTGATATAAATACAAGATCAACCCTCATTCATCCCTCACCTAGAATAAGACCAAAAAGATCAAGGCAACTTATCAAAAGAACCCTATCAAGAATTTAATTGATCATAGGTTTCCTATTTCTATGTAAATCATAGCTAATACACATATACAAGCCTAAAGTAATAAAGGATGAGCCTAAGATCTTGATTTTCTGAGTTATGAGTTATGTCACTATTGTACTTATTTTGCACATATTATATGATTTAAAAACACAAGCCACTATATAGGTGGGAACTAAATTAGTTTGATGTCCTCTTAAGAGTATTATATATGTAGGAAATATACTTTTATAGAGGGGTAATTGGGGTTAGCTTGATATCGTGTGCTGATTAACACATTTTTCCTTAAGGTCACATTGAAAATGGAAAGCTAGGGTTTTTTTCCATTTTACAAGGCAAGACTATCGATGACCTAGATCTGAATGCACTAGAATGAAGGAAAAGTAAAACCTAAAAGTATCTAGGTGGTCACATCTTATTTTAGTATATATTTTGTAGAGAACACTATCATTGAAATTAGACAATAACATCAATGTAACTATCCCAAGATGACATTACTATTTAAAAAGCTAGAAGTATCAGATCCAAAATCTAATGATTGTTCTATAATATCCTTCTAGCCTAATTTCTACTTGTTATAGATCCAGAACTACATTAACATCAAAACAATCTAAGTTCTCACTTCTTTATCATTTATATATATAGCATAGTTGTACTTTCCATATTTAGACTTTATCAACATAATAAATTTAGTGTATGCTTATATCTGAGTTTAGCATTTAATTGGCATGATATAGATCTGATTATCACCCTTGTGACATTTCATTTCTATATACCCCTTTAATAAAATATAGATAACACCAAATCTATATTCTATTTTAGGTTTAAACATTTGGTAAACCTGATCTTTGAACATCAAACCCTAGGTCACGTAGAGTTTTCTAATTTTTTTATTGTAGATCCTTAATTATCATAAAATATGTGTAACATGGATGCCTCTATTTCCCATTTTAGATTCAAATATGTCATATTTTTTATGGTTTACTATATTACTTATCTTTTTAAATATTATAAGAAAATCTATGCCAATAAGGAGAGGGTTTTTGAGTGAAACCAACACTTAATATCTTTTCAAAATTTATTTATCAATGTTTTAGAGACAACATATAGATTCCAATGTGTATGATCTCAACCTTTTAACCTACCTAAATATTATTTGAATGATAACTATGATCTCTAACCCATTATTCACCCATGACTTATATTGGATTCCATGATCTATGTTGTTACTACTTGAAGAGGTAAGGTTACTCCATCCCTCTTGCCACTTGTTAGTATACAATAAGTGCCACCTAAACCTAGGTTTGTCGTAAAATCTAAGGGATATGACATTTTTGACCAATAAACATAAAATATTTCAATCTTTGTGCTCCTAAAAGAATCTACTATTTATAAGGATATCCTATACGAAGCTTTACATGAAACACAAGTTCCAAGTAATATTGAGCCTACTTATTTTATGGATATTATGAATTATATTAATAATAACAATAAAATAATCACCTTTGATCCATTATATTTACCATCTAAAGATATTATTTCCCAAAAGTTTCCTTTGTTCATAAAAGTAACAATATAAAGTAAAGGTATCAAAGGAGTGCCCATTGATAATTTATCAAGCATAAAAATATGTAGCATATAATTCATAACCACCATGGGTATCAACACTATCCTTATTAAAATAATTATTATGCACAATAAATGATTTGATAATTCACATATCCCTCTATTTGGACAAACGACATTGGATGCAACCTTAGGACCAAAAATAATTTCAACTGCTTTTAAAGTCATGTCTCAATCCTTACATTATATTTACTTATGGGTAGATCTTAGATACATTTAATGGAATTTGTCCCATATAAAATTCATTAATGTGTAAAATTCATACATTATGGGAACTTATTATCCATGTCTACTGATGATGAGACTTTAATTTTTTTCAAAATGATACATTTTGAATATGAAAGCATCCCTATAGTGGTACCACCTAAGCAATCCATACCTTTTCAACATATACATACATATGAAATAGGTGAGTCAAGACAATGAATTTTTCCTCTATAGATATAAATAAGGCACTAAACTCTAAGGTGCACATAGATATTCATAACAAAGAAGAAAAATTAACAAAAGAGTCACAAAAATTTCAATAATCCCCAAAATTTGAGATTCCTTTATTAGTAAATACCAATAAAAAATATGGCCATGTTTTAGATTACTATGATAGTGATGATTACACAACCTATGATATGATAGATGAGAAAATATTAAACTTAAAATTTGATCCACTTGATCACTTTTCACATAACCTATTTGAACCTATGAATCTTGGCACATATAAGCTAAACCCACTTGTAAAAAATACAACATTGAATCTAGATAAGGGAAAATAAAAACTAGTAGATGAGAATGTAAATTATTTTTATTTCATACACCCCTCTTGGTTAAAATCATTGAGTCAACCTTATAAGGTTCAAGTTCAAGTACATAATCTGAATAATGTGTAATCTTCTCAGAAGGATTTACCCCAAATACTATAGATCAAAATGGAACATAATATCATCAATACCATCTTATCTTTGTTAATTGAACATATAATGGTTTATTTACCTTTTACTATACATAGATTAGGCAATATACTACTTCCCACATAAGGAGTACCATATTCTAATTACCAACGAATCGTTGGCTATACTACTAACCAATGTGTGGCATTGAAAAATATAACCTAGCAACACAAGAGTGAAAGGAACATATATAATATATCCAAAATAGGCAAAAGGAAAAAAAATTCTTATCTTTTAGAAGAAGTATACCTCAAATCAAAAAAATCATGATGATTTAACTATTACTGCTAATATTGATGGGGTATATTTCTACCATATCGGGTTTGATCCAAACAAGCGAGATATAACTTATGGGACTAAATTTATTACACAATTGAGACAAACTATAGATGAAAGAATAGATTATCCCTTGGATATAGAATATCAAGGATACATTCACTTACCTATTGCTTGCATCCCACTTGTTGAAGCTTCAACTATATGGATATCAATAAATGAACCACATTTAAAACTAAAGTTTAGACAAACTTGGTTAGTTGAGTGTAATGCTAAGTTAGATAGTAAAAATATGTATGTAAACATTCCTCATATTGGTATAGAGATATATGTATAACATGATGGACATGATTAATTTCCTGCATCATTGGCTTCAGGAAAACCATTATAGAAAAAACATTGAAATGTTGGTACTAAATCAATGTAAAAAAAATCTTAAAATCCATTATATGTGGCCTTACACTTTTTGAGGATTAGGAATTACTGGATTAAACCCATGTCAAAAAAAATTCCAAAAATTCCAAAAAAATAAAAGGCATACACAATTCCAAAAATATTTTCAGCACTTACATGTTCCATTGACTCTTTGAAATCCAGGTGTTACTTCCATATTGATGGATGTCATACTCAGTTACTCCTACATACACATATGGGTCACACTTATACTTGAATGTGATAAAGGCATACACAAATACATTATACATTCCTATTTCAAATGTTGGTCTTTCCCTTTACTCATGTAATATCAACATAAGGGGTATCCACTTCTTTAGTATTGATACATAGGTTATATGATTAGACAATCACTCTACATTATCGTGTTTGAGCTTAAATTGATACTTATACATGCCTATTATCCATGATTATATATTACACAAGGTAATTTATATGCTATACACTTTACATTTTTTCCTAACACATTAGAACCATGGGATACTATGATATGTTTATGTTGGTTGCTTATGCTTTACTTTATGCACTTCCTTGAGTGTCTTGTATTTATTTTTAGATCAGTTTAATATGCTCATTTACTTATGGTCCTAGTTCTTATGCATGCTTTCATTAATATTTGCATGCCATTATTTATTATATGGATATTTTAATATGTCATCCTTGATTTTATGGACATTTGATTAAGTCATGTCCATTTAATTACATGACATTTGAATTAATTTTGAGTTATCTTATGTGTAAGTTTATTTTATTATTGAGCTTTTACTATTGCTATATAGATATTTCCATGTTCTTTATCATGTATATTAGGCCTACATGTGATCACATTAGTTTTATGTGTTTCAATGTTACATCTACCTAGACATGTTCCTTCTATATGTTCTATGGTTATATTCATAGATTATACAATTGTCTTATCCATTTGAGGTGAGGTAACTAATAGTTCTTATCTTTCCCTCATCTCAAAGGGAGGGAATATTAGTGGGGGCATGTCATAGATACATGATCTACACACTCATTCACATTGGTATTTATATCAATTTTTAGATTCAGTGAGGGCATGTCATATGGAAATGGCTTCCACACATTCATAGTTTTTAGATTTAGTGGGGGCATGATTTAGAAGCATGTTAAACATACACAACATATTATTACTTATATCAATTTTCATATTTATTTGTGTAATTCCATATATAAATGGCTTACACACATTCACAATTTATATATTTAGTAGGGGCATGCTTTATAAGTATGTTTTTCACATTCATTTAGTACGTTACTTATATGAGTTAGATTTAGTGGGGGCATGATTTTAAATAATGTTATCCAAACCTATTTAGTATTCAACATATTCATTTTATAGTGGGGAAATGTTATGGAAACATGTTCACCACATTGTTACTTATATCAATTTTAAGACTTCTCCATATATAGTAGGGGAATGCTTTGGAATAATGTTCTTCACACTTATAGAGTTATCCAAAATTTCCAATGCACATAGTTGTATAATTAAGATTCACAATTATGGTTAAATTTTATACATTGGTACCATTTTTATACATATTTTTAACATAAGACACATATAAGATGCATATGCTATATAATATGTGCCTAATATTATAAAATCTAAATTAGTTTTAGATTCTAAAACTCTTTTATGGACTGTTACCAC
The DNA here is from genome assembly GCA_037957365.1 of Torreya grandis. NCBI lineage: Eukaryota > Viridiplantae > Streptophyta > Pinopsida > Cupressales > Taxaceae > Torreya > Torreya grandis. The sequence continues at coordinate 1,800,723 of JARHVA010001368.1, read as the reverse complement.
ATCATGCAATTTTTTCATACTGATACCCCACATAATTTTATGAAATTTTATTGAGATGATATATTAAAATAGTTGGTTCACCTTTTGGTATGGTTGAGGTGATCAAATAACTCAATCTTGTCAAGTTTCTAGGTTAAAATTTATCATCCATACTCACCAAGTTATAAGTATAATTGGTTTCCATAGTTGAGCTAATCTCAACTATTAGGTGGTAACTCACTTTTGATCTAAGGTTAGGCAAATGTGCCTTCAAATATATATCTCTCTTTATATATATCTCCTTAGATATATAGACTTTAAGCATTTATCTATATTTTCCCAATCTTAATTTTAGAGCCTTACAATGATAAATATTTTTTGAAATAACTTCCAATAGGCATGATAGTTAAATTGACACACAAGTTTAATCCTAAGCCTTACTCTTTCAATTTCAATCTATTTAAAGTAATTTCAACTTAGATTATATGTACTAATGTCAAATTGTAACATGTTCTTGGTTATAGGTTAGTGAACATCAAAGCACTCAAATTGGGCACAAAAAAAAGGTGTGCATACACAACCATGTTTTCATTCCTTTCATTTAAACTAGAAATTTTATTACTATATTAAAGGGGAGGGGGGAATGTAGATGATATTTTGTAATTATATAGCACCTCAGTCTTGTATACTTGGAAAATTTAGACATTCGATATTCCTCTCAATTCTTTACCTTTACCAATTCCATAAGTCTCATATCTTCTTTATCCATGTGTCCCTTGGCCTATACCTCTTAGTCTAACTAGGCTTATGTTGATGACTCGGGTCTTCTATCTTTCCCATAATGCTTAAAATGTACTTATCTTACATATATACAAGTTATGAACTTGTACCTACTCTATTTTTCCTTAGAAACTAATGTTTGGGTCAAACAATAAAGTCAACATTAGTGTTCTATCATGATGCAAGTATTTAGTGCCCTAAAGCCATCTAATTTTCAAATGAAATATATCTTAAGGGTCAAGATAAGTGATTTAATGTGAGTTATTACTAAAAAGATATTGATATAAATACAAGATCAACCCTCATTCATTCCTCACCTAGAAAAAGACTAAAGAGACCAAGACAACTTATCAAAATCACCCTATCATGCATTCAATTAACTAAAAATTCCCTATTTCCATACTAGTCATAAGGACTACACATCTATAGGTTTTAAGTACTAAAGGAGTATCTTAAGATCCCAATTTTCTAAGTTACAATCTAGGTCACTATTTTACTTATTTACCATGTATTTTATGATTCATACACAAGCCAACACATAGGGGAGAACTACACTAGTATAAGGCCATATTTAGAGTATTAGTTATGTAGGAAGCATCATTTCATATAGGGGTCATTAGGGTCATCTCAACATTGTGTTCCCAGTAACCCATTTTTCCCCAAGGCCACATTGAAGATATAAAACTAGGGTTTTTTCCATTTCATAAGGAATGACTATCCATAATGTAGATATGAATGCACCAGAGTGAAGGTAAAGAAAAACCCATAAGCATCCATGTGATCACATCCTATTTCAATATATATTTTATATATGACACTAGCATCAAACCCAAACAATAATGTTGATGCAACCATCTTAGGCTAATGTTACTATCTAGAGATCTAAAAGCATCATATCCAAAATTTGAGGATTGTTCTAGAATCTCCTTCTAACTTGATTTCCACCTGTTCTAGATTCAAAACTGTACTAGCATAAAAAAATTTAAGTACATCACTTCTTTGTTATTTCTATATCTAACATAGTTATTTTTTTCATATTTACACTGTCAAAATAATAAATTAATTATATGCTTATATCTAAGTTTAGAATTTAATTGACCTACTATTATTTAATTATCACCCTTGTTCCATTTAATTTCTATATACCCATTTAATACAATCTAGATAACACCAAATCTAGATTCTAATTTAGGGTTAAACGTATTCAGATTCATAGTTGTGAAAAATTCATATACATTGGTACTCTTGTTATACATAGTTTCAACATGGGATATATCTAAGGTGAATATGCTATGTAACATGCATAGATTTTTAAAAAATCCAAAATAGTTTCAAATTTTAAAACAATCTTAGTTATTATCATCATTCACCAATATGTACTTTTATAGACTATATTGAGCCAATTTACTATAGTAGTTGGTTCATTTTTGGTATGGTTGAGGTGATTAAATAACTCAATCTTGACAAGTTTTCAGTTTAGATTTGGTTGTATCATTTATCCTTACTAATTTAATAATATGAGTTGACTTTTTTCTCTCATGCTTACTAGGTTAGAACTATGATTGAGTTTTATGGTTGAGCCAATCTCAACGGATGAGTGAAAACTCATCCTTTTTCCAAGGATGAGGATATGTGCCTTTTAATATCTCTCTTTATATATCCTTAGATATATTCACTTTATAGATTTTTATAATTTTTTTCTAATATCAATTTTAGAGCCTTACAATGATACATATTTCAAATCAACTTGCCAATAGATAAGGTGGTTACATTGATACATAAGTGTAATCCTAAACCCTGATCTTTCAATTTCAATATTTTCATGTAATTTCAATTCCATATTATGTATTGTAACTTGCTCTTGGTTATAGGTCAGCCACCAAAACAACACTCATGTTGGTCTCAGATAAAGTCAAGGTGTGTTATACACACCTAGGTATGCATTCATTTCCTTTAAACTAGTAATTTCATTACTATATTAAAGCTAAGGGGAAATGTAGACACTATTTTATGTTTTATATAAACCTTAGTTTTATACACTTAGAAAACTCAAAACTTGCCTATTCTTATTAGTTTTGGACCTTTCCCCCTTTCTAAAGTCTCACATATTCTCTATATTGTGTCTATTATCCTATCTCTTAGTCCAATCAATATTATGTTGATGACATAGAATTTATATCTTACCTATAATTCTTAAAACCTATTTATCTTAAACCTCTACAAGTTTTGAGTCTCTACCTACTTTCCTAGTCCTGAGACACTAACATCCAGGACATATACCTACATTGATGCTAGTGTCCTAACTTGACACAGGTGTTCAACTCCCTAAATTCATCTAATTTGAAAATGAAACATATCCTAATGACCAACTTAAGTGTTTTAATGTGAGTTCTCCATAGGGATTGATATAAATATAAAATTAACCCTCATTCATTCTTCACCTACAAAACCTAGAATAAACTTAAAGAGACCAAAGTAACTTATCAAAAGGATTCTATCAAGCATTCAATTGAGAAAAACTTCCCTATTTCCATATAATTTATAGGGACAACACATTTACATGCCTAAATTATTTAAAGAACATCCCAAGAGCTATATGTTTTAAGTTACAAGTTAGGTCACTATTGTACTTGCTTTGCACATATTAAATGATTCACACACAATCTAACACATAAGGGAGAACTAGATCAGTTTGAGGCCCTATTCAAAGTATTGGTTATGTAGGAAACATTCTTTGATAGAGGGGTTTTTTGGGTCAACTTGAAACCATGTGCACACTAACCCACTTTTACCTAAGGTCACTATAAAGATGAAGAACTAGGGTTTTAAATACTCAAGAGGAGAAATAGTCCATGACCTAGATGTGAATGCACTAGAGTGAAGGCAAAGTCAAACTTAGAAGCATCTAGGTGGTTGAGTCCTTTTATAGTAGTATATTCCATATAAGACACTTGCATCAAGTTTAGATAGTTGCATCGACACAACCATCCTAGGTTGACATTAGTGTCTGTAGCTCCTGAGGTACTCAATCCATACTCTGATTGTTATAAAATCCTCTTATAGTCTGATTTCTACCTATTTTATATCTATAACTACATTAACATCAAAACAAGCTAAGTGCATTACCTTATCATTTCTATACTTTAATATAGTTGTACTTAATATTTTTAGCATATTTCAATTAAGAAATTTAGTGTATGTTTATATATATATGATTTTAGCACTCAATTGGCCTAATGTAGATATAATCATAACCCTTGTACATTGTCATTTCTATATTCTTATCCCTATCTACCTAAGTAAAGGATTCATACATCCAATTTAGGGTTAAACACCTATACATGTGAATGGTGGTGGTGTTTTCTTCTTTTATCATTTTATTCTTCCTCAAATTCTTGCACCAACTTCATTGATGGTTGTGCACATGTTGTATAGGATAGGGTTTAGTTTCATGGATGTTTGAAATCAAAATGGATAGATTTTACTTCACAATAATAGGCTTTATCTCTCTTTCTCCCTTCTCTTTTATATTTTTTATCAAATATGTTAGACTAGGGTTTCATTTGATAGTAATTTATATATGGTTTTTTATCTTGATTTATTGTTCTATTTCATTATTATATTATTGTTTCATTATTGATTGAATAAATTAAATATAATTGTAGACACAAAAATTATGTCACACACACGTGTGTAACTCCCTATGTTGAAACCCCTTCTAGCCTATTTTTCAATATTAAATAATTAACCTCCCTAACCCATGCTTTTACCCCTCACACATTTTATTAATTTAAAATGATTAAGTTAATTAAAAACCCCTTTTTATACCTTAATTGTCCACATCAACCTATGACTAATTCTTACCTGATGAGTCACCTCAAGACTTGGTCCCCTCATCCTAACTACCTAAGACTTATTCTCACTTCCAAACTAAATACCTAATCAACTACTTCCTTCTTAACCTCTTATTTTTATCATTTGGTAATGGGTGCCAAAATTGGCATGAAAAGAAATAGAAAATATGCCAAAAAAATTAAGCTTTTCCTATCTTAGGGCCACTGATGTTAGTCAACCCATGATTGATATCGATGGTATCACCGATGTTGGTGATATAATCCAAACTCTAACCTATAGTTTAGGTCAATAGAAATCAATAAAATTCATTCTTAATTGCATTCAAGCTTTGGGCATTTAGATTTTGAGATCTTGGCTTACTTTGATCTTGTGTAAGTCAATCATGATCAGGAACTAAGCTCTTGAGGACTAAAAACACCCACTTATTCTCTTTATTCAGGCATTCAAGTTTAGACTACCTAATAAGGACCATCAATCTGGGACTTATCATTTAATGACGACTATAGATTAGTACATCACTTATTCTATAGGTATTTTTAAGTATTTAATTTACTATCACTTCATATCTACTTTGCATTACTTTACACATTCCTGACTGAACCTCCATGAGGGATTTACAAAGCTTCCTTGCTTATCTCCCATTGAACTGACACACCAAACCTATAACCAGATCTACCCAAACTATTCTCTCTCTCATAACTCTCCCCAACCTCCTAGACCTGATCAAAACCATGTCCAAAACCTAAAAAAGCCTTTTGAAAGCTCCTAGGCAATTATTGCCCCTACCAACCTCGGTAGCCTAGCTGACATTGGTCACCTTCACCACCGACCTTGATAGTATAACTAATATCGGTCACTCCCCTACTGATGTCAGTGACTGTGGATTCTCTAGCCTTTCCAAAACCTACCCAAAAAACTTTCAAAACACAAATAGAATATACCACCTACAGTCTATTACTCTCTACTACATTCAAGTTGCTAACAACGGTAATATTATCTCTTTTCACTCTCTTTACCTCTCTTTTAGTTATTTATTACTTTTTTTGTCTCTCAAAAGTGGACTATCATCTCTAAATAAGTTTCACACTACCTAAAACAAGCACATAGCTTGACAGGCCACTCATTTATCTACTAACAAACATCTTATGGTAGTGATTTCTTACTTGCAGGTAGTTCTCCCCAGCCACATAGGAGTGATCACAACATTTGGATATGTCCCACAAACTAATCTAGGTTCATTCTAATCACTTATCCCTATCATTCTTTTCTATCTTCCTTTAGACTTGAAATAGACAAAATTTATTGAAACATTTTTGGCACGCCTAGTGGGACCTTAGAGTTCTCCTTGGGTTCATTTTTTGTTTTAAGCATTCATATAGGTGCATTATAGTGAAAATTTCATTTCTTGCACTTTCATCTTCTCTTCTCTCTTAAAATGAAAAATTCAACATTTTATTTTAAAAAAAAACATTAAACTAAAATTTTCTTTCTTTTCTCTTTGCCTCTAAAAGCAATTTATCATTTTTTTTACAAGTTAAAAATAATCTTTTCTTTACTTCTTCTTGCATGAACATTAGGATAGTGAATTTCATTCTCTATTCCTATTTCATCTTTATTTTCATTCAAATCTAAACATTTCAGATCTGGGTTTAAAACTTACTGCATTTCATTATTTGCTTGCTACATATTAACTCACCTAGTTAATTATAAGCATTTTGAATAAATTGTAGTGTACCTATGTAACACAACCAAATCACATTCACATAAATAAATATCTAAACTCACCTGAGAAAAGGCCCATTAGGATTTCATCACCTGGTGGATCATCTTACCCTACCTGGCTATCCTACTTGGATTTCACCACCAAGGGGAAAACCCACTCTATTCTCTGGTAGAGTATAAACTCTAGACAGAAGGTATATTTTGGCTAAGTGGCTTGAATTGGCTTGGATCTAGGTCCATGAAGTGTGTAGAGCAAGATCCTATAACAAGCCACATACCTGGTCTAACATAGATTTCATCTTGATTGCTAAAACTAATCTGAAACTAGCTCTAGATTGCTTTCTAGTACCTTAGATAGCCAAATTCTCTTTTCACTATATAATTAAGGCATAAGCCAACATGAGACTAAAAATTAATCTCTAAGACATAATAATTACTGGCTATATGTTCTTTTTCTTCTTTTCTATTGCCTTCTATATTTTGGAGTTGGTAAGGATTTTCCTATTGATTCACAAAATCAATACTATTTCTAATACTTAGTTTGTATAACCTATTATCTCAGGGTTTTTTGGTGTTCTTCCTTCTTACACAAGCCTCTTGCATCTACTATTTTACCTAGTTTTAAATTTTAGTTTTCTAAAACATTAGATTTCCATCTCTTAAGATATCACAGTAACTGACATTAGTTAACTCTACCATCATTGATAGATTTTACCTACTGACATTAGTTAATCCATTGATGTTGGCAAACTTTCTCTATCAACATCGGTCAAACAACCAATGTTGGTAACTACATAATTTTCATCTACTCAAAATAGCAAGCTAAAATAACCCACTTACCTACACTCAAACTTGGTTTTTCCTTATTTTGTCACTAATATAGGGTATTAAGACTATTTATACTTCCTCTTACATGGTATTGACATTAGCTCAAGCCAAAATTCTTTTTGATTATGCAAGATAAAAAACACTTCCACCTTCCACTCTCACTTTTGATTCTATCATGGAGCATACTTTAGATATAAAGCATACTCCTAGCCCCAACCAAATTCCCATTATGTTTGAGGGAGATCAAGATTTTGATAAATTTCTTGATCACAATGTGGCATCCCTTTAGCATTTCCTTGCTATGAGCCAAACCCATAATTCTTCAAGTGATCTAATTTATGGTATGCCAACCTCTCTAATGGAGACAACTTCAGTTTCAATTACCTCCACTATTTTCCTTATGGTTACCCAAACCACCACTTCAATGAGTAACCCAACTATAAAAAATTTCCAAAGTTTAGCATCACCAACTACCCAATCCCACCTAAACACTGATGTGACTTCCTTACTTTCATAACCATAACTAGTTTAGTTAATTCTTACCCCATTTCAAAATTTAGTGGTACCTATTCCATCTACCCTCGTGCCTATAATTACCCATGTTATGATTCACCCTTCATCCAGTTTAACCATGTCAATAATCCAACCTACAATAACAACAACCAACCAAAGCATAGTATCTAACCCAATGGGACAATCCCCTTTTCTTTTCACATGCCAACCTATGACTCATTATCCTTATGTTGCCTCAACACAACCTCAACAAGCTATGTCATACACTCACTCTACTTCCTATCAAGTTCCCTATAATTTAAGAGGTATCCCCCAAACTAATCCCCCTCCAGACCTCATTAAGATGCTGATGGATAAGATGTCTAATCTAAAGACATCCATTTTTGGTTCAAAGAATGTGTTATCTTATGATCAGATATACCATGAACCCATCCATCCTCCTGTACCTATTCACCCTTATTCAATCCAATGAGAACTCCCTAAATTTACTCATTTCTATAGTAAAGAGGACTCACAACAACACTTGTGAGAAAGTGTGGAACCTATTATAAAATGGTAAAAATAAGAGGTTAAGAAGGAGGTAGTTGATTAGGTATTTAGTTTTGAATTGAGAATAAGTCCTGGGTAGTTAGGATGAGGGGACCAGGTTTTGAGGTGACTCATCAGGTGAGAATTTGTCATAAGGCAAGGTGGCTAGGTAAGGTAGAAAAAGGGTTTTTAATTAACTTAATTAAGTATTTTAAATTAATTAAATGTGTGAGGGGTAAAATCATGGGTTAGGGAGGATAATTGTTTATTATTAAAAAATGGGCTAAAAGGGGTTTCAACACAGGGAGTTACAAACATATGTGTGACATTATTTTGGTGTCTACATTTTCCCCCTTTTGTCTTGTAATTTGTACTAAAAAGTTTGCAAGATAAAAATAGGAGTTAGATGCTCCAAGTATTGGATGAGGTATCTCCCCTCAAAAGAGCAAGTGTGGTACCCATTACAAAATGGTAAAAATAAGAGGTTAAGAAGGAGGTTGTTGATTAGGTATTTAGTTTAGAAGTGAGAATAAGTCTTGGGTAATTAGGATAAGGGGACTAGGTCTTGAGGTGACTCATAAATGAGAATTAGTCATAGGGTGAGGTGGTAAGGTGGCAAGAGAGGTTTTTAATTAACATAATTAAGTATTTGAAATTAATTAAATGTGTGAGGGGTAAAAGTATGGGTTAGGGAGGCTAATAATTTATTATTGAAAAATGAGCTTGAAGGGGTTTCAACACAGGGAGTTACACAAGTGTGTGTGACATATTTTTTGTGTCTACATTTTCCCATTTTTATCTTGTAATTTGTACTAACAATTTTACAAGATAAAAATAGGAGTTAGATGCTTCAAGTATTCAATGAGGTATCCCCCCTCAAAATGGAAATTGATGGAGGAAAAACTGGAATCGAGTACCGATTTGATAAAAAGTTAATTAGGTAAGCTGTGGAGAATTTAGTATCACTTCATAGGCATATAATACTATGAGCTATAGTTGATAAAGTCAATAAAAGAGAAGTTTAAGGAGGACTCAAATTGAAATAACCAAATCATAACTTGTAAGTGATAGCTAATAAGTCAAAATAATCAAAGTTGTAGCTCTAATGGTCGATGTGTCCCAGGTATCTAAGGTAAGAAGTGACCCTAGGAAAAATAAAAGGGTTGAAGGTAACAAAATGAGCTTGGTTACCATCCAAAACACCTAATATACATGCTTGTGTATAATAGCCAACTATAGCAAAATCTCATAAGTGGTCAAGACAAACAATGCAAGGTTGGTGTAAAAGGGTCAATGAACAAGGAGATATTTGTGATCTCTAAGTAAAGTCATCATGGGTGAATATTTAAGTGATCTATAATGGCATTTGTCATGGTTGGGGAGATATATGTGATCTCTAGTTTGGTAGTCATGGTTAGGGAGATATACGTGATCTACAAATTTCCACAGAGTATGGGTAAAGTCTAAAAAGTTGGGGTTGCTTTTTTTTGGTGTAATGGTGCTAACATTGGTGACATTACTAATATCAATAATAAATAGTGCTGACATCATCATATTAGGGTAATTTTGTCAATGTTGGTAGGTGTAAACACTGACATTAGTGGATTATGTCAATATTATCGGTGTCAGTGGCTGACCAAACCTGATAAAAGGGGGTTTGGTAGCTAACCAAACTCATTTAAAACTTTGTAATTGGAGAGAAAAAATAGAGCTATAAGAATGACTAAAATGGTAGATCAAGGAGGGGACCTAGCAGGAGGCACACCATCATAAGAGCCAGCTATGCCAGCTTGAAGGAGATGAAGAGATGAGATAAGATGCTCTACTAGTTGTTTTAAAACTTGATTTGGTAATTTGGAGTTTTTAAGGCTAATTTAGAGGTGGGGGCATAGAAAATGTTAGTAGAGGGGTAAGAAATAGGGTAGGGTACTATTAAGATAAGTTGGGGGTAATTTAGGGTAGGTTTTTAGGTTACAATTAGAGTTTTAGGTTTAGGTCATTTAGCCCTAGGGCCAAACTATTTTCTAAAATCGGTGAGGTACACCGACATCGGCTGACACAACAACAAGGTTGACAGGTGTTTGGTGATACCTACATAGCCCAATTTAGGGCCTCAGGCCAATTTAGTTCTCTTAGAGCTTAGGAAAAATATCTAAGGTATAGTGAAAATGTGTATTAGGGGAAATGGGTAAAAAAGTAGGTTGAGATAGGTCTAGGGATTAAAAGATAGGGCATAATCTCAAGGGTCAAGTATATAGGCCATGAGACTTAGAGTTATGATAGGTAGGTAGGTCTAGGATGGAGAGAGAGAAGAGGCAATAAAGCCTAAGGTAGAGAGAAAAGAGTAGGGTAGTTAGTTAGGTGGGTATATAGTTGAGCTAACCTCAAGAGACCCTATGAAAACTAAGTGCTACCTACATATCCTAGTTTAGGGCCTCAAACAAATGTAGTTCTCCTAGAGAGAAGGGAAAAAGGTGGTGATAGAGTATATTAAAAGCTATGTGACTTGAGTTGTGTGTGTATGGATGTAGGTGAGGATGGAGATGACATTATGAGATCATCTATCAAGGATTTTAACATGTGTGAAGAGGGATGTCACTCTATATGAGTGGGAACAAATGGTATCCATGCAGTTATGAGGAGTGTGATGGTTTTGTTGAGTTACTTGAGATGTGAGCCTTATGATAACATTGATCAAGAGGTGGGATCATACCACTAACACATTCCATATATTGACCAATGAGTTGACAGTGACCCAAGAAGATGTCTATAGGATTTTAAGGTTGCCACTCCAAGGTGAGGAGATCTTCACATGCTCGAGAGAGGAGCATGATATCCATATGGTGACATTGTATGGTGAGCATGTTAGTGAGGTGAATTATCATTCTATGAGTTTTGCCTATGAGACACTCTATATGGTTGATGAGGAGAAACATCGATTGAGCATCCTGATGATGATTATGATCATGGTGTATGCATTACTAGACATAGATGGTGGTATATTTTTTATTACATTGACTAGTGTGCTTATACAAATGGTTGAGAAATAGACTATTTTTACATGGGGTATATTATTTTTAATACAGTTATATAGAGAGCTATGGGGTTTGAGACTATGATGATGATATAGTTTATGTGTCAAACATCTACCACACTAGTAGGCATATGAGCACATCATGATGACATGACCATTAGGGTTACCTACCATGATTTTAGCTGGCTTCAGGGTTGGTTTTAGATGGTGGAGAGAGGGCATGAAATAGACCTAAGTGGATGGTATAGTGCATGCTATTGCCTATTATAGGTGCATAATTGAGGGTTTGATCCCTATAGATATTTTGTGGAGACCCTGCCTGACATACCCAATTTTAAGAGGATAGGCACAATAGCTTGCTAGTTTGTAGATATCACTATGGGTTAGGGGGAGATGAGTTGGTGAGTCTATGACGTGGGTTAGGAGGTAGTTTAGTCTACTTCAAGATATTTCACTTTCATTCCCTCGATATAGGAGGGATGAAATAGAGGCACCTGTGTCATTACTCCAAGAGACATATGGGCCATAGTTTGAGGAGATGCCAACAGGGCTAGGTGTTGGAGATCTAGGGTGCATATCAACATATATATCTTGGTGGGTAGGTTTACATCCCATGGTGGAGGTCAGGAGGCCACCACTAGATTTATAGGGGTTGGTGACAGAGAGATCCAATTGTACAGGCATGAGATGTAGCTCTGTAGGCTAGAGATACAACATAGACATAGGTATTATCCTTATATGGGTAGGTTGTGACATTACAAGGCTAGGTTGGGGCATTATAAGGCCAGGTTGTAGCACTATAGGGCCAAGTTAGTGTTTTATAAGGTCAGGTGATTGTAGTGATAATAGAGAGGGATAGCCTTAGAGTAGTAGGTCAGGTTGTTCCTCCTCCTCCACCACCACCATAGGGACTAGTACAAGTTGGGCCATCATTAGGTGCTATGGGACCTCCATAGACTATATCTATAGCAAGATATATTACTGCCCTAGATGAGATTACCTATTTTAAGAGGGCCATCATAGAGTTTCCATAGATTTAGTGGTATTTTAATTTTAGTGAATAAGAGAGATATGTGTCACATGCCACAACTTTTAGCTCATGCATATGTTGACAGGCTAAGAGTGATAATGATACTACTTTATCATGACCATGTGAAGAGCCTTGATGATACTGAGTGCTAGGTTTTGTCATTTTTGATTATATGTGTTATATGTACATCGACCTATGAGTTGAAAATGTGAGATGCATATTTTGAGAGAGAGATGATATCGTGATGATGTATTGATGGACCTGTTATTGATCATATATATATATGAGATGTTTATTTATTTATGATTGTGATGAGGATATTGATGTAGATGATGATTATTTAATATTATGTTAATTTTGATGCTAATGTTGATTATGTTAGTTGAGTTAGACTAGCCTTTCCCATATATGTGATGGTATATGCTTAGTTGGTTTGTTAGTTTCATCTTAGCATTTTTCCATATTTTGTGATGGTGTATGCTTAAAATGAATAAATTGGTTATGTTAGTTTATTTTAGAATTTTTCCATAGTTGTGATGGTGTATGCTTAAAATGAATAAATTGGTTATGTTAGTTTATTTCAACATTTTTCCATATTTGTGATGGTGTATGCGTAAAATAAATTGAGTAGGATTTGATAGTGTTAGTATGAAATTATTATTCATCTCAATAGAGAGATCGACATGTGATGTGGATGGGAAAATAAAGAGGTAGAATGCTCATGCACTAACAAATACTGTAATTAAAACATAAATAGGCTCAAGAAAATAAGCCTCTTTCATGACTTATATCTTTGAACCATTGTGTTTGTTAGAGAAGCATCATGTTTAACTTATGTTAAGTGAGCTTCACAGTCCCTTGAAAGAGTATGAGGGGAAAAATGGTAAAATGAGGGAAAATGTTTGGGTAGCATAACCTGCAAAATGGGGATGATATGCCCTTTTTGTGGGTGAGCCAAGAGCTACTATAGGCAAGTCCATAACTTAAAGATTTTTTTTTTGTGTAATATGATCAATGTGGGAAGCCTACAATGGGATTTTGTATGGGTTAAGGTCATATAAATCTGATCAATGTGAGACGCCTTTTTTATTTGTATTTCCATTTGAGAACAAAGATTGGCTTAGCCATCCTTTAAGGGAGTGGTCTAAGCGTTTATTTTTAAGTTTAAATAGCTATCTTTCAAGGGAGTAGTCTATGTTGTGAAGCATGACCTAAGAGTTTATAACTTGTCACATATCCCATTTGTTTCTTTTTTATTTCTTTTTTAGTCTTGGACAAGACTATAAAGGCTTAGAAGTTTTCCATTTTGAGGGCAAAACCATACCACTGTGTAAGTTAACTAAGTGTATAGGAGTAAGGGTGAAGAGGAAGGGAAATGAATGTAATAGGGATGATCAAGGGATGAGATCAAGTTAAAAATGAGGTGAAGTGATGCTTTTTTAACAAAATAATGGTCATAGGTGTAAGGTATTCAAAGGCTCAGGTTCTGGCCTTCCTTCAAGAGAAGATAAGTGATAAGTTCCTAAGCCATATTTGTGAGTTATGATATAAGGTCCAAACCAATTAAGATCAAACTTACCCCATTTTCTTTTCTCCATGTTCATCACATGTTGATTTTATTTTAAGATGAGATCTTCTATATTCAAATCTTGCTCTTTGAGGTTTTTTTTATAAGCGTGTTTGATACACTCTTGATAGATTCGGAGGTGGTTGAGGGCTATGAGATGGCACTCATCAAGTAATTTAAGTTGAGAGAAACATTCTTGGTGAAATTCACCATTAGTATGTCTTATAGAGAAATGTGAAGAGAAGGAATCTAGACTTTAAGAGGCAAAACAACCTCCATCCCATATACCAAGGAAAAAGGTGTAGCACCCATAATGGTTTGAATACTAGTGCAGTAAGCCCATAAAACAAAAGGAATATGTGTGTGCCAATCCTTGCCCATATAGTTGACTACCTTTATGATAATTTTGGCCAATGTTTTGTTAGAATATTCTACCTATCCATTTACTTGTGGTTAATATGATGATGAGAAGCTTAATTTTATTCTAAATGTATTACAAAGACTTTGAATAGTCTTGTTTTTGAAAGATTTACCATTATCTATTATAATTTTATGAGGTACACCAAAATGATAGATGATGTGATGGTTGATGAATTCAAAAAAAAATTCAGCTTTAATGGAGATGAGAGGGATGGCCTTGACTCACTTGGTGAAGTATTTAGTGGCAATAATGATAAAATGATGATAGAGGGATGAATGGGGGTTAATCTCCCTAATTAGATCTAAGCCCCATTGGGAGAAGGGCCAAAAGTATTTGGTGACTTGTAATGCATGACATGGAACATGAAAGAGGTTAGCATGTTGTTGACACTTGATGAAACATCAAACATAATCAACATAGTCTTGATTATGTGTGGTCCAATAATAGACAGGTTGAAGGATATGCTTGGCAACTGTGTGACCATTGAAATACCCACCACAAATCCCATCATGGACTTCTTTAATGGTGAAGGAAGTCTCAGTACTAGTGAGACATTTAAGAAAAATACCATCAAAACCTCACTTGTAGAGAAGGCCCCCTAGCATAGTGTAATGAGAAACATGATTTATGAAAGCACATCTCTCATTATTGGAGAGATAAGAAGGGGTAATAGAGAAGGAAAGATAATCCATGAGTTGCTTGTACCATAAGTCATGTGGGTTGTGTTGGGTGAATATTTTGTCACCAGCTAACTGATGAGTGAAATAGGTCTCTTCAACCACAACATAGGGAGATTGGTTAGCCAAATGTGTAGGTTTACTACATCAAAAGGGGACAAATCTCTCCTCTCATCAAAGGGAGGTTCCCTATAAATATGTAGGAGCTTTATACTATATATATATATATAAGCAAAAAATAATACTCAAGGGTAGGATAAACCATCCATCTCTCTTTTTTCAGAGATGATGTTAACAAACAGAGGAGAAAATCCTAGTGAAAACATTGAAGGCACTTCTCTTCTTTCAAAAGTGATCTTGTAGGAGACAGCAGGAGTTATTTTAGATAGTGACAAGTAACTGGTAACCAAAGGTGTAGTAACCAACAGATTGAGATGTAGCACAAAGTCTCCACCTCAACTACCTAATAGTGAGATATGAAAGACAATGAGGGCACAAAGTTGTCCCAAGGTCCTTTACACAAAAATAGAATACAAAGGATAATGAGGGCACAAAGTCATTCCAAGATCCTTTACACAAAAACATAATATGAAGGATAATGAGGGCACAAAGTCATCCCTAGATCCTTTACATAGGAATAGAAATAAAACACACTAAATTCAATTATGGGGGCACAAAGTCTCTCCATAGTTGGCTTTAGGACACCTTTCTAATTATTTTCACTAATTCTGCTTATTCAGTTAAATGGACAAAAAAACATATTAAGGAAATAGACATAAGAACAATTTCCCCAACAACCAAGCTATTCCAGCACAAAGTCTAAAAAGTCACTTGTTTTCTTATTCCAATAATGAAATATGATCAACAATCTGAGCTCAAAGTCTCAGTAATGCCTTTCAATTTGGGAAAATTTTTGTTTCTGATAACAGAGAGAGATATCCCTAAAACAATAAGAGAGAGTCCAATATATAGTGCTCCAAGAAAGACTTGGGTGCTTTATTTCACAAAAATGGCCTATGATGCATTCAATGCCTTTAATGCATTTTAAATTCTATCCATGGGCTATGCTAGAATCGAGCATTAGTTTTTAATATGGGCTGCTTGATGTGTTTCCTGATGTGTGCACAGCGGTTCACTCTATCTAATGCAGAAAAATAGGCTATGCCATTGAATATTTGTGCTCTCCAATGTCCACCTGGTGGACTGCTTCACCTTCTAGAAACATATCCCATGCATGGATATTTTTTATCTTTCTCCATCATTCCCCTTTTCTTGGCTGTATTTTTCCCTTTTCTGCGTGATCTAAGCTCTTGGGCTATCTCTTTGGCCGGTCGCTAAATTTATTCCCAGGGTTTGTGTCGATGGTTCTTCCTTTCACCCTAAATATCTTTGAAAGCATTCAGGTCTGTTCTTAAGTTTGCAAAGATCAACAGCTATTTCATTACCACAAATTTTACATCTTCAAGTCCATCATCATTTAAAAGCCAATGACTAGTTGGTCACCCTAAATTTAATGGATGTGGGCCCGTCATCCTCCTTAGCAATTCCTTCATTTCTTTCCCACTTACTCTAGCCACTTTCCTTTTGATCTCACTAGGTGACACATGGCATGTTCTACTATGAAATAGGTGAGGACACACGGTAACATCTACTTAACTTATAGAGGCTTTGGGTGACTTTTGAGAGTCCTACAGAAGATGACACGTGGTGGCTTTTGCCAAGCTCCTAAAAATACTATAGAAATATTTGGGACTCTTTTGGATCCATGTAGATGCAAACACTTGTCACACTTCACTTGACCTTAGAACCTCACTTGGGGCCCACCACAGTCCTTACAAACCAAAAAGAAGAAAATGTAGATGTTGACACTTGGTAGCTTTCTCTAAGTTATAATGGAACATGTGGCATGTTTGACAACTTTGAAACTTATTAGAAATTATGTCCCGATAGAAAACACTTGGTAGCTTCCACTTCAACTTTATAAGGGACACATGGCAGCTTTTGCTACACTTTGAGGTTTGATCTTTTCCAAAGGGAACTTGCCCTTCAAGGTCTTGAAAGATGGCTCATTTTCTGAGTGTCAGTGTCCCCCGTGAGGGTACCTACCCTTTGGTATATTTCAAGCAGCCTTCAGGCTTTAATTCCTTCAGATAAAATGTCTGAAGGAATTCCTTCAGATGATTTGTCTGAAGGAAACCTTTCCTTCACTTTGTCTTTTTCTGTCAGGCATTTTTCCACAGGCTTTTCTCTTCATTAGGGCTTATTTCTTTCAGACAAAAGTCTGAAGAAATTCCTTCAAACTTTTTGTCTGAAGGAAATGGTCCTTAACAACATTGCCATGGGAACTTTTTTGAAGGAATTCCTTGTTCATTTTTGCTTGTTACCCTCTGCAAGGACACTTGGCTTGGTTCATTGCCCTCTACAAGGGCACTTGGCTTTGGGGCACTCCCTTGAACTTGTCGATTGAATTGACCGATTAAACCAACTTTGGTTCAATGGTTCAATAGTTCAATCTTGTGTTTGAAGCCATATTTTTATCTAAGTCTTTTGTTCACTCAAAAAAAATGCGTTAAACCAATTGCTTGTTGAACCTTTGAACCATTGAACCTGTTGAACCTTTGAACCAAAATGGTTCAATGGTTCAACGGTTCAATGGTTTAGGCCTTCTTCTTTTTGATAAGTGTTTTGAAGCTATTGAACCTTGAAGTGGTTGAACTTGTTGAACCTTTTTTGAAGTGCTTAACTCTTGCTGATGATGTTGAACCTTTGAACCTGTTGAACCAAAATGGTTCAAGGTTTAACGGTTCAATGGGTCAATCCTTGCTTAGAAGCTTGCCGATGGACATTTTTGATTGAACCAAGTCATTAAACCAACCTTGAAATTGCCTAAGTGTTGAGAGCTTGTTTCTTTCCTACAGAGTCCATAGAAATCAACCTGTGAAGTCCATAGAACTGAGTCCATAGAAATGAGTCTGTAGAACTGAGTTCGTAGATTCAAGCCTATAGAGTCTATAGATTCAAGCTTGCAGAGTTTGTATAAATTTGAAAAATCTTGAATAATGAAGAATTTGAATGCTCAAAAAAAAATTTGAAAAGGGAAGAGAGGATTTTGGTTTGTTGAACTAGAATATTTCATATGTTGTCTCAAAAATGAGCTAACATTTTTGAGACAACAGCTGGCTCCAATTGGGGAACTTCCTTCAGTTGAAAACTTGGAATAGTTGAAGGGAGTAGAAACCAGAATCTCCAGTGTGTTGAAGTATGCCATTGGGCCATGGAGTCATACTACCCAAAAAGAAAGGTGAAAAAAACAAAAATGAAAGCACAAAAATAGAACTAAAGACTATACAAATATATAAATGTACAAGCTGGTCTTATATGATACTTCATAGATTAAAGTGCTTCAGATGTTGCCCACTGTGAGGCAATGAAAAGGGTGTACCATCTTGATATTTTAACAAGAAACTATTTTCACCATTGAGCTAATGAATAGTAAATGGGCCCCTCTAAAGGGAGTCAAACTTCCCATGCATCTCCTTTGGTTCTCTCCTTTTATCCCACAATAGGACTTGATCTCCAACCTAAAAATCATAATTTTTTGCCTTTTGGTTGAAGAGCTTCTTCACCAGACTTTGATGGGCAGCAATTCAGTCCACCACCATAGTTCTCTATTCATCCAACTCAATCAAGTACATGATCCTCTTATCAATGGAGCTTTCATATGTCTGATCTTCAATTGCCTTAACCAATTTTAATGCTGGTAATTTTAGGGTGATTAGTATCTCAACATTGAGCCCATAAAGAAGTTGGAAAGGTGACATACCTATTACCCTTTTGGGCATAATTCTATCTACCCACAAAGCATCAAACAATGCTTTGTGCAAGGTTTGTTGGTTGTCATCTACCAGCTTCTTGATGATGGTCACTAGGTTTTTGTTGCTCGATTCTGCTTAGCCATTCCCTTGTGAAAAATAATTAGAAGAGTGGAAGAGAGTAATCCCATAATAAAAATAAAATTGATTAATCTCTTGGGAAGTGAAACAAGCTACATTATCTATGACAATCTTGGTTGGGACCCCAAACATGGAAATGATATTCTCCTTGAGGAAATTGCAGACTACTTCTAAAGTAGCATGCTTGGTTAGGATATATTCCACCCACTTGGTGAATTAGTTTGTGGCTGTAAGGACATAATCATGTCCAACACTTGAAGATGGGTTTACAACACCAATGAAATCAATTTCTCATTGCTGAAATGGCTCTTCTATTACTACTAGCTTGAGAGGTAATGCAGCCAATTTGGGTCTTCCCACGAACTATTGACACAATTCACATTTACACACCCATTTGTATGCATCTTGAAACAAAGTAGGCCAATAATACCTGGCTCTAAGAGCAGAAAAATGTCCTCCATAGGCTAGATTATGGAAGGACCTCAAATGTTGGTTCTGTTGCTCCTTATCCATGCAACAAAAGAACACTCCATCAAGGCTCCTCTTGTACAAGCCGTTGTCTTAGAAGACAAAATTGGTAGCTTTCAATTTAACAATCCTCCTTTCTTTACGAGATAGGTGGGTAAGACACTCACCGTAGGTAAGGAAATGAGCAATACTTGAATACCACTCATTCGTGGTGGAGACAAAGAGGACTGTTGGCATGTCTTCCACTTCTTTTTCTTCATGCCTTGCTTTTTCGAGTCTATTGTCAGAAATCAATTGACAAAGGCCCCTTCCCTACACTAGCTTCGTCAGTTTGATAACTAGATCAAACTCTTAAATTTTTACAATCCAATTCCCCCTTTGGGTTCCAAACTCCTATTGAGTTAATATGGATTTAACTATGGTATTAGGAACTAGGGTGGTAGTGTGAAAATTCAGAATGTAAAAGCGAAAATGCTTTACTGCCTTGACTACTAAATAGGCATGCTTCTCCATGTTTGAATACTTCAACTCATGAGCTTTAAGAGGACATCTCATGAAGGATATGGGATATTCCTCACCTTCTTCATTTTGTTGAACTAGAATCACTGAAAGTGTGTGCTCAGAAGCATAACTATACATCGTGAAATCCTTGGTATAATCTGGACAAACCATAATTGGGGCATGGGCAATAGCTGTCTTGATATCTTAGAATGCTAATTTTCCTTCTTCAGTCCAACTAAAAGTGGCCTTTCCTTTCATCATATCCACAATATGATGAGTCTTCTCAGCAAACTCAGGGATGAACCTTCATAAAAAATTCACTTTTTCTAAGAAAGAATGAACTGCAGTCTTACTTGTGGGTAAAGTAAGCTCCTAAATGGATTTGACTCTCTCTGAGTCAATCTTTATGCCTTCTTAGGATACAATGTGTCTGAGAAGCTTCCCTTCTATCACTCCAAAAATATACTTCTTGGGGTTAAGAGAAATGCCATTTTGGCAGCAGCGTTCCAACACTTGTTACAAATAGTGTACATGTTCAGAGTGATGCTTGGAAAAGATGGTCAAGTCATCAAGGTATACCACAATGAACTTACCCATTTCATCTTTGAAATCAAGGTCCATTTCTCTCTAGAAAGTGGTGCCAACATTTATCAGGACAAATGGCATTCTTTGATAAGTAAAGGTGCCCCAAGATGTGGTGAAGGTAGTCTTGTGCTGGTCTGCTTCACCAACTTCAATTTGATTATATCCCGAGAAGCCGTCTAAAATTGATAACATCTCTGAGCCAGTCACTATCTGAAGTACTTGATCCATGATGGGCAAATGATAGTTATCCTTTAAAGATGACTAATTCAGATTCTTGAAATCCACATAGATGCAAATTTCACAATTCTTCTTCCTCACAGGGACTATGTTGGCAATCCATGTGGAATGATGGGTTGGGAAAATTATCCTAGCATTCAACATTTTTTGTATCTTAGATAGAATATTACCTGATATCTTTGGATTATACTACCAATATTTTTGCTTGTAAGGCACTGAATCATCCTTGAGAGGAATTTCATGGAGAATTTTCTTAGGCCTAAGTGACTTTAGATCATCATAAGAGTATGCCAAAACATCCATGTAATGGTAAAGTAGGTTAGTAAATTTGAGTTTCTCCTCTAGAGTACAACACTTCCCAATGTTCACCATCTTGAGATTTTCCTTGGTACCCAAATTTATCTGATCAAACCCATGGGGGGAGTTTGAATCTATTTGTTGTTGTTTGATGAACTTGTCATGCTTGTCAAATAGTTTCTCAATAGAATCCAGTCCTTTGGGAATTTTATTCCCTTTTAGCTGCAGGAATTCTTCACCTGCATCTGAATTCATTTCAAGAGCTGATTTGAGTTTTTGGAGCTTATTGCCTTTAAAGTGAAGCTATTCAAAGCTATCTTTTTTTTTTTTCAAAAAGGTGATGATTTGGTTGTCGCCATTGAACACTTGCCAATGATTGGCATTATCAGACACACTTGATCAAAAGATCAATTCAATAGTGTACCTATTTCCTTTGAATTCTAGGTGAGGAACTAAGAGAGTTGCTGAAATAGCCAGTTTATCAACTTGGTCATTGAATTCCCTGGGTATGGTAGAGATGCTAAAAGCATCAAAGCTTTCAATTTGATCCTAGACTAGATTGCGGTAGTGGCATAATCTCTCATTTTTGGTTTGATACAGGTTCCTTACCTGACAAACCACCAGTTCAACATCTCCTTTGGTATGAAGGAGTTTAATGACTTTATCTTGAGCAGCCTTCAATCTAAGTAATAGAGATTCATACTTAGTTGTGTTGTTGGTGTTACTAAACTGCAACTTGTATGAATAAGGAAAAATATCTCCTTTAGGAGATATCAATACAATCCTAGCCCCTAAGCTGGTAGAATAATTGCTGCCATCAAATTTTAGGATCCAAACATCATTATAAATTGATCTTTCCTTAGATTTCTCCTTGGTTGGAAGGGGGATTTTTTTAATCTATACTGTACCCTACCAATTCTTCTGATGTCTCATTTGAGTCAATTCCTAGATCACCACCTGTAAGACTTTTATCTATTGAAACATGAATATCTTTTGTGGTTAAGAAGTAATTACCCATGCCTAAAGATTCAAATAGAATTTGAGCTTCATGGACTAATATCTAAGTGACAACATATTTTGATTCCTTTTTAGGAAGTAGCCTCTTGATGATGCCTTTGATAGGGATCCTCACTTTAGATAGGTCCATGCTCAATTCTCCACCAACATCCTTGCATAAATTTTGCCCCAGAAGAATGTTGTATGAGGCTAAAACATTGGCCACTAAGACTATCATCTTGATTCTTTTATCTGGGAATGCTATAAATGCAAATTAGGCATCCTTGATTTGTCCTAGTAGAGGTACTTGTTTATTCTCCATGGAGAAACATCTCCTAAAGGTTTTGGTCCGTGTGAGTCCAAGAGATTTTGCCACCTTGGCAGGCATGACATTGTTAGATGCACTTGAGTCTATGATGTAGTTGCTCAGTTTGTGACCATTTATCAATAGGGAAACATAGAAAGGCTCTATTTTCCTAGGGGAAAATAGAAGAGTAATGACAAGATTGTTTGGGATGGACATGTTCCTTAGGGGATCATGAGTTACCTTTTTAACATCTTGTCCTACAGGGATAACTTTATTCTTCATACACTGAACTAACCTATCCAACTACTCAAGATTAGATTGAAAGAATTCAAATTCAAACATTTGAATTTTGGTCTTCTTGACATGGTCAATTATGTCAAATGACTGAAATGGACTAGGAATAGAGGGAGTTCATATTTTTGGTTTTTGGGAGGGGTAGGACTGATCTACGAAGTTAAAATTGAAGATAGAGGAATGCTCGATGTAATTACCTTTTTATTACTCACTGGTTCCTTTGGATGGAAAGGTAGAGAAGTTCCTCATTTGGCAATTGAGATTGCAGGCTAAGAACTTTCCTCCATTTTTCCTTTATCAGCTTGTTGGGCTGACTAATTCTAGGACTGGGTGAATATAGCATATGATCCATCAACTGCTTCACCTTTACCTCTGGGTTCATCTTGGTAATTCATGAAACCAATGTTAGAGTCACCAGCTAATTATTCTTGACCCTTTATAAGGAGATCAACATCATTTTCTTGGTTTAATTTAGGCTAGAAAGAGAAATTAGATTCTATTTCAAGATATCCAACTGTTGAATTGGTTGGGGGTGCTTCAATGGCAAGTTTCCCCTATGGAGGAGGAAGATGATTTGGCTATCCTTGATTCTTGGAAGCATTGCATTGGTATGAATAATTGGGGAATGTCCTTGGCATATCTCTATATGAAGGAGCTGAAGATATCCCTTGCACCATTTACTTCTTGAGAGCTAGCAACTCATTTGCCAGATTTTGCACCATTAGATTAGTGGTACCTATAGATGGATATTCAGAAGATGAAGAAGATTTACCTTTGTTAGGATCTATCCTTATCTTTCCTACCAAGATAAGGTCATCTTCCACCTCAATGGCCAAATTTTGAGCTACAACAAGGTCTATTTGGCCAACACGTCTCAGTAGAAAATTCACTTCAGGCAGCTGAGAGTTGATGAAGAAGCACTTAAGGTTCTTAGGTGTTGGCTGAGCAATGATAGGAATTTGATTCCTAAGCTTGTCAAACTTAGCAATGAAATCCCTCAAAGGTTCATGAGGTTCCTTCTTCATCTATGTGAGTTGGGCCAACAAAGCATGTGCATCTTTTGTAGGCTTGAACTTGGCTTCAAATTTGGCTTTGAGAGTGTTCTAGTTAGTCACAGTCTAGGCCTACAGATGATAAAACTACTCTATAGTAGTACCTTATAAAGTTTCCATGAACAGCCTAATTGCTACATCCTCATACTCCACACCTATTACACCATAGGCTATGTTGAAGGCTGCAATATGTTCATCAGGATAAACCTTCCCATCACCATAGAACTGGGAGAAATTTTTCCTTGAACTGTGTGGTAACTCATGTAGAGGTGGAGTTAAATTGGGTGGGCCAAAAGAGTTACCCCAAAGACCTTGAACTACCATTGTATGACTATGGAAAGGTGGAATAACAAATCTCAGAAGGGTAAGTATTGACAAAGCTTTATTAATAGTATAAATGGAGGCTTTACCTGGTAATGGAGACTTGACTTTAGTAGGAGGAAAGCTCTTGGTTCATTGGAGGTGAGATGGTGAAGGAAATAGATCAAAATTACTTTGCTGCACCAACTCAAATATAGGGTCAAACATACCTTGAGCCCTTTGGCTTCACGTATACCATGGATCTGCCAGAGTGTAAAAAAATGGAAAAGAACTGGCACTGCTTCAGTTTGAAGCTTGAGGCTTCAAACTACGTGTTCTTCTAGTTGGATAAATAGATAAGGATATAATGATAATGGATAAGACACAAAATAGAGTCTCCAAAGTCTATAATGGATAAGGGTAGGGACTTCTTCAATCTAAAACTTGAGGTTTCAGATTGCACGTAACATCCCCAACAGAGTTACCAAAAAATGTTAGGTGAATATTTTGTCACCAACTAACTGATGAGTGAAATAGGTCTCTTCAACCACAACATAGGGAGATTGGTCAACCAGATGTGTAGGTTTACTACATCAAAAGGGGACAAATATTTCCTCTCATCAAGGGGAGGTTCCCTATAAATATGCAGGAGCTATATACTATATATATATATATATATATATATATATATATATATATATATATATATAGATATATATATAAGCATAAAATAATACTCAGTGGTAGTATAAACCATCCATCTCTCTTTTTTTAGAGATGATGTTAACAAACAGAGGAGAGAATATTGGTGAAAATGTTGAAGGCACTTCTCTTCTTTCAGAAGTGATCTTATAGGAAATAATAGGATTTCTTTCAGATAGTGACAAGTAACTGGTAACCAAAGGTGTAATAACCAGCAGATTGAGATGTAGCACAAAGTCTCCACCTCAACTTCCTAATAGTGAGATACGAAAGATAATGAGGGCACAAAGTCATCCCAAGGTCCTTTACATAGAAACAAAATATGAAGGATAATGAGGGCACAAAGTAGTCCCAAGATCCTTTACACAGAAATAGAATAGGAAGGATAATCAGGGTACAAAGTCATCCCAAGATCCTTTACACAGGAATAGAAAGAAAACACTAAAGTCAATTATGGGGGCACAAAGTCTCTTCACAATTGGCTTCAGAACACCTTTATGATTATTTTCACTTATCTACTTATTCAATTAAATGGACAAAAAAATGTATTAAGGAAATAGACATAAGAACAATTTCCCCAACAACCAAGCTATTCCAGCACAAAGTCTAAAAAGTCACTTGTTTTCTTATTCAAATAATGAAATATGATCAACAATCTGAGCTCAAAGTCTCAGTAATGCCTTTCAATTTGGGTAGAGTTTTGTTTTTGATAACAGAGAGAGATCTCCCTAAAATAATAAGAGAGAGTCCAATATATAGTGCTCCAAGAAAGACTTGGGTGCTTTATTTAACAAAAATGGCCTACAATGCATTCAATGCCTTTAATGCATTTTAAATTCTATCCATGGGCTATGCTAGAATCAAGCATCAATTTTTAATATGGGCTAACTGATGTGTGCACAGCTATTCACTCTATTTAATGTAGAAAAACAGGCTATGCCATTGAATATTTGCACTCTCCAATGTCCACCTAGTGGACTGCTTCACCTTCTAGAAACATATCCCATGCATAGATATTTTTGATCTTTCTCCATCATTCCCCCTTTCCTAGTTGTATTTTTCCCTTTTCTATGTGATCTGAGCTTTCAGGCTATCTCTTTGGCTGGTCACTGAATTTGTTCACAGGGTCTGTGCTAGCAGTTCTTCCTTTCACCCTAAAAATCTTTGAAAGCATTCAGGTCTATGCTTAAGCCTACAAAGATCAATAGCTATTTCATTGCCACAAATTTGACATCTTCAGGTCTGTCATCATTTGAAAGCCAATGGCTATTTGGTTGCCATGAATTTGATGGCTGTGGGCCTGTCATCCTCCTTAGTAATTCCTCCATGTCTTTCTTGCTTGCTCTAGCCACTTTCTGCTGATCTCAACAGGTGACACGTGGCATGTTCTGCTATGAAATAGGTGAGGACACATGGCAACATTTGCTTAACTTATAGAGGCTTTGGGTGCCTTTTTAGAGTCTTACAGAAGATGACACATGGCATCTTCCATCAAGTTCTTAAAAACACTATAGAAATATTTAGGACTCTTTTGGATCCACATAGATGCAGACACTTGTCATGCTCCACTTGACCTTAGCACCTCACCTGAGGCCCACCATAGTCCTTATGAAACAAAAGGAAGAAAATTTAGATGTTAACACTTGGTGGCTTCTGCTAAGTTATAATGGAACACGTGGCACATTTTTTAGCTTTTAAACTTATTAGAAACTGTGTCCTAATAGATGACACTTGGCAGCTTCCGCTTTGACTTTATAAGGGACACGTGGCAGCTTCCACTACACTTTGAGGTTTGATCTTTCCCAGAGGGAACTTGCCCTTCAGGGTCTTGAAAGACAGTTCATTTTCTGAGTGTCGAGTGTCCCCCATGAGGGTACCTACCCTTTGAGATATTTTGGGTGGCCTTCAGGCTTTAATTCCTTCAAACAAAATGTCTGAAGGAATTCCTTCAGACAATTTGTCTAAAGGAAATCTTTCCTTCGCTTTGTATTTTTCCATTGGGAATTTTTCCATAGGCTTTTCTCTTTGATTGGGCTTATTTCCTTCAGACAAAAGTTTGAAGGAATTCCTTCAGACTTTTTGTTCAAAGGAAATGGTCCTTAACAACTTTGCCATGGGAACTTTTTCGAAGGAACTCCCTGTTTGTTTTTTCTCACTACCCTCCACAAGGGCACTTGGCTTTGGGGCACTCCCTTGAACCTGTCGATTGAACTGACCGATTGAACCAACTTTGGTTCAATGGTTCAACAGTTTAATCTTACGTTTGAAGCCATCTTTTTGTCTAAGTCTTTTGATCACTCAAACAAAATGTGTTGAACCAACTGCTCATTGAACCTTTAAACCATTGAACCTGTTGAACCAAAATGGTTTAATGGTTCAATGGTTCAAGACTTCTTCTCTTTGATAAGTGTTTTGAAGCCATTGAACCTTGAAGCGGTTGAAATTGTCAAACCTTTATCAAAGTGATTAACTCTTGCTGATGATGTTGAACCTTTGAACCCATTAAACCCATTGAACCAAAGTGGTTCAATGGTTCAATCCTTTCTTAGAAGCTTGCTGATGGACATTTTTGATTAAACCAAGTTGTTGAACCAACCTTGAAATTGCCTAAGTTTTGAGAGCTTGTTTCTTTCCTGTAGATTCCATAGAAATCAACCTGTGAAGTCCGTAGAATTGAGTCCATAGATTCATGCCTACATAGTCTATAGAAATCTAAAAAAGATTGAATAATGAAGAATTTGAATGCTCAAAACAATTTTTGAAAAGGGAAGAGAGGATTTTGGTCTGTTAAACCAGAATAGTTCATATGTTGTCTCAAAAATGAGCTGACATTTTTTGGGACAATAGGTTGGATGTTACATTTTATATAAAGAGGATGTTAGCTGATACATAGGAGGGTAATGTTAAGTGATGCATGGTGACATAGATTCTCAAGGAAGAGGATGAAGAGGGTGTATGTGAAGTAAGTAAATCCATCATGTCAACAAACTTGTTTATAGATTGATGAATAATTTGTAAGAGATAAGAGTCAAATGATCCTAATAATGTATTTATATTATGTTTATACCATTTCAAAATTTTGTTTTGACATAGGTAGGAACCATTATCTTGATTAACCACTAGCTGAGAATCATAAAAAATGGTTATAGATTTGATACCCAAAAAGAGAGCTATTTGAAGTCTTAAGATCAAAGCCTCATATTTGGCCATATTGTTAATGCATTCAAAATCTAGTTTAAATGACAAAGGCATAGGTTCACCATCTAGAGGAATAAGAATGACCCTCACACCCCCATTGTATTGACATTTAGATCTGTTAAAGAACATCATCATTTGATAGGATATATCATCGATGAAGAGCATTGTGATGGATTCATCAGGGAATTCAAGGTTTGAAGGTTGATTTTTAGGTAAAGGGGTAGTAGCTAACTGGTTAGAAATTGTTTACACCTTAATAAACTTTTTTTGAATGAATTCTAAGTCAAATTTTGCAAGAATCATGAGCCATTGAGCTCCATATTGGTTGTGATATGGCTTGACATGCATGTATTTGAGGGGATCAGTATGGGTGACCACATAGGGTTTGTGATTTAGGAGATAATGGCAAAGCTTGAAGGTGAAAAAGGTCAATGCGAGACAAAGTTTTTTAGTATGGGTATATCAAGTCTCATAATCAATAAGTGTGTGGTTTATGTAGTAAACCACATGATCTTGATGTTTGTCATCTCGATGTGCAATCATAGGACCCAGAGAATGGTCTGTTATAGAGATGTATAGGTAGAAATGTTGATTTTCATTAGGTGGAATAGGAACTAGTGGGGAAAGGAGATACTATTTAAGTGCATCAAAATATTCCTGGCAATTTATATTCTAATGGAAGGAGACATCCTTTTTGAGGAGATGGTGAAAGGGTTGGCAACGATATAACAACTAGGTGATGAATCAATGGATTGATTGAAGTTTGCCTTGTACGATATAGAGTTGTTTTATATTAGTAGGTGGAAGCATCTATAGGAATACTCTAACCTTAGCAGGATCAACTTTAATACCACAAAGAGAAATGATAAAACCTAAAATTTTATTGGAAAGAACTCCAAAGACACATTTATTTGGGTTCAGTTAAACATTATATTGGAGGAGATGAGTAAATATGGTTTTAAGAATTATCAAGTGGTCTTGATGAAGTTTAGACTTACCAAGTAATTCATCCACATAATATTTCATGCTTTTATGTAGGAGATCATGAATGATGTAGGTCATAGCCTGTTGATAGGTCATACCAACATTCTTTAGGCCAAAAGGCATGAACCGATGGTAAAAAGTCCTCCATGGGGTAATGAAGGTTGTCTTTTGTTGATCCTCAGGAGTGACCAGGATTTGATTATATCCATAAAACCTATCCATAAGTGATAGGATCTCATGACTAGCTATTAGATCAATAATTTGGTTGATACTTAGCAATGGGAAGTCATATTTTGGACAACTGAGGTTTAAATAATGATAGCCAATGCAAATACAGATTCCCTCGATCACTTTTATGATAGAAAAAATATTGGAAATCCATTGAGGGTAGTTGATGGTTGGATAAATTTAACAAAAAGTAGCTATTAGAGCTCTTCTTTGACAAGGAGAGTAATATGAGGATGCATCTTGCAAAGCTTTTACTTAACAAGTTTAGGATCTCAATTGGTGATAATGTTATGGGTGATGATAGAGGGGTCAATACCAAGCATTTCATTATAAGACCAAGTGAAGGCTTTAATATGGTCATTAAGAAATGTGGCATAATCTTCTTGCACAGAGGAATCTAAAGACTGGCCAATCTTGAGGATGCGAGGGTTATCATGAGAGGGTAGATTGATGTCAATGGTTGATTCATTTAACATAGCTTGTGTTTTAGATGGGAGTGATCATTAGATATAGGAATCATCTACAACCATATATGTGATAATTACATCATCATCTTGACATTAGATAGTGTTAATAGTGGGAGAGTCTTCATCAATTATTTTAGGATGAATGAGAGAAAGGGACCTTGTTTCCTTACCCTAGCAATAGGTGAGAGGCCCCAAATAGATGGCATTTATTAAATTTTTTTTAGGAGGTATAAATACCTCTGATTCGGTAGGTGATGGTGGAGAATAAGGTGGAGAAGGAGAGACTGGTTCTTTAATAATTGGTACATGAGAAATTTTAATGAGTTTATTTGGTTCATCATATCCCACTTCATGCCTCTTTTTGACATTTTCAATTGTTTGGCTAGTGGGATATTCAATAGGTGTATGGATACCTTATTCATAATGACCCGAACCAAATCTTTTCCAGGCATACCGATAGAGATAAGTGTGAGAGAATCTAGGGTTACTCAAGAAAGAGAAGTCACAAGTAAATAGTTGTGGTGAAGAAGATGGATTGGTGATAATAGGAGCTTGATCAATTCCCCCATATGTGAAATTAGTTTTAAGGTTAGGGGGCCCATAAGGGATGACCATCCCAATGTGGGGATCATAGTTTGGGTGTATATGAATCCTTTCATACTCTTGTGGAGTATAGAACATGTCTAGCATCAATAAATGATATTCACTGAGTGATAAATGTTGAAAAGTCTCCTCCATGAGATCTTTGTTAGGAATTTGTGTTTTTAGTATTTGTGTAGCTGGGGGAGTGGATCTTGTGGAAGATTTAGAAGTATCATGTGGGGAATATGATGTTTTCAATGGAATGAGAACATCATTGGGAATATAAGTCATCTTTCATGTTTTAAATAGAGGTGGGTCAATAGGTATAACATGTACTTGTCCATCATGTTCAAATTTGACATAGTGGTGAAAAGTTAAGGGTACACATGCCATAACATGTATCCAAGGTCATCCAAGCATATGTTAAAGACAATAGTGCCCGCCATAGTAGCTATGGTATCATTAAAGGAGTAGATTACCATGTCAATTTGAGACATGAAATTGTTAGGAAGGGCCAATTGTTTGTAGGCATGGGTATAAATAATATTAATACTAGATCCCCCATTGATCATGACTCTGTTGACACAATTTTGATAAATTTATGCAGTAATAAAAAGGGTAGAACCCTAATCTTCAAGGTGTTGAATTAGAATTTACGAATCACTAAAATAAATTAGGGAGATGAAATTAAGGGAGATGACTAAAGATGCAAGAGGTTGGGGATCATTCGATTGTACCTTATCACCTACAAGGCACTAATCAAAGCTTGATGATGTTGGGATGAATTTTGGATTAACTCATATAAAGACATTTTCATAGGAGTTTGGTGAAGCTATTTCACCATTGAGCTTTGAATAACATCTAAAGATGTTGTTTTAGGAATGCCCAAGATGGAAATATTATGATTAAGAGGAGGATTGTTTTTGGTGAAGGGATGATCCCAAGGAACAATGACCTTTTTCTTAGCAGTATATTTTTGGTTTTGTGACCATGTAGCCACATTAACTGTGTTGATCTAAAATTTAGGTGAAGGAGGTGGTAAAGGGGTTATGACCACATCTTTGGGTTTGAATTTATGTGGAATAGTAAGAGGCATGGTAGATGCCAAAGGTTGAATAATAGGAAAGTTAATAGGAGTATCATTGAAGAGAGTGTCAACATCAAAGTGTTGTCAAAGGACTGTTGTGAGGGATTTACAACTCTTAGTATCATGTCTAATTGAATGATGATATAAACACACTTATGTATCATTAAACCAAGATGGCTTCTTTTTAAGAGGACTATAAGGCTTAATGGGAGGAAGAGTTATTATGAAAGATTACAATAATTGATGTAGGAAAAAGCTCTGAGAGCCTATAAGTGGGATCACACTTATTATGCTAATAAGAGTAGAAACCTTCTTTTATTTTGATGTTGAAAAGGTAATTTTATGTGGTGCTTTATTTTGTGATGGTGGACTTACATGTTTTGCTTTCAATTTCTTAGTGTTAGATTTGAAAGGCCTACCAAATGGAAAAGGAAAGAGTGGAGGTAACTTAACCTTTTGTTTTTCTTAGGTTAGTAATATTCCAAATAAAATAGAGGGGTGTGGTCCCAAAATAGATGGTAAAGTTGAGGGTTGAAGAAGGGACCGATGAGATCTAGGAAGCTTAACATTTTTATATAATTTAGGCCATGAAACTCCAACTTTTAGTTGAGGAGATAAATCTAATTTATCTATGGATGAATTAAATTAGAGAAGGGTGTATGCCTAAGGGCCTAATCTTCTTTAATGTGGTAGATTCCTATGAGGGTGAGGGTTTTGACATATATGGTTGAATTTCAAGTG
The DNA here is from genome assembly GCA_037957365.1 of Torreya grandis. Taxonomy (NCBI): domain Eukaryota; kingdom Viridiplantae; phylum Streptophyta; class Pinopsida; order Cupressales; family Taxaceae; genus Torreya; species Torreya grandis. The sequence continues at coordinate 1,768,810 of JARHVA010001368.1, read as the reverse complement.
ATTTTGGTGAAGAAGTTCTCAATTTATCAAAGACCTTGGGGTAAATGGTAGTGAGAGGGTTGGTGATAAAGGTTGACATTCGTTGTGTTGGATAAGGAGTTTTAAGCTAGTCCCAAAATGCTGCATGATTTAGCTTTATGGAGTCAAGAAACTATATACTTTTCACCAACCATGAGAAGGGTTTAGATGAAGTTGACATAGGCCTTATGGTTGTGTCTTTAGAAGGCTGAGATGTTTGGGAAAGAGGGAAATTGTTGGTTTCTGCTACTTCGAGCCAAAGATGAGAAACACTACAATGGGGTCTTCTTTGACAGAGACGAGAGAAGAGACATGGTCTACCATGGATGGAGGAGAGGTCAGTGAAGAAGGTTCCTCAAGAGGGTAAAGCATAGGTATTATGGCTCTCTTAACATGTGGGTGAGGCATAGGTAAAGTCTGATCCTCCATAGGTAAAAGAAAGGGTAAGAGTGGTACAATTGGAGTAAGCATAATAGGTTTCTCATTTATTTTGGGAATAGATAATGCTGACTCCTCTAAGTGTAAAGGTGGATTGGATGGGGTAATAATCTCTATAGGTGGAAGAGAGGTAGGCAAAGAATGTTCCTCAAGAGGGCATAATACAGGAATGATGTTCCCTTCAACATGTGGTTGAGGAATGGGTAGGGTGTGGTCTTCAAGTGATAAGAAGATAGGTAATATTGGTACAAAAGGAATTGGCATTAAAGGCTTCTTAGGTGGAAAAAAGTGGTAAAGGAGGCTCTTCCTCATGAGGGAGTGGAACAGGTGAAATAGGTTCTTCTACTTGAGGAGGAAGATTGGGAAAAATAAATACCACTGAATGTGGGGGAGGAGTCAATGAAATAGGTGTCTCCTATGAGGGGAAGGTTGAAATATAGGTAAAGGAAAGACCATATTAGCCATATGGGTATTATGATCACTTGAGTTAGTTGTGGTCTAAATAATATTTTGACTGGGTGAATGGTTAGGAAAAGGGTGTTTGAACACATCCATACTTTGATTAGGGGGTACATTAGGATTATCCAAGATGAGATCACCTCTATCAGGCATGTCTTAAATAATGTTCTTGAATATCTTATAATTATTAGAATTGTGGGTTTTAACTTTATGGTAACCATAAAACTCATCTTCCTTGTATGAAGTTGGATTAGGATGGGAGGGGTCAAAATGTATAGGAGGTTTGATCTGAGGAAGGGTTATGACACCTTGTTGCAATAGTTTCTCCAAAATGGATGTATATGACTCCCCAATGGGAGTGTATTGTCTTTGTTCATATCATTGTTGGAATTTCTTGGTTAGATTCTGGAAAGTCAAGGAATTTGATTGGTTTGTGGTTATGCAAGAGGCTAACTTAATGACCATCGTGTTGGTAAAGCCTTTAGATTTTGGGGTATAAAGGGAAGTTTTAGAGGAGTCATTTGATTTGGAATTGGGATTCTTATTGTGAAACTTGACTTTGCCTTCATCTATAGCATGAACCTTGAGTTTCTGTGCAATTGTAAAGGCCTCATCAAATGTGCAAAAAGTTTGTACCCAAAGTGTGGATGAGATGTGCTTAGTACATGCTCTTGAGAAGATATCAATAAGATTAGGTTGGGGTAAGGATAAATAAAGTTGATTGATCAAGCTTCTCCAATGAGTGACAAAATCTGCAATAGACTCATCATCAAATTATTTGATAGAATAAAGGTTTGTTATAGAAACCTTTTAAGAAATGTTAATAGAGAAATGGTCTAAGAATATTTGTGTGAGTTAGGTAAATGAGAAAAGGGAGTGATGAGGTATAGATCTATACCAATCCAAGGCAAAAACTAAAAGAGACATAGGGAAAGTGTGAAGTAGTAGCACATCATCATACCCTATTAAATTATAAGCATTTCTAAATGCTCAAAAGTGCTACTATGGGTCCTCTTTACTCTATAAATGAGTAAATTTAGGGAGTTCCCATTGGCTTGAATAAGGAATAATAGGCAAAGAAGGATGGATAGGTTCATTTCATATATGATCATAAGATAACACATTATTTGAATTAGAAATGAATGTCTCATGACTTGGTCCCCTCATCCTAACTACCCAAGACTTATTCTCACTTCCAAACTAAATACCTAATCAAATACCTCCTTCTTAACCTCTTATTTTTACCATTTTGTAATAGGCACCACATTTGGCATGAAGATCAACAAAAAATAAGCCAAAAATAGTAAGATTTACCTATTCTAGGGCCATTTACTTTGGTCAACCCATGGCCAACATTGATGGGATTGCTGATGTCGGTGATATAAGCCAAACTCCAACCTAAAGTTTAGGTCAGTAGAAATCAAGAAAATTCATTATTACTTGCATTCAATCTCTGGGCATTCAAATTTTGACATCTTATCTTACTATCATCTTGCATAAGTCAATCATGATTAGGAACTAAGCTCTTGAGGACTAACATCACCTGCTTGTTCTCTCTATTCAAGCATTCAGGTTTAGACTACTTAAAAGGGACCATCAATCTAGGACTTATCATTTAGTGACCACTGTAGCTAAGTAAATCATTTATTATATAGGTCTTTTTAAGTATTTACTTTGTTATCACTTCATATCTACTGTGTATTACTTTACACATTCCTGACCAAACCCCTATGAGGGAGTTACAAAGCTTCCTTGCTTGTTTCCCCATGAATTGACACACCAAACCTCTGACTATATCTACCTAAACCATACTCTCTCTCTCATAACTCTCCCCAACCTCCCAGACCTGATCAAAACCATTTCTTAGACCCAAAAAATCCTTCTATAATCTCTTAGGCAATTATTCCCCCTATCGACCTCAGTAGCCTAACCAACATCGATCACCTTCACCACCGACCTTGGTAGTATAACTAATATCAGTCACTCCTCTACTAACATCAGTGACTATGGATTCTCTAACCTTTCCAAAACCTACCCAAATAACTTCCAAAACACAAATAAAATATACCACCTGTAGTCTGTTACTCTCTGTTGCATTCAAGTTGCTAATAATGGTAATATTATATATTTTCACTCTCTTTACCTCTAATTTAGTTATTTATTAATTTTTTGTTTCTCAAAAGTGGATTGTCATCTCTAAAGAAGTTTCACACTTCCTGGAACAAGCACATAGCTTGGTAACCCACTCATTTATCTACTAAAAAACATCTTGTGGTAGTGCTTTCTTACTTGTAGGTAGTCCTCCCCAACCAAAGAGGAGTGCTCACAATGTCTGGATACAGTGTGAAAACCAATTTGGGTTTATTCTAATCACTTATTCCTATCATTCTTTTCTATTTTCCTTTAGACTTAAAATAGACAAAATTCAGTGAAACATGAATGAACACCTATAATTATAGTTTTAAGTTATTTTTACCTTAAACCCTAATTTCACACCTAGGCAAATATATGCACATGTTTTTTTGTTTTCAATATCTACTAAAAACCCATCTGAGTAAAATATATATCCTTAATTATCATCTAATTTATTTTAGAATCATAACATTGTTAAAATTTAGTTTTAGGTTTCATACCAGTAGGCCCCTTGAATTGGAATAGTCTAAAATGCATAAAAAATCAAAGATCAGTGCACTCTGACTGGGTAGATAAAGACCTTAGGAAGTCCCACCTCATGGGAATCCTTTTATAAGAGGCTTGATGGGATTCACTTTCCTATAATCCTAACTTTGGTGAGTCATGATAAATGACATGTCAATAGTTTCCAATTCAATCAGTGTTTATTCTTACTCCTACTAGCCATCCTACACAAAATAAACAAGTAACTCAGCCTCAATTACTTTAAAAACCAATATAAAACCCAAATAATAAATATGAATCACTTATCTTTAGATCCAAACAAGAACTAACTATTGGATTTAATGTTATATATCGTGATAAAGTTCAGTTGAATTCATGAAAGAAATTGACTAGCCCTTCTCCACTCACCATCACCAAAATTCTCATAGAAAAATAAAGTTAAATCCCTCACAATGATAAAAATAAAGAATAGGAAGACATTTAATAACTAGAGGAAGAGTTAAAAGTTATATGAAAGAAGATCATTTAGCTTTAAAGATGCCCAGACTAGTTCCAAAGATGCCTAGTTTAGCTCTAGAGATGCCTAGTCTAGCTTCAAAGATGCTCAGTTTAGTTTCAAATATGCCTAAACCTGAGCTAGAAACTATCAAACCATTCAAATAAGGTTACCAAAACAACCTTGAGGACACTAATGTAAAACATATTACAACTCAACTAGGAAAAACTTTAAACATAAATATTTGGTTAATTGATGAATAAAAAAAATTATAATTTCTCAATTCTTCGAATAAATATTTCAAGATAAAATAGTATAAATATATTTGAGTAAATGTTATTTTTGAGATGTTGAGTGTGAATTATATGTTACTTGTATAAATAGGGCTAATATACATAAATAATTAATGGATGTAAAAAGAAGCAGGACCAATCAGGAAATTTTAGGTATGTAGTTTTGGTTTTCATATAAATATAAATATGTTTCCTATGAATATGAATTTAATACTTGGAATAATATACCTATATCATCTCAAAAAATTTCAAATCATTTCCATAAACCACTCATCCAATTTCTCTAATACTAAGCCCATTCATGGTGGCCTACACCACACCATTAATATTATGATGGTTATGGGTATTTCAAAAATAAATAGTGTATAATACTAAAATGATAACTTTTTAACCTCCTAAAATCCATCCATAATCAAGTATTGTAGTAGGAACATATCCATAATCAATCATAATAATAGAATTAATCCAAAGTAGTTCTTAATGTTATTTCATTACTCATAAATAAACTAATACCTGAGCCATATCCATTCATAAGAAAGGTTGTTTCATTGTTTCTCAATTTATATTTTTATTCATGATTGAATAAAAAAACCTTTGTAAACATGTGAAATCATGAAAACAAGATATCAAATGAAAGGTTTTAAAAAAACTCATATTCTTATACAACTTGTTAACCTTTTGCTACAACATTTTTAATTTAATATCTAATGTTTGAGTGTAGTATATATGGATTGTTGATCATATTTTTCACTCTTTCAGTTTTATAAATCAACTTGGATGCAACATAATCTTCCCAAAATTTTGTGTTGATTAACAACATCACAATTAATGGATATGGAGCAGATTTTGAGTCAAGCTCAAGATCAATGAGATACATTTCATATATTCATTATAAGAAAGTAATATGATTTTTAAAAGCAAAGAGACTTTAGATAATTATCTCAAGCCATTAGGAATAGATTAGACTAGCTCTAGAGTCCATCAGTCTAGATCTAGAGTCCATCAGTCTAACTCTGAATTCCATCAATCTAGCTCTAGAGTTGGATAGACTAGTTCAGGAGCTCGACCAAGATTATTTTGAAGCATGTGAATCATTTTAAAAATAATTTACATATTTTTAAAGAATAATGAGATAATTTTCTTCATTATTTTACACATAGGCTTATTTTTTATTAGTTATTTAACAAAATAAAAACATTATGAGTACAATCAATTGTCTAGTTGATTTGAGTTATAGAGGAGCTAGAACAAACACTTCCTACTTTTTAATCATGTTATCATTTATTCAAATATAATTAAAAAAAAGGTAACCAAAAGAACAAAAAAATCAAAAATGAAAATCCCTAGGTATTGCTGATAGTCATGGTTAGAAAACAAGCTTGTTGGCTAGACACATACTGTATAAAAGAGTATTGGTTGAAAAAAAAAATGGCCGATCAAGGGCAAAAAAATCAAAAATAAAAAAGAGGGAAAATTTGAAAACTAGAAAGTGGATACTTTTCCCAAACAAACAATAAAGTTATATCTAAGTAACTTTGCCTTTTTTTAATCTTTTAACATCAAAGAACTTTGGCTATATCAATATGAAGGAAGTAAAATACAACTTGGAGTATGACTAACATATTTATTATTTTATTTTATTTATAAATATAATTTTAAGTTTTTTAATTAAAAATACATCTAATTGAATAAAATTTTTCATATGAAATTAAAAAAAAATATATAAGAAAAATCTCCTCATTCATGAGGCACGCATAAGTATACGCTTGGAAGTGAAGACAAGGAAAGAGTTTAAAACTAGTAAATTATGGCTCTTTTTAGACAATTACATTATTGATTTTGAAGGCTTATTTTCACACATTTAATAAATTCTTTGCTAAATTCAAAATAATATGCATTGAGATATTTCAGTTCATATTAGATGGTTTGTAATAAGAAATGGAATGAAGATCAAAATAATGTACAAATATCTATATGACTCCAAATTCCATCATAGGATAACATAATAGAACAAATATATGAATATTTTGAAACATGGAAAATGTTTCTTTTAGAAAAAATAAGTGGATTGATTTCTGCCAAAAATTTGGCTACAATAAATGACCGAGAAAGATAAATCTATACCAAATATAGTAGCATGGATGAGGACATGCATAAATTTAAGTGTGAGAGAATGATGAGACCATAAAATGGCACATTTTATCAGAAAATGACACCAATTTTTCTTACATAAATCATGTTCTAAAGTGGTATTAGATGTAGTTTTAAAAACTTATGCTTGTTTTAGAATGAAGTATAGTAATATATCTAGTATATTCTCTAGAATTCATTGTAGTATACATTGTTTCTATTTTATAAAAAAATATTATAAAATAGATGTCAAATGTTGTATATGTAAGTTAAAATGAGTCATCAATGCAAATAATTTTTTCAAAGTTCTCAAATACCAAAACTAGAATAATCTTCATGTAGCTCTAGATATCCTTAGTAGCTTCAAAATCCTATAGAAATCATATCTAAGTTTCTTCAATTAATTTTGAGATGGATGTACTATTCATGCATAATCAACTAAGATATAAAAATAAATTTGAATCAACCAAAAATAGGTATGGTTTTTTTATGTTGGTTTGTTTGATGTTTTGGTTAAGATTTAAGGACACAATTGATAGGTTCTATCAAATAAAAAAAACAATAATCAATAATATACCTAAACCTGAATCTAATTACATATTTAAATTTTTCTCAAAAAAATAATCCTCTTGATCCAAGTCCGTATACAAAATTTATAAGCATATGATATGGCTCTTGATTTGCACAAGTATAGCTCAAGAGTCTATCAGTTTGAATTTGGAGTCCATCAGTCTGGCTATGAAGTCCATTGGTCTAGCTTTAGATTCCATCAATCTAGCTCTAGAATTACACATAATTGGATCTGAGGATGAAAATAATTGATTTGGGGGTCTAGAAGACTAATTAATGAATGAGATATTTTTTTGGGAGATGTTTTACAATCTTTCTATATATAGAATTATATAAATAGAAACTTTCAAAAATAGACACTATAAAAAATAAAAAATTATAAGAGTGTGAAATTATGGGAACATGAGAGTAAAAGAGATGATTTCTACCTATTTTTTAAAATTATTTATATAAATTCTATTTAGATTATTTATCAAAATAAGTATTTCCAAAGAAGGTAATACATTTATAATATTTCAGCTACTATGAATATCTCAAGCATCAAAGTTGTTGGAAGAAAACCAAATTTGTTATATTTTTATCTTTGGATAAGAATTAGTTTCAAAACTAATTTTTTATATTTTTAGGAATAATAATTAGTTAAGAACTAACTTTTCATGTTTTTAATATTAAAAAATTAGTTCTAAAATTATTTTTTATAGGTGTCACTCTCAAACAATAAGTTATTGAAGAAGTTGTATTATAAATACAACCTTCTCATTTATAATTGAGAGTTAGAGGATTTAGTATGAATTTATAAATTAGATGTTAACATATATTGAAGATATATTTCAATATATATCAAGCTTTTATTAGATTTTAAACATTTCTATAATTAATTAAAAAATGATTTCATGAAGTTTGTATAAATCTAGTATTGTTCTAATCCTATTCCAAGGGAGAGCAAGGGCCCACTCAACCAAGGAAGCAAGATACATTATTATTATTATTATTATTATTATTATTATTATTATTATTATTATTATTATTATTATTATTTATGTGTTTTTATAATTCATTTATTTAAGTAAAATATTATATTATATGTTTAACTTGTCAGTGCGTGTGTTTATTCATGTGTGTTCCAATCAAGATTACTTTTAGCCATTTGAATTTCAATCATTTCTATTTCACATAAATTTTCATTTAAAAAACTTATATTAAAAGTGTGTTTATATTTTATATATAATTTACATTTATACAAATAGATTAAAGTTATGTTTTCTTTACTGCAATTTAATTTTGAATAAAGTGTGTTTTCATTGCAAGCATTTTCAACAAGTGTGTTTGCTTTCACAAGTAATGGAATAGATTTCAAATAAAAGAAAGTAGATTATAATATATAATAAAATTATCCACAAATACCCCTAAATTAAAAACTATTATTCATTATCCTTTATACCTTATTGTTGATTACCATTGGACAATGACCCTAGTTTGATATGACATTAACTAAACTTAGTTGATTAAATGAGAGGACTGACAACCCTATCAATTATGAGTATATCGATACCTATATTTATTTTTTAAGTTATTTGAGTTATAGATCCTTATTTTAAAAAAGTTAAGGTTACATTCCTAATGAGAACTATTCATGTAGAACCATAGCTAGTAAACCTGTCTTGGCACTAGCACTATTGTCAAACTAAGTTTCCTATTCTTTTTAATATGATATCCACTATTAAATATTTTCACTTGTGATTATTGATCATTTTTGGTCTATTATAATGGAATTAAAACTAAAACTTAGTTTTATAATCATGGGAAGTGGTACATATTCTTAGTGTTGAGTTTGCTTATTTGGAATTAACAAGATGATAACTAATATTATGATCTAATATTCAATCATAAGTATTTTTTCTTGAGATTGTTTCCCACTAAAAAGAGATGTAAATATTATAAAATAGATAATTAAGATAAATATGCTAATAAATAGTTATATAACAATATTTTAAATGTTATCTCTCAATAAATTTGTCTCATATGTAGCACAAGACTCTTGGCAAAGGCTATAAAAAGATAAATTACAAAATCAAAAGTTAAAATTCAAACTAGATAGTATGGTCATTCTTTTTACATAATTTCAAAACATTAAAATCAATTTATCTTTCTATTTTTTAACCAAATGCAAATAAAATTATATATAATATAAGACTCATGAAAAATGATGAAAAAAATAAAAAATGAGAAATTTGACCTTGTTCATTCCAAAGATAAATCTAACTGTAGTGCCACTAACATTTAATATCAAAATCCACTATGCACTACTTGAAAATATGGATGCTTTGGAATAGGGTGTGGATATACATATTATCATAAGTGAATTATTTTTATTAGACATTGTAGCTAACAACTGGGTTGGTAGACACATATTCAGAATGTGAAATCAAACAGATCGTGAATGGTTTGATAAAATGCCTCAAATAAATGTGGTCTCATGGACTAAAAATGGAACTTATGATGGGAGAAATCCAAAAAATGTATTTTATATGAAAAACCCTTTACCACCACATATATTAAGCTTTGATTCCAAACCTTCCCAAGAAACCTGATTTCTTTCCAATATCTTAGATGAAAAAAGCACACTCAGTACTCAATATTGTAAGATGTTGTAGTTGAAACTATACTGCTAAACAAGTATGAAAAATGTTTAAAGTCCCCATACTTCCTAATAACCCACATTTTACTCCAATATTTTAGAGGATAAAATTTAGGATGCCATAAATTAAAAAAAATCACTTTTCAAAAATCTTTTTTTATACATTATTTTTTAAAATTGAATACTATACTTATATTAATATAAATAAATAATTGCACAGTACTAGTCATACCAAAAAATGGGTGGAAAAAGTCACATCCAATAAGCATAGTCAAATAATAGAGGGTAAATAATGAACCCACAAATAAAAATTTACATTAAACTATCATGAGTGTGTCAAAACCAAAAAGATTCACATAAAAGCATTAACAATTAAAGAGAACAATTATACTATAGTGAAAAATATGGTGGCCATAGGAGATGGTGGAGGAGGTATATATTTCATCTTGTTAGCCCATCCCCCATGAGTAGGGGCTATTAATCGATGGGTAAGGGATCCCAAACATCATTATATTGAATATTATTATTATATTCATTGTACCAATTAGGAAAGATAACAAGAGCCAACTGCTAGTACTTATTCTATGGGAGAGGGCCTTAGTCCCTTTTTTCATCTCCATGTCTGGTAGAGCCATGTGGAAAATCACACCATAAAGATGTCTAGTGAGGGTGTGGAAAACATGATGAACACTAGCATTACTTTTTAAACTTATGATGGTTCACACAAGCCTTGATAATTTATTCATATACTTAAATTTCAATTTTTCTAGTTGGGTAAATAATAGTAATGGAACTAGTTATATTATGGACTTAACAAATTATCATTTACTTCATAATTAGGGATTCAAAAATTATATTTTATTTCATAATTAGGGATTAAAATTAGGGTTCACTGCATAATTAGGTCTCACAAAATTAAGGTTTATAATATAATTAGGGTTAAATAAGTTTTAAAACTATGGTTTAGTAATTATTTAAATTATGGATTTCTACATAATTATGGATTGTGAAACTATGGTTTTCCTCAAAAATAATGCTTTTGAAATTTAGATTTGTCTATAAAATGTGGGAGTACTACTCAATCCCTCTTATTGTTTAGTCTTAGTAGCCGCACCCTTATTAATTTATAATACCCACTTTTTTATTATAACTTTGAAACCCAATGATTAATTACTAGATATTATTTCTTTGGCATGTGACATAGTATTAGAATTATATTTTTAAAAAGGTTCCTTATTAAAATGAGGTAGTGCAACCTTATTATGTTCTAATATCTACATATTCATCTTCTTAGCATTACCTTTCATTGTGTTGTGTTTTAATGTGGCATAATGTATTCCTAATAGATTATATTATTACATCACCCATCACTTCAGTTTAATATAAAAATATGAACTACTTGCACTAATTCAACTTAACATACCATCATTGTTAGGTCAATGTAATCATATATTTACATTATTTACCTATGAATGTGATAAGTTTATTCTATATCCATATTTATGAAGATGGTATAATATGCCTCATCATAAACAAGAAGTAACCCCTTTCCCCCTTATGACATCCCTAAAAGTGAATCTATATGTATTTATTAGAATTCATAGTTCATTTAAAGTAAAAAATAGGATATAATTCATTTTCATTCTTTAGAATAAAATTGTCTCTAATTTTTTCATAAAATCTAAAAATTTCTAGGAAAAATATGTTACTTTTTGAATATAGAGGTTAGAATGAATCATCAATGCATATGGCATAATTAGAGAATCAAACATACCTAGAAAAGAATAGTTTTGAGTAGATTTGGAGTCATACAGTAAATAGGAGTCTCATATAACTCTAGCTCCAAATATCTATAGTAGATATGGATACCAAAAATAGCTCTATATTCCTTCATAAACTAACTCCAAAGTACCAAAGAAATATCTTCGAAGTCCAGAAGTTCATAATATGTACACATGTGGATTCAAGAAGATTGAAGAAATATTTTTTAGATCATTTTTGTAAGGTTACATATATAGTATTCCCAAAAAATATACATTTCCATAATTAGACATTATTTATAAATAGACAATATATTTATATTATTCTATTTCCTATGGATATCCTTGCCTCAATTTCCTAAGACATTAGGAGGAGAATTAGGAAATCTAAATTATTAAAATTGCACATGATTCTTAGTAAACAAAATATATATTTTAATATAATATTATCCATTATTTTCTCCTAATAAAGTGGATATTGATGTTGTTGTGACAATAATACAAATATAAGTTATGAATTAAATTTTCAAGGAAGTTGATCTAGATTAAAGATTTAGTTTTAAATTTTGTATTATAAATATAACCTTCCAGTTTAGTAATTAGAGTCAAAATTGTTATTTTAGAATAGATTTTTTTTCAATATTCAATTGTTTAATATTTTTTAACACATATTTTTTCTATCAATGAGAATCTAAATAAATTTAGCAAGTGTCAAGTTCTAAACTAATTTTTTCAAGTCCTATTCCAAAGGTAGAACAAGGGCCCATTCCACATGAAGAAGGACAACATTGTGTATTATTTATAAATTAGATTTATTCCCATCTCATTTCCAATTTTAGTATCTATTTCATTATTATTGTTTTATTTATATAACACATAGGTTATGTGTGGTATGATGGAATTAAAACATTTACATTATTTACTTTAATTTCCATAATTTACATTCTTTTTCTATTTGTTGATTGTTGTTAAAATCAAAATTGATAAAATATTTTTTCTATTTAGTTTTGGTTTGATATCAATAATTAATAGAAGTTTTTATTTGATGTTATAAATGTATAATTGATTAGGTTTTAGTAGAAGAGATTAGTTTAATTAAGTTTTATTAATTCCATTTTCAATATATCAAATTGTTAATCAGAATTCTTATTCCCCTATTACATATAGCTATTGGAAACTAATCTGAATTGATAATATTAACTAAGTGAGGATTTTCAACAACCCTCATCATTTTTGGTGCCATTTTTTGGGGATCAATTAGTGTTATTAAGGAATGATTGTTCAAAACTATCCTCTATGATAAGTTCATAGTAATATTTCATTAGAAATTATATTTCCTTACTTTTTCAAAAGATAAAAAATTATATGGGTGATAAAAAATGAGCCTTTAATGCTAATTTGAGTAAGTGAAGCCTGATAGGAACTCTTCCTATAGATATTAGTTCTACCCTTTAAGAATATATAGTCATCAATATGTTAGGTGTTTTTGTTTTTAAATTAAATAGGTATTTCAATGTATGCATAGATGAAGAGATAAAAATTGAATGTTTTATATCAAACACCCTAACAATAGGCCACAAGTAGTAAGACAAAATAACATTAAGTTAGCATCGGATAAATTTTAGATGATCTTATATAATTATGCCATTAGGAATCATCTCAAAAGATAAGAAAACACTTTCTATAAAATCAAACTAGACTCTAAAAAACTATAGAACTTATCCTTAAAACTGAATCCCATTCAAGTATCCTTCCATATAATTCAAAATAATCCATGCCTCTTAAGATAAACATTTATAATATATAGTGGGAAGACATGGGAGATAGAAAAGGTAATGTGTTAATTCCACAATGAGGAACTATTATTTCTATAATAATAACCTTTACTTATCACATTGCATTATATATAGATGAGGATGCTCCTATTAAGAACATATCCCCATCCATATTCCCCACTTTTATGGGTATATATTTAGATTATCATGATCAATTATTGATTTATTTTAAATTACTTTGTCAAACTTATGGATACAAGAATGATAACTAAAAGATAAAACTATTTCTTTCCACACTTAAGGATTCAACCATGAGATGGTTTATGGGTCCCCCCCCCCCCCCCCCCCCCCCCCACCCCACCCCACACACACACATATGGGCTGATATGAGAAATAAATTCTTGGATAAATATCAGGACTATTGTATGGTAAGATATTGGAAAGAATAACTCTTATGAATGAAGTAAAAAGAGAATGAAAACATGGAATATTGTCTTGATAAACTCCACTTTGTCCACAAAAGATGTGGAAATGGGTTAGATGCGTGACTCAGAAAAATAGTATTTTTGAGAGGATTAGAATATGATTCCAAAGAATATTTAAATATCATGGTAGAGGGAGATGTAAATAAAATTTATTTTAGATATATTGATTAAATCTATAGTAATTAATCACATAGTACAAGTGGGATTAGAAAACTTAAATCAAGAAAATGACATAGTGAGGTCAATAAAACCATGGACAAATTTTATAATATATAAAAATACATATTGGTTCATTTAAATAACACATTAGATGGAATTCACTCAAAAGACAAAGAAATTGAACCTTTATCCATATATTTCCCTAGGTGTAGAGATAAGAATACGCTTTGAGACATTCCTCTTTTAATAAAATTAATATGTGTGGAATTTTTCAGAAGAATCATTCTACTAAGTAGATTGGATTATTCCCTTCCATTAAGAAGATATTAATTATGTATCATAAATATAATGAAATAAATTTTCCTATAATCAATATCCAAATCAGGTTACCCCAAGAGATCCAATAAATTGGCATGCTAATCAATAGACTATGCCATGGCATATTCCATAATATCCATAACAATATGTGCCAAAAAATATGGCTTATACAAGAGTGGATACCTCAAAAACTATGGATTCCTTAAAAAATCAAACAACAATGGGTGCCTCAACAATAATGAACACCCTAATCAACATTATACAAATAGAGAAGGTTCCAAAATAAAAATATATATTTATTACCTAGTCCTCCTAACATAACCCAAAAAAATGAGCAAGTAAGTCAACCATAATGACCTACTTAACCTATGTAAAATCCAAATAATATGTAGGTGTATCCTACCTATAATGTGGACGAAGGATAAATAGTCAAGATAAATTCTATAGACTATGATGATATTAAACTTAATTTAAAAAATAACATGTTAGAAACCTCCTTTCCAAATATTACAAAGATACCTGATGAGGAATAAGAATATGATTCTCTTGATAAACATCCATAAAATGATGAAAATTCTCAAAGAGAGACTCCTCTTAATACCCATACATTAGTTCCATTTCCATAAAGAATTAATATGGATGCTTCACTCCAAGAAATGTCACATAGAGTTGTGTCTAAATTAATATAAGAACAAGAACATAAACATCTGATCATTGAAATTTCAATATTACAAGATATAAAAGATGTTCCTGAATTTAATTGAGTCATCAAATAATTATGTGTCAAAACACTACGATGGAATCAATAACATCCTAAAACCGTTTAGATAGATGGAAATCTAATTCATCTCTTATTATGGAATCTTATTCCACCCAAGTATGGATACTATGAGAGTTTAGTGATAATATTTTCAAATAGAACAACACATATACCCACTATTTTTGTATATTTAGGTGTTTCCATAAATTTTATGATAGATAACACTTTGAAAAGATTATATCAATCTAGTATGAAACCAATATCCACTATGTTAAACATGGTTTATCAATCAATTTAAAAACCTGAGGGTGTTCTAAAATATGTTTTAGTTATAGAATAATCATGGAATTACCTTATAAAATTAATGGTACTCAACCAAAATCCCAAAAAATGTGGGTGTCCATTAATCTTGGGAAGACCTTAGCTTGCCATACCATTTTTAGTTATATATTTTAGATCAGTAAATATGACAAGAATATTTCCTTATATCCACCCACAAGACCTTAGAGTTATAACATACCCATGAGGATCTACCTATAAATATGTGATTTAAAAAAATAATTAAGTAAAATATACTTCCATTAGATTACATCACAAAAATATAATAAGTGATCAAATATAATTCTCTAAGTGTGATACCCATAAATGAAGCATGCTACATCATACATCACTGATCAATATCATCATAAGAAACACACCATAATTGTTTATTGAAGGTAATTACAAATATCTAGCAATGGCTGGCACAAACATACATCCACTACTATTAATGTATAATAAATATGTAATTACATATCATCATGATAATGTTTCAATAATAAATACAATACAATGTACATATATAATATACATGGCTCTATGGAGCAAAAGTTCCCTAGACTCTAGTATCTATGGTAATCTCAATTATCATCTCCAAGTAAGTACTATTGTGAGGAGGGAGAGCATCATCTAAGAAGTTTTACACATCAATCATAGACCATAGATCCCCTACATAAATCTCACTAAGAAATGGCCCTCCATGCATGTATGAATATATATTGATGGCATGATAATATAGAGAGATAAGCTAGTACCCGTTTGTTGTATGATTTCCACAACTAAACATGTAGTGTATCATAAATAAACCCATTATACTCAAGATATTACATAAACATGTAAATCTTATGCATGAAATGGAAATGTATTAATAACATTACTTTGGCCAAAATTTTCAATAAATAATTATCTAAGGATCAGTCAAATTTATATACACCACTTGATTGGATTTCCTTCATCTAGCATTGTGATGTTAGTAAGCTATTGAAATGCATCTGACTACTTAATCAATATCAATAATTTGAGATTTGGTTAACATAATATAACCAATAGATTCATTTAGATTATCTCTTACTATAAAACATAAAAATTCTAAGTATATTTATTAATCTAAATGCATAGATTTATTCCATCTAATGTATGAATGAATCTCATGACATTATTTAACACATAAATAATCATAATAACAACTATAGTTTATACCATCTAGGTATAACAAACATCTAAACTACAATTCTCTAATTACTATAAGTAGTTTCAAATTATAATGTACCCTATGACATCCCATAATATCACAGTCCATTATTTTTGAGTTCAGCTACTCTAAACACAACTAGTTATAACAATTTTAAGAAATAAAGTCTCATAATCCTAATTATGTTTTGTTTTGAACATGATACCCCCTTTATACATCTTGGAATGTTTTATAAATTTGTGAAGATATATAACTCGATTGATACTCTTCTATAGTCCATGAATTAGTTTATAATAGACAATAGATGTATAGGAATACACCACCATATACCAATATATATTACATATAAATATAAATATGTAAAATTAATCTATTATTAGTATGTACTGTACACATGTTCTCTAATGATAAATAATTACTATATATAAATGCCTATAGTCATTTATATTTCTAAATAAGGTTTGCATGAGGTTTTTCAATAATCATTATACCAAATAGACTGTCTATAAATTATAAGTCTTATTATTTTTTGTAATATTAATAAACAAATCATCTTAATCAATTTTGAGATTCTTTGTTTGCCCTACCAAATTTCCATTTAGTTATGACTTTTCAAAATCTGTAGTTTCATATATCTGGTTAAGTATATTACCATACATCTTACTAAAATATCTATTTCCATTGATCCCTTTTATATGAACTCTACACACACACACACACACACACACACACACACACACACACACACACAATATATATATATATATATATATACATATATATATATATATATATATATATATATATATATATTCATGTATAAGTCCATTCATATGAACACACATCCTAAAGTGTATATATATATATATATATATATATACACATTAGGATGTGTGTTCATATGAATGGACTTATACATGAATATATATATTCATGTATAAGTCTATTCATATGAACACACATCCTAAAGTACATATATAAGATTTATATATAAAAATAAGAATATTTATATTCTCATAAAACATGCTACCAATTAACTCTTTAGTATGTATCCTATTATAGACATTCATCCATGCTACACATTATGTTTCATATGCTTGATATGATAAGCTATAACATGTCTATAAAACTTATTATAAGATGATGGAGGATACGCTAAGATATATTTGCTTTATATACTAAACCAAAAGCTATAATAAAATTGGATTGATAGATCCAAGCTAGGAAAATCTTCTACTTTATTAGCCTAGACCGTTATTGTTAAATAATTTGCTTAGCTTTTCTATGGATAAAGGAAGTGCGGTTAATAGATAATATTCTGTATAACTAATACCTAGTTAATAAAATGATAGTATAATATATTAATGGTATAATGACTTAATCTCAGATCCATAACAACAGATGCTCAATAAATATACTTCAACTTAGATAAAGGTAAAGTGATATAAATAAATGTTTAGCTGATTTCATATAAGATGAAATAGGTATTGTCTTATACATTCATTCTTTCAAACTTAAATGTTACTATAAGATGATAGAAGGGTAGCGACTTATTATTTTATTGTTACAACATGTGTAGATGCATTGAACTATCATTATTTAATACATACATCAATGATCTTAATATTTCACTATCACATTATGTAGGAATACTAACTTCCAACCAAAGGACTTCCATAATTACATAATTATCATGACTTAGCTATGGATTAAAATAATTTAATTCCTTAGTTTGAAGGTAATTACTATTGCAATGATCTACCTGGTGGATCATCACCCTTTTACACAGTCTAAAAAATATATCTTTATAGACTATCATATTCAAAAAAGTATGATTCGATGTTGTTCAATATTACACTCAGAGAGATATGTATATATATTCCTAATATATAGTTGATTCAGGGCATTGACTATCCTTGTATATGTGTATGTCATTGTATTAACTGGTTAAAAGTCTGTAACTACTATCTTTAAATGTATGGTGCTAAGTTTTTAATTATATATAATCTTGTTTAGTTCACTATATAAACTTAGGCACTCCCTCTCAAATAAAAAGTTTGGTATAAACTCATTACATCAAAATCAGTGTAATTCTTATGGTAAATGGATAACTACCACCACACAAACTATTATTTCCATCACATAATTTGTACAATTAATAAAAAGAACACACAAAAATTAAAGTTTATACAAGAGTAATGGCACCTACCTGGAATTACTCTACTTTTATTCTACTTAATTTCTTATCTTCCTTCTCCTCTCACTGCATCCCTTCCTTTCTGCCTCTCCTTTGCAGATTTGCACCCCTCTTAAAATTTTATTTACTTCCTATAAATAGGGCGTAGTTTTTTATTTTTAAAATTTTTACTTGTTTATTTATTATTATTTTTATTTACTTTTTAAAAAATTTCTATTCCATATCATTCTTTTTTATTTTTTCCTAATTTTAAACCTTTCCACTTTCTCATTTCAATTTGATTTTATTTATTTTATTTCCCTTTATTTACTAATTTATAAAAAACAAAATAATTATTTTACTTATTTACTCCCTTTTCCCCTTTTTTCTTATTTATGCCTCTATTAGAGTATATTTTCTAATTAAATTATCATCTCAATTTTCATGATGATTTAATGATAAATTCATCAATCAATATATCTAAATTTACTCTAATTACGTAAATCACATTTATAAAAGCATTAATGGTCACACACACAACTTGTGCAAGATGAAACAAATATAACTATTTAAAATATGCTATCAACCATGTATTAACAACTATCTAATGTAAATAACATCAAAAAATACTATGCTAACCATTCCACTATGCATATAGCATGCATTACTAATATGGTGTGTGTAGGGTTCTAGCTAGTTTCTCTATCATCCCCTAGCAACTCCATCTATGTCACGCTCTTCGATGATACTATCCCTCTATCACAATTTTAGAGTTGATTTCTCCTATGTCAAACTCACAAAAATTATGTAGTTAGGTCATGGAATATATTCATCATAAAATACATCTAAAATAACAACTCATCATTATCATAATATAATAACATACACTAAAACTAACTCATAGCAATGTAATCATGTAACCTAAGCAATATCCAACTATCCCATAACAACATATATCTCATAGCTTAGCTAAAAATAACCAAATCAAATTGTTAACTACAAGTATCCATAGATAATCAAATTAGTTTGCTTAATGAGGAATCAAGATGTAACAACCTTCCCCCTAAAGCTAGTCATCATCCTGAATGACTCTTATTTAAACATAAGTTCTGAATTAAAAACATTGTTCAATAGAAAAATAAATTAGTATAAAGTATCAAATCAAGCAAATAAATCTAGAACTTGCCTATATAAATCATCATAGTCCCCACAAGTAGAACTATCCTCAGAGTATAGGTCCCATAAGACCATATAATATGACATATCTCTATTATTCAAATGAAGTTTATGAGTGTCAATTACCCTGATTGGTTCTACCATGACTAGCCCAGGATCAAGAACCTACAAAGCATTCCAATCCAACACATGCATAGGATTAGCTATATACTTTTTAAGATAAGAAACATGGAAGATATTATGTAATATAGCTATGTATGGTGGCAATGCAAACCTATATGTTACTATGTTAACCACTTATAACACCTCAAAGGGTCCCACATATGTTGGTGATAGTTTTTTTGACTTCTTAAATTTAATCGAGATCTTCTATGGCTTTACCCGCAAGAACACTTTATCACCTATAGAAAAATTCCTATCTATTCTCTTCAAATCAACATAAATTTTTATCTATCATTAGCCTCAACCAATCTCTTCCTGATTAACTCTCTCATTCTATCTATTAGACTTTGGGTGATATGTAGTGCTAAAATTTAGTTGCATATCCAAAGATGAATTTAGAGTTACATAAAATATATTATTCATCTTTGGATCATAATCTTAACTTATCTTCTTATGAAATCCATGCAACCTATATAATTCCTTCAAAAACCTCTTTTCAAGAGTAGGTGCATCATCTATAAAATTTCTTAGTATAAAATGAGCCACCTTGGTTAGTTTGTACACTACTACCAAGATCATATTATGCCTATTTCAAGACATCAATAAACCTTGGACAAAGTCCATACTGATCACCGGTCACTTCCATTTTGGTATATCATTTAGATGCAACAAACTAGCCAAATGCACATGCTCAACTTTCACTCATTGACATTCTAAATAATGTGACACATAGTCTATTGTATTTTTTTTGATTCCCTTCCAAAAATATAGCAGTCTAAGCTCTTCCATGAAATTGGTTACTCTTGGATGTCCTAATAATGGGGTATTGTGTAATTTATTTTGTATCATACTTTATAGACTCTCTTGATTTGGCACATACATCTTTCCATTATAACACAAAATACCATCAATATTTAATCTAAATCCTTTATACCAAGGATTTTGAGCATTCTTAGATAATGTTTTTTAAGATTGATCATAGAATTCATCTTTGAGAATGAATTTGATCACTTGATCCTTAAAATTACTTTTGATAGTAGACATGGATGCTATGTACCTTTTATGACTTAGGGCATCGATCAATTTACTTTTTTTGCCTTTGATATAGTTGATATTAAAATCATAATCTGAAAAGAACTCAAGCTAAACTCTTTGAAAAGCATTTAAATTTGGTTGGGTAAAGATGTACTTTATTTCCAAGTTATCCATCTTGAGCTCAAATGGTTTTTCCAATAAGTAATTCTACCAAACTTACAAAGCATGCACAATTACTCAAAATTCTAGGTCATGAGGGGCATAGTTCACCTCATATGATTTCAGCTTCCTTGATTCATAAGCCACCACTAAACCATCTTACATAAGGAATCCTCCTAGTCCATCCCCTGACACATTTGTGATCACTAAAAATTGACCATTGGGGTTAGAAACTCTTAATACTAGTGCTAAATTAAACCTTGTTTTCAAATCTTGGAAAGCTATTTTGCACTTATCTACACACATAAAAATTTGCCTCTTACATTGTAAATAAGTAATTGGATTAAATTTTTGGAAAAATTTGGAATGAATTTCCTATAATAGCCTACTAATCCCATAGAACTTCTTATCTTATGCACATTCTCTGGCACTAGACATTCCATAATGGCTCTTATCTTTCCTAGATCTATTGAGATACCATCCATAGAGATAATATATCCTAAATATTGCACTCTCTCTTAGAAAAATGTTCACTTAAATAAATTTCTATACAACTTGTGCTTTCATAACCATTAAAAAACCAATTCTAGATGTTGAATGTGTACCTCTTCATTCTTAGAGTATATAAGAATGTCATCTAGAAAGACCAAAATAAAATGATCAAGATAATCTCTAAACACTGTTTATGAGATTCATGAATGCTACTAGAGCATTTGTCAACCCAAATAATAACACTGTGAAATCATAGTGCCCATAATAAGTTATGAATACTATTTTTGGAATATCCTCATCCCTTATCCTCAGTTGATGGTATCCTACTCTAAGATCAATATTATAAAAAAACAATTGTTCCCCACATTTCATTGAAAATATCATTTATATGAGGTAACAAATACATATTTTTGATAGTTGGCTTGTTCAACATTCTATAGTCAATGCAAAACTAAAGAATACCATCCTTATTCTTGATAAAGGAAATTGGTGTACCCCATGGTGACACACTTGGCCTGATTAACCCCTTTGACAATAATTCCTAGAGTTGAACCTTAAATTTAACCAACTTAGTGGTTGTCATCCTATATGGTGCCTTAGACTATGGTTCTGATCTAGGTATGAAATTGATAAAGAAATCAAACTCATGTCTAGGAGGCAATCCTAGCACTTCTTCTGAAAACATGTTATGAAAATTCCTATGGAATGGATAATCTTTGAGAGATGGTACTTAGGTTCCTCCATTTTATTTATCTTGATGATAAATGTTTGGCACCCTTTTCCTTGGGTCCTCTTGAGTTGCATTGCAAAAATTTGATTAAGCCACAGCTCTCTTTTCTCACCTTAAATTTGTGTCTAATTTCTAAAATCATCAAGACACTCACCCTTCTTTAGGTAGAAATCAGCCTTGGACTTAAATTTTACAATCTAGTTGAATCTTAGGATCACATCATATGACCCTAATGGTGATACATACAGATCCACTATTGTTGTCAATTCAAGCAACCTAACCTCTGCTTCAACTAACACTTATCAACCATGACTTTTGAGTCATTCCCATACTATACTAACCATGCATTTACCATAACTCCAGCTCTTCTAGATAACTTACTAAGCATTCTAGGAGATATAAAACATTCTGTAGCCCTTGTATCTATTAAAATAGAAACTAGATGTTCAAATAAATTACCTGATATCTCTATGGGTAATGCTTGAAATTTGACTTGTCAATTATCAACTGTTACATGAATACACTGTTGAGAACTACCCTGTTGAGGAATAAGACCTTGTTCTTTGACTTGTCCTGGGTACATTCATTAGTATAATGGTCATATATGTAAATGAAACAAACTCTAGGTGGTCCTTTATTGTTAACTTGTTAGTTTTCCTTGAAAACACCTTTGAAACCATTACCCTATTTCTTGTTGTCTAACCCATTGTTGATTTTGGCATTTTGAATTTTGAACTACTTCCTAGAGTCTCCACTCCTCTATTTCCAATTCTTATTTTTGAATGTTGACTTAAAATTTACAAACTTTTTTTTGAACTTATCCCTAGCCTATGAAAGAGACTTCAAACTTTTTACCTATTTGAATGCCTTCTCAAAGACTTGGTCTATGGTAAAAGGTCCATATATGTCCAACTCTCCACCGATCTAGGGTCTCAATCCCATTATAAACTTTGTGATCTTGAACCTTTCATCTACCTAGTACTAAGGTATGAATTTCAAAATTTTGGTGAACTACAACTAGAAATCATTCATCGATAAGTCTCCCTGCTTCTGATTTTAGAAATATTTAAGCTTCTAATCAAAATAAAGCTATGGAAACTACTGTAACTTGAACAAAGTCACAAAATAATCTCAAGTAGTGGTGGTTGAGTTAATATGCATTTACAACCTCTTATTAGCCCACTACATATCCACCTCACTAGCTAACTGGTATGTTACCTATATTGCTTTAGTGACCTTAGAATAGTTTCAAATCTCAAAATATTTCTCCATCATAGTTATCCATACTTCAAATCTATCACCTAGAATAGTTCCATCAAAATTAGGTGGGTTTACCATTTTCATATCTCTATCCAACTCTATAACTACCTAAGCTCTAACATCCTAAGGGTTTTCCTACCTAGTAGGATGCTCTTCAGGTACATCTTGATGTTCTTACTCTTTATAGCCATGAACTACTTACTCCAAGGTTGTAATCTAGTCCCTGGATTCATTCATGGCTATGAGAATCTAATCCATCTTTATTACTTTCTCAACAACAAATTGGTTAGGATCAAATTAAGGGTTATTATCATTGAAATTTGATAGACCCTCTCTAGATACTCTAGCTTTTACCATTATTTTTTTTGTAAATAGAATGGTATGAAAATGTTAGTAGAATCATTAGGTCCCATAGTTTGAACTATAGCTCTAATACTATATGTAACATCTCCACTAGGTCTACCTAGAAATACATGATTTAAAATAAATAAATTAACATATAATTCCATTAGATTACACAATGATAATCTAATTAGTGATCATTTATAATAATCTAAGTGTGATAAATTTAAATGAAACATGCTACATCATACATCACTGATCACTATAATCATAAGAAACACACCATAATTATTTATAAAAGGTAATTACAAATATCCAACCATGATTAGTACAAACATACAGTCACTACTATCAATGCATAATAAATAAGTAATTATAACTCATCATGATAATGTTTCAATAATAAATACAATACAATATACATATATAATATACATGGATCCATAGAGCATAAGTTCCCTAGACTCTAGTATATGCAACAATCTCAGGTATCATTTCCAAGTAAGTACTATTGTGGAGAGGGAGAGCATCATCCGAGAAATTTTCCACACCAACCATGGACTATTGACCCCCCACACAAATCCTATCAGGAAATGGCCCTCCTTTTACAGATGAGTAGATAGTGATGGCACAATAATCCAAAGAGATAAGATAGTACCTATGTGTTGTATGATTTCTAAAACTAAAAATATGGTATATCATAAATAAATAGGTTATACTCGAGATATCAAACAAACATGTAAATCATACACATGAAATGACAATGTCTCACTAACATTACTTTGGCCAAAATTTTCAATAATTAATGATCCAAGGATCATTCAAATTCATACACAACACTTGATCAGATTACCTTCATCTGAAATTGTGATGCTAGTAAGCTAGTGAAATCCATCTCACTACTTACTTAGTATCAATAATGTGAGATTTGGTTAACATAATATAACCAATAGATTCATACAAATTACCTCCTACTAGAAAACATAAATATTCTAAGTACACGATTAATCTAAATGCATATATTTATTCCATTAAATGTATGAATGAATCTTGTGATATTATTTAACACATAAATAATAAGAATAATAATTACAGTTTATACCATCCATTTATAATATACATCTAAACTAAAATTCTCTAATTATTATAAGTAGTTTCTAATTATAATGTACCCCATGACATCCCATAATATCATAGTCCTCTATTTTTGAGTTCAAATACTCTAAACAAACAACTAGTTATAACAATTTCAAGAACTAAAGTCTCATAATCCTAATTATGTTTTGTTTTGAACATGATACCCCCTTTATACATCTCAACATGTTTTAAGAATCTATGAAGATTTATAACTAGAGTCCTACTCTTTCAGAGTCCATGACATAGTTTATAATAATTAATAGATCTATAGGTATACACCACCATACACCAATATATATTATATATGTATATACATCTCTAAAAATTAATATACTATTAGTATGTATTGCACACATGTTCTTTAATGATAAATAATTATTGCATATAAATGCCTATAGTCATTTATATTTATAAATAAGCTTTTCATGAGGTTTTTCAACAATCATTATACCAAATATATTGTCTATTCCAAATTCAACAAAGTTTTATCAAATAAAAGGTGATCAAACTGATAGATTGGGGAAGATAGAGTCTTCTCAAAGCTTAGAACAAGTTGTTTATAATGGAAAGGTAACAAGCTCCACCATACATGCCTTATCAAAATACTAATCAAAATTATTAGTATAATAGGCCACCCTATCAGTCCAATCAACAAAGACAAGGGAAAAATCCTTAGTCAAGGTAATATAATTCTAATCTTCCAAGCAATTCTAGAGCTGTTGTGCCAACTCAGAATAAATATGCTCAGGAAGGGAAATAGAACAATAAGTGGAATATAGAAAATGACATGGTGATGGTGTCAACTAGTGAGAGCTCACATAAATCTTATATGCAATAGAGTTTAGATCATCATCCACATGAAAAATAGTCAAATAAGGAAGATTCTCTACCACATGGAGACATTCCTTCATTCACTCAAGCAAAAGTGCCAAATCAACAAGGATGAGATAATGGTAAATCACCTATTGAACTAGATTTGAGAACTTTCAAGAAGGTGAGAATTATT
Organism: Torreya grandis; assembly: GCA_037957365.1. Taxonomy (NCBI): domain Eukaryota; kingdom Viridiplantae; phylum Streptophyta; class Pinopsida; order Cupressales; family Taxaceae; genus Torreya; species Torreya grandis. The sequence goes on along the minus strand of JARHVA010001368.1, from coordinate 1,742,689 downwards.
TTGATCACACAGAAGAAAATCAATGTCAAAATATTCCTGATGTTGATAATTTAGTTATATCCCATACTAGATCCAAAAAAGGGCAATTGGTGAGGGTTAAAGTCCTAATAAGGTAGCCCCTTCTCCTTCTTAGCCATCATAAACGACCACTACTCAGGAACTACCTCAAAATACATAAATTTAACTAGTTCAAGATCCAAATGGGCATAATGAGAAAGGGGATTACATCCCCCAGTTCACACAACATTTAGGAGACCCTCTTTCTTCTAAATTGTAGTCAAGGATAGACACTTCTCCACTTAGTATTGTGGATCATATGAAGAAAATTATTGTATCAATTTCAATGTGGGGTACACTACTAATTCTAAGATAAAAGGAGTATCTACAAGAGGAGCTTTCAAAGCTCAATATCTTTGATGGATAACCTAAAAAGGAAAGAGTAAGTGATGTTATAACTAAATCTAATCCATTTTTTGAGCCTAAATCTCATAAGGTGACTAAGCCCCCTCCATTTTATCTTTCAGTTGTCATGGGAGATTTTCTTGTCCAAAATTGTTTGATTGATAGTAGAGCTAGTACTTCTATAATGCCTAAATCCATATATGACAAAATAAGGCTTAAGAATGAACTTCATAAAAAGGGAGTATTATAGTTAGATGGTTATATTACTAAGACTATGGGCATCCTCAAAGATCTTAATATTTTACTTGTTGCTTGTTTAAATTTCACCATTTTACAAGAAATGGTTGTTGTTGATTTACCTCCATACTTTGTACTATGCCTATCCAAATATTTTAATTATATTGGTTATACATGGTTTTTATAACTAGATATGGAACCAAAGTCACTATAATATCTTAGCCTATTTTTAGGTTTCACCTTGAACTATATATGCCAAATATGTCTAATATGAATTATAGTATTTGAAAGGAAGATGAGGGTACTATTGATCAAGAACCTTATAATCCACTTAAAGGCATACTAGATCTACTATTGGATGAGTTGGATACTAATAAACATGGGTATAATCCATATAAAGGTATTCAAAAAGTTGGTCTTGGTGTCTACTACATGCATGCAGAAGATGACTCTTTACCTAGTCTCACCAACTCAAAGTGAGATCAAGAGGGAGTATGAAATCTATTTTTTGATGGATCTAGATCAAATAATGGGAGCTGGGATACTAAAATGTTAGTTTCACCTAAAAATCAAAGGAATTATACTTCAGTTAGATTTTAATTCAGTTATACATCAAATACCATAGAATATGAATCTCTTATTCATGGCCTTCAACAAGCTAGAAAGAGAGGTATTAAGATTTTGTAGGTGAAAGATGATAGTGAGTTGGTAGTGAAATAAGTCATAGGTTTAAGTGAATTAAATAACCCCCTCATAAAGGCCTAAAAAAATATATTTTGGGACCTCATGGAATATTTCTTATCATTTGATAATTGCTAGATTCCTAGAGGAGTCAATTAATATGAGGATAACCTTATTGCCATAGAAGCACGATATGATATAGTGGACCAGATCAACGATAATAAAGATCAAAACCAAATAAAAGTTTTATGTAGACATTTTTTACAAATAATGAGGTAAGTTGGAAAGTCTTTTATAGTGACAAATAGATAGCCTATTTTTTACAAAATGAGGTAGAATTTTGCTCAGAAAATAAAAAAATATTACAACTCCAATATGAAGATTAGATTATGTAATTGAGATAAAATAAGATACTTAAAGGTTTAGTAAATTTGGAGAGAATTTTAAATGAATATTATAAACTTATAAAGGACAAGATAATCATCTCTTCCAAGGAATAACATTATGAGCAAGTTTACACAACTGAAGGTAAGCAAATCAAGTGGGGTAAAGTGAACACTGATTCTGATAGAGTAGATTTCATTTCATTATGTAATGAGTACATGGATTTATTTTATTTAGAATACCATGATTTGAAAGAGTTTTACCCCATATTATCACAACATGATATTGAGCTTGAACAAGATGCAAAACTAGTAAGACATAAGCAAAGGCCCATCAACCCCAAGGTTGAAATTATCATGAGAAAGGAGCTTACCAAGATGATTGAGTAAAGTATAATATTTACTATAAATCACTCAACAAGGGTAGAAAAACTTGTACCAGTGAGAAAGAAAAATGGAGAGATAAGACTATGTATGGATTTCAGAGATTTGAACAAAGTGTCATTGAAAGACCACTACCCTCTTCTCTCCATGGATCAAATTTTGTAAAGGGTATCAAGTTCACAAAGGTTCTCCTTATTATATGGGTACTATGGTTACAACCAGATATTTTTGAAAGAGCAAGATCGGTATAAAAAAACTTTCACAACTAAATGGAGTACTTATGCCTATCAAAAGATGCCTTTTTGGCTCTTTAATGCTAGAGCCACTTTCCAAAGGGTAATGGATGTTACCTTTCAAGGTATTTTGAGTGAAATGGTCTTATTTTATATTGATAACATTAATATATTTTAAATGGATCCTAATGATCATATAACACAATTGAAAATTATTTTTGATAGATGTAGACAATTTAGAGTTTCATTGAATCCAAATAAGTGTATCTTTTCATTGCATGAGGGAAGACTGATTGGGCATGTAGTGTCCAAAGATGGTATTTTTATTGATATAGAGAGAATAGAATAAATAATTTCTATATAATTTACAAAACATAATAAATAATTACAAATCTTCCTAGGCAAGATCAATTTCATTAGAAGACTTATTCCTAGATTTGTCGAACTGGTAAGGCCACTCACTCAAATGATGAAGAAACATAAAGAATTCACTTTGAGTAAGGAGGGTAAGAGGATTTGATTCCATCAATCAAGAAATAATCCAAGCTCCTTGCTTTATTAATTTATATTTTAGTAAGGATTTCTTTATGTCTGCTTTTTCTACATTTAGTACAATTTCAGCCATGTTTATGCAATAGAATAGTGAAGGTTTAGAGCAATCCATTGATTTTTTTAGTCAAGATTTGGAAGAGTATGAGGATAGGTATTATTTGTTTAAAAATAATGTGCTTGTTGTTATAATATGTTTGAAAAAATTCTGACTTTTTGTTTCAAATAACAAGATTATACTAATGGTAGTTCATCCTAGTATGAAGGATTTCATCCTCAACAAGACTTAAGTGAAAAGAGAGTTGGATGCATCACTAAGTACATGGAATATGATATTTAAGTGAAGGTCATAAATATTGTTTGAGGTAAATTATTATGTGAAAATATTGTGTAAGATTTTAAATAATAAAATGATATGGTTTTGACACTTCAAGACACCCAACAAGAAGCTAAAACTACTCCATTTAGCTAGACACAAGACATTGCTAGATTCCTTCAAACAAGAAAATTTATAATGGGATTAGATGCATCAATGAGAATAAATTTTAGAATTAAATAAGTAACATAAATTATTATTAATGGAGTGATATTCAAAAAGGACATTGGAGGTATGCTTTTAAGGTGTGTTGAAACTAATCAATTTAACAATTTTTTTGAACAATTTCATGATAGTCCTTATTGAGGCCATTTTGTAGCCAAGAACATAACTATAAAAATAATTAGAGACATTTAATTTTTGCCTAATTTATTTAATGATGCACATGCATGGGTTAAGAAGTGTGCAAAGTGTGCAATGTTTATAGGTAAACATAGACTAGCTGCTATGCCATTGAAACCTATTCAGGTTGAGAAACCTTTCACATAATGGGATTTGGACTTCATTGACATGATACATAATCCATATAGTGCTAGTCATAAATGGGTATTAACAAGTATAGAATAATTCACCAAGTGGGTGAAAGAAATACCTTTGAAGGAGGCATATGAGAAATCTATGCTTGAGTTTTATGAGAGTCTAGTCATCCATTTTGGAGTACCTTATACTATACTATCAGATAATGATTTGGAATTCAATAGTGCAAAGGTATGTGATTAATCTCTTGATCAAGTTATTTATCTAAAATATTCATGATTTTACTATCCATAGGGTAATGGAATATCTGAGTCCACTAACAAGAACTTGATTCAGATGATCAAAAGAACAATGGAAGATAATTAGAGATCATGACATACAACATTGAAGACTGCTTTATGGGATGATAGGATCACCTCCAAGAAAGACATTGGTCATTAAACTTATCTATTAGTTTATGGAATAGAATCAAGTTTGTCTATCTTATTGGAACCTCCAACTTTGGAGTTTATACACCAGCTAGAGTTTTTAGAAAGTGGTGCAATGGAGATTAAGATGAATGAACTGAGAGAATTGGAGGAGATAAGAGATGATGCCATGCATACCATGTGGTCTAACCAATAACAAGTCAAGAATTTTTTTGACAAAAGAGATTCATCAAGGACATTATATAAAGGTGACATAGTCCTCAAATGGGATTAGAACCATGTAAAGCCATGAAAACACTCCAAATTTGACAGCCTTTGGAGTGGACCTTATGTCATCACAAGTTGCAAGGAAAGTAATGCCTTTGAGCTTGTTAGATTAAATGTAGAGATCCTTCCCATCCCTATCAATGGGAGGTATCTTAAGTTCTGATATTAGTTTGAGCTTATGATCTTTGTACATAAGTAGATAGGTCTATCTTTTCCTCCAAGTGCTTTTGCATATTGTAGTTTTTTGTTGTTTAGTTAGTTTTGGTCCATTTTGTCACTTTATTATTGTTTGTGGGTTACCCATTGCTCCAAAAGTACTTAAAAAATAAATAAAAGTCCTTTTTTTTCAAGAAATACCTTATTAATTTAGTTATCATGAGTAATCTTGGTCAAATAACTAGGTTTCATGACCAACAGGTTGATCAAACCAACTAAATCACTAGAAATGTTGGCCATTTTGGCCCACATACCAAGCTTTGCCTAGACGTAAAAAGAAGCCTAGTAGGGTCCCAATTAAAGAAAGATAAAATATATTAGATGAAAGCTCAAAATTTCAAGAGGAGGGATCTAAGTAGGTTATCATGGTGTCTGAGTAGTTTCATGAACCAGTCTGGAAGAGCTTGCAGGCCAAAAAGGCTAAGTGCAAAACCCTTGTATTCGTATCAGTCCTTACTTGGAAAATTGCTTCAAGATCTTATTTGGCTAAGTTAAATTATTGAAAACTTTTCTATTTTAACTAAGTTTTGGGAATTCTTTTAGATGTTTTATCTGAAACAAAATTCCTAAAGGCATGCTTCTTTTGGACATTTTGTTCAAGGTAAAAACTAGTTTTATTTCAAGAAAATTATTTTTAAAATTTGGGTAAGTGTTGGATTTATTTTAGAGAAATTGTCCCAAAGGAAAAAGCCTATGTCTAGATTGTTTTATATAGTTTTTCAAAAATAAAAAATCTATAGACTTAATTATTTTGGGGAAAGTGGTTGATCAAAAATATCAAAGAGTAAAATATTTTAGACATTTTGTCTGCAGAAAAAGGAGGTAAGTGCATTTATGTTTAGAAAATTATTTGGGATAATTTTATTTAATACCTAATTCCTTCAGACTTTTTTTCTTATAAAGTGTCCCAATAAAAATCCCAAATGAAATGTATTTGCAAAAATCCCAAAGATAAAGTGCCTGAAACAAAAAGTACAAGGCATAATTCTTTCAAGGAAATTATCTTAAAAATAAAAATATTGAAGTCATTTCTGTCAAACAAATTATCCAAGACAAAAGGTCCATGAAAAAAGGTCTAAAATAAAAAGTTTGAAAGAATGGTTTATTGCAAGGAAAATGCATGGGAAGCAAATGGAGACATTTGTATAAGTGTCAAATTCAAGCCATGTGAAGTAACCATCGAAATTCAAATATGCAGTGATGGGCATGTGGACGTCATTGACATTCATGCAAATGTCAAAGTAAATCTAAACAATCATCTATTAGGGTACAAATATTTATGATCACATAGACATCATTGACATTCCCATGAACATCAATTGATGGGTGTGTAGACATCAATTTTAAAACCCATGGAATATCTGTTTGGATTCAAAAGGTAGGATCAAGGATCAATGTTTAATTGTATAGAGGATATAATGGCAAGTAGTGATTGATAGGTTAATGGGACTATATAGATCAATGGCTTGCATTCAATCAAGGATTTAAGATCAATAACATATGAGCAAGTCAAATATTCAGTGGATCCTGATAATGGATGTGTGGTTAACAAGTGGCATGAGCACATTTAAGCTGGTAGAAGATTGATAAGCCACATTTTATCATTATAATCAAGATCAATGATGTGTATTGGTCAATATTAATGATTCAATTCAATTTTTGATGACCAATCAAATGAAAGATTGATCCCAAGACATTTCAATGAAAGTTTATATGGCATTCTTCAACCCAAGCAAGGTAAATATGAAGGAACTGAGATCAAATATCATCTAGTATGGACCATGTTTATATTCCCATGTAAGGGAAGATAAATGAGTTATGGTGGGGGTTTCTCGTCATTCAACATGGTCATAGCTCGATAAACTACTAGTTAAAGCATACACAACATGGCTCTATTAGTTTCAAGATATGAGGTTTTGGTCCTCATAATGAATGATAAGTGGTAGATGACATGGAAAATGAAGGAAGACACATAGAATTCAATATATTCATCACTAGGGCTAGCTACATGAATGTGACCCTTCTCTCCACTCTTGCATACCATGATAAACCAGTAAAGAGCAATTAACACCATGACAAAAATCTAATAGATTGATTAGATTATTGTAACTATATTATTGACAAAACCCATCTCAAAATAATTTTATCCCACCATTGTAACCATAAATAAGATCAGTGAAGGAATAATGTAACCGTACAACTTATTGAAGTGACCTGAATCAATCAGGAAGCTTGAATGAGCATAAATGTAGAAGTAGTTGTAACTATGATTCAAAGGGAGTTGTGATATTTTTTTCATTTTTTAAGAACCAAAATCCCTCTCTCTTGCTCTCTTTTTCTATAAATATGGCCTTTGAGTTATTTTTGAACATCCCTCAGGTTAGTACAACTAGACTCTACCAAAAATTATATTTTGCACCTTTTGAAGTAATGAATAGAGCTTTTTGTAAGTATTTACTAATATGTGCTTAGTGTTTTGTATTTGTTTGATATACAAAAGTGGTTTTAGTCTTCCCTTTATATGTCTAAGTTCAATCTAAGTACTAATAAACCCTCATTATAGGTCATCTAATGTGTCTTAATTTTAATGTCTAAGGTATAAAGTGGATTATTGATTGTAATTGATTTCAATCAGGATTTAATCTCATCGCCCTCCATCCTAAATCCATCAAATTTACCTCTATGTGAATTAATGTTTCTTGGAAACCATAGTAAACATTGTATTAGTTCTTTTTGTAGTCTATTAGTGTGTTAATGAGTTCAATCTTGAGAGTGGATCTTTGAACATTTGGTACATCACCATATATTAGAATAGGTTTTATTTTATGCAATCTCTTAACTCTTTTTACCCCAAATTTTTTAGATCTTATAAAGAGACATCTAAACTATCATATCTAAAGAACTAGCCTCATTAAAAGCCCTAGAGGTCTGGTCTAAATATAGGCATCCCATAGCCTTAGATAATTCCCATGTTAGTCTAGGTATGGGCTAGACTCAAACAAATATGACCACTATTGGGTGTTATCTAGATAGCTAACACTTTCAATTATAAGTCTTATTATTTTTGGTAATTTTAATAAACAAATCATCTTAGCCAATTTTGAGATTATTTATTTTCCTTTCCAAATTTCCATTTAGTTATGACTTCCCAACATCTGTAGTTTCGTGTATCCAATTAAGTATATTGTCCTAAATCTTATTATAAGATCTATTTCCATCAATCCCTTTTATATGAAATCTATTCATATGTGTGTGTGTGTGTGTGTACATATATATATATGTATATATATACACACACACACACACATATATATATACATACACACCTATATATATACATATACATACATATATATATATATATATATATATATATACATATATACACACACACAAATATATATATATATATATACATATGTATATATGTATATATATATATATATACATATATATATATACATATACATATATATATATATATATACATATACATATATATATATACACACACATATACATATATATGTATACATATATACATATGTATATATATATATACATATGTATATATGTATATGTATATATATGTACATGTATATGTGTATATATATATATGTATGTGTATATATATATGTATATGTATATATGTGTGTATATATATATATATGTATATAAATATATATATATATATATATGTATGTATGTATATATATATATATATATATATATATGTATATATATATATACATACATATACACACACATACATATACATATACATATATATACACATATAATTATATACATATATATATATATATATATACTCATGTAGAAGTCTATTCATATGGACACACATCCCAAAGTACATTTATAATCTTTATATATACAAATAAAAATATCTATATTTTCATAAAGCATACTACCAATTAACTCCTTAATACGTAGCCTATTATAGACATTCATCCATGCTATAAATTATGTTTCATATGCTTGTTATGGTAAGATATAACATGTCTATAAAACTTATTATAAGATGATGGGGGATAAACTAAACTATATTTGCTTCATACACTAAACCAAAAGCTATATTAAAATTAGATTGATAGATCTGAGCTAGGAAAATCTTATGCTTTATTAACCTAGATCATTATTGTTAAATATTATGTTTATCTTTTCTATGGATAAAGGAAGTGTGGTTGATAAATAATCTTTCATATAACTAATACATAGTAAATAAAATGATTGTATAGTATATTACTAGTATAATGACTTAATCTTAGATCCATACCAATAGAACTCATTAAATATACTTATACCTAGATCAAGGTAAAGTGGTATAAATAAATGTTTAGTTGAGTTCACATAAAATGTTATAGGTATCAGTGCATATGTTCAATTCATCACACTTAAAGATTAATATAAGATGATATAAGGGTAGCGATTTATTCTATTATTATTACAACATCTGTATATGCATCGAATTATTATTGTTTAATACATACATCAATGATCTTAATATTTCACTATCATATTATGTAAGAATACTAACTTCTAGTCAAAGGACACCCCTAATGCCATGATTATCATGACTTAGTTATGGGAAATAATTAGATTCCTTAGTTTGAAGGTAATTACTATCATAATGATATGCCTAATGGATTTCTACCCTTTTACATAGTCTAACAAATCTGTCTTTATAGTCAACATATTCATAAAAGTATGAATCGATGTTCAATATTACACTTAGTGATATATGTATATATATTCCAAATATGTAGTTGATTCAGGGCATCGATTATCCTTACACATGTGTATGCCATTGTATCAACTAGTTAAAATCCTATAACTATTATATCTTTAAATGTATAACATTAAATTTTTAACTATATATAATCTTGTTCAATTCACTATATACACTTAGGTGTTGCCTCTCAAATAGAAAGTTTTCTATAAAATCATCACATCACAACTAGTGTAATTATTATGGTAAATGGATAAGTACCACCACATAGACTATTATTTCCATCACATATTCTATACAATTTATAAAAATAACACATAAATTAAAGTTTATACAAGAATAATGGTGTTTACCTAGAATTACTTCACTTTTATTCTACTTTATTATTTATCTTCCTTTTTGTCTCACTACGTCCTTTTATTTTTTCCTCTCCTCTATAGGTTTATGCCCCTCTAAATTTTTTTATTCACTTCCCATGAATAGGGCATAATTTTTTTATTTTTAAGATTTTGCTCTTTATTTATTGTTGTTTTTATTTACTTTATTTTTATTTTTATTCCATATATTTATCTTTTATTTTTTCCTAATTTTAAACCTCTCCACTTTCTCATTCCAATTTGATTTGATTTGATTTTATTTCCCTTTATTTAATAATTTATAAAAATTAAAATACTTATTTTACCTATTTACTCCCTTTTTCCCATTTTTTCTTATTTATTTCTTTATTAGAGTATATTAGCTAATTATGATGACGATTTAATCATAAATTCATCAATCAATATATCCAAATTTACTCTAATTATGTAAATCACATTTTTAAAAGCATTAATGGTCACACATGTAACTTACACAAGATGAACTCCATATAACCATTTAAACTATGTTATCAACCATGTATTAACAACTATATAATGCAAACAACATCAAAATACACTATGCTAACTATTCCACTATGCATCTAACATATATTACTAATGTGATGCGTGTAGAGTTCTAGCCACTTCTTTTGTAATAAATCCATGTACGTCAGCCTATCCTATGATGTTCTCCCTCCATCATGCTTTAAGGGATGAGTTCTACATCAAAATAATAACATCATGGAATATATTCATCATAAAATATAACTTAAATAACAACTCATCATGATCATAATATAAGAACATACACTTTAGCTGACTCATAACAATGTAATCATGTAACCTAAGTATAATCCAACTATCCCATAACAATATATATCCAATAGCTTAGCTAAAAATAACCAAATAAAATTATTAGCTATAAATATCCATGGTTAATCAAGTTTGTTTAACAAAGAACTAGGAAGTAACATCCTTCCCTCCTAAAGCTAGTCATCGTCCTAGATGACTCTTATTTAAACATAAGTTTTAAATTAAAAACATTATTTAGTAGAAAAATAACATAGTATAAAGTATCAAATTAGGTAAATAAATGTGGAAATCACCTATAGAACTCATCATAGTCCTCCCAAGTATCACTATTCTCATATTATTGATATCATAGGACCTTACACTATGACATCTCTCTATTATACAAATAAAGTTTGTGAGTGTAAATTACCCTGATTGGTTCTACCATGACCACCACAGGATCCAAAACCTATAAAATATTCCAATCCAAATCATGTGTAAGATCAACTATATAATTTTTAAGATAATAAACATAAAATATATTATGTAATATATATATGGATGGTTTCAATACAGTCCTTTAAGCTACAGGATTGACTACTTTTAACACCTCAAAGTGTCCCACATATCTTGGTAACATTTTCAGTAAATTCCTAAATTTAATCAAGATCTAATGTAGCTTAACCCATAAAAAAAATTTACCACCTAAAAAAATTCCTATCTTTTCTCTTTAGATCAACATAACTCTTTAGTCTATCATTGGCCTTGGCCAATCTCTATCTAATTAACTCTCAGTCTATCCATCAGTCTCTAGGTGATATGTAGTGCTAAAATTTATTTTCATATCCAAAGCTAAATTTAGAGTTACCCAAAATATATAATTCATATTTAGATCATGATGCAAATTGATCTTGTTGGGAAATCCATGCAAACTATACACTTCCTTCAAAAACCTCTTCACAAGAGTAGGTGCATCATCTGTCAAAATTTTTAGTATAAAATGAGCCACCTTGTTTAGTTTGTCTACTACTACCAAGATCATATTGTGCCTATTTTATGACATTTTTAAACCTTGGAAAAATTACATAATGATCACCTACCACTTCCATTCTAGTATATCATGTGGATATAAAAACCCATTCAAATGCATGTGCTCAACTTTAACTCACTAACATTCTAGATAATATGACATGTAGTCTACTACATATTTTTTGATTCCCTTCTATAAATGCAATGGTCTAAGCTCTATCATGATCTTGTCTACTCTTGGATGTCATAAACATGGGGTATTGTTAAGTTCATTTAGTACTATGCTCTATATATTCTCTCAATCTAGAACATACATCCTTTCATTGTCACATATAAAACCATCACTCTCTAATCTAAATCCTTCATATGAAGGATTTTGAGCATTATTAGACAATGATTTTTTGACCTGATCATAAAATTCATCTCCTAGTGATAATTTGATCATTTGATCCCTAAAAGTAATATTAATAGTAGCCATAGATGTTATGTACCTTCTATGACTTAGGGAATCAACTACTCTATTTTTCTTGCCTTTGATATAGTTGATATTAAAATTATAATCAGACAAGAAATCAAGATAGCATTTTTGATGAGCATTCAAATTTGGTTTGGTGAAGATGTAATTGAGTCCCAAGTTATCCATCTTGAGCTCAAATGGTTTTCCCAATAAGTAATGCCACCAAACTTGAAAAGTATGCACAATTACTACAAGTTCTAGATCATGAGGGGCATAGTTCACCTCATATGGTTTCAGCTTCTTTGATTAATAAGCCACCACTGTACCATACTACATAAGGAATCCTCTTAGTCCATCCCCTGATAGATCTATTATCACTAAAAATTGACCGTTAGGGTTAGGAACTCTTAACACTAGTGCTGAAGTAAGCCTTCTTTTCAATTCTTAGAAAGCTATTTCATACTTATTTGACCAGACATAACTTTAATTATTACATTAAAAAGAAGTAATTGGATTAGATATATTTAAAAATTCATAATGAACTTCTTATAATAGCCTACTAATCCCATGAAATTATTACCTCATGTTATAGCTAACACACCCCTTTTTCCCATAAGAAAATGGGGACCCACTTTTTTTTAAGACTATGGTCTTGAATTTGAGCCCCTCTTCTATATGTTTATGTAAAATATGGGAGAAGATTGATTATTGGACTTTTTTTTGCTTTGGTAAGATGACATTTGTGTTGTGTTTTCATAGACTTTTTTTATATTTGTTTCGGGACTTATTTTTATCGATCTTATTCTATCGGAAGTAATTCCTTTAGGACTTTTGTTTAACTTATCTTCATTGGAATTTTCTTTATCAATTTTTTTTCCTAAATCGTTTAGTATTTATCAATATTTTTACCATGAGATTTTTGTTGTGGACTTATCTTTATCAGGAACATTGTTGCAGACATTTTGTCAAAAATAATTCCCTTAATGGAATTGGGTCTATGGGATTTTTGTCATGGGAATTTTTCTTGATGAAATTAACTCACCCTTTTGCCCTTTATGAAACCAACCCTTCAGGCTTTGTAAAAACTACCCTTCAAGACTTTTATCCCAAACATTTTCCCCTATGAAGTAGACCATTTAGACTTTTTATCAGGGGCACTTTGCCCTACAAAGTAGATCATTTAGATTTTTTTGAAGTTACCCTTTGACCTTTTTATTGCAACCATTTTACCTGATAGAAGGACCCTTCAAATTTTTTGAGATTGACCCTTCAAGAATTTTGTCTATGACATTTTTCCCTTTGTAACCATTCCTTTAGACCTTTTGTCTAAGATAGTTTTCCCTTTGAACATTCCTTCAAAAATTTTGTCCAAGATATTTTGGCCCTTTGCCTTATCAGAGTTACCCTTTGTAATTTTTTCCATGGTAATTTTTACCAATGTAATGGATATACCCTTTGGTATTTTTGTTATGACCATTTTTCTTGACAGAATTCTTTTGGACTTTTTGAAATTGCCCTTTACCCTTTTTGAACATGCCCTTTGGGCTTTGTGAAACTTACCCTTTGGGAATTTTGCCTTGGGCCCTTGCCCTTTGAGACTTACCCTTTAGGAATTTTATCCTGAGCCTTTTACCCTTTAGAATGTACCCTACAAAATAGACCCTTAGGGAATTTTCACCATGAAGTAAACTCTTCAGACTTTGAAACCTACCCTTCAAGCTTTATGCAACCTATCCTTCATTACTTCTATCTTGGACATTTTCCCTATGAAGTAAATCCTTTAGAATTTTGTTATGGGAATTTTAACCTATGAAGTATACCCTTCATAATTTTTGAAGTTTACCTTTGGCTTTTCTTTGTGGCTATTTTTACCAAAAAAATTCCTTTAGACCTTTTGTAAATTCCCTTCATCCTTTTTAAACATGCTCTTTGATATTTGTGCAACTTACCCTTTGGGAATTTTATCTTGGGCCCTTGCCCTCCAAGACTTGCCCTTTAGGACTTTTGTCCTAGGCCTTTTCCCATTCAGAAAGCACCCTACAAATTAGACCCTTTGGTAATTTTAAACATGAAGTAGACCCTTTAAACTTTTGAACCTACCCTTTGGGTTTTGTACATCCTATACTTTAGGACTTCTATCCCAGACATTTTCCCTATGAAGTAGATCCTTTAGACTTTTATCATGGGTAATTTTCCCTAAAAATTAGACCCTTTGGACTTTATGAATTTTCCCTTCGATCTTTTGCTGTGGCTATTTTTCCTGATAGAATGACCCGTAAAACTTTTTGAAATGACCCTTTGGACCTAATGCACTTTACCTTTAGGAATTTTATCTTAGGTATTTTTCCCTATGATCCTTACCTTCTAACTTTGTGTCTCAGACATTTTATCTGATGAATATGTAATTCCTTCAAAATTTGTGTCTTAAACACTTTGTCTAACAAAATTAGGGTCCCCAAAATAAATCCCCACATAAAAATATTACAACATTTCCCCCATAATAATTGTCTCAAAACAATACCCTACTACCAAGTGACACACACATGAGCATCTTTTAAACATTATATTAGACTTTGGGATTTATTTATATCTATTAAATAACCTTGGGATTCAAATTATGTCCTAAGTTATTTTTCAAGACCCTAGTTTAAAGTTATATATATATATATATATATATATATATATATATGTCAAAGTCCTCTTTTCATTTATGATTACATAGTAGAGCAAACCAGAATATGACAAGTGTCAAGCTCATAGGGATTTAAGTTAAATTTATAGTCACATGCACATATTTGACATTTACATGAACACCAAAATTAGGATTAAAGGTAAAAGACATGAGTTTAAATTGTGATGGTTATGTGGATGTCATCGATGGTCATAAGGACATCTTTGATGGTCATGTGAACATCAAATTTAAGATCAATAAGAAGGATTGAATTATAACGGTCATGTGGACATCATTGAAGATCATGAGGACATCATAAATGATCATATAGATCTCAAATTTAGGTTCATAAAATACTCATTTAGAATCAAAGGTTAGTGGGCCCATGCAG
The DNA here is from genome assembly GCA_037957365.1 of Torreya grandis. Lineage (NCBI taxonomy): Eukaryota > Viridiplantae > Streptophyta > Pinopsida > Cupressales > Taxaceae > Torreya > Torreya grandis. The sequence goes on along the minus strand of JARHVA010001368.1, from coordinate 1,727,613 downwards.
ATCGATAACTAGTGTTGATCTATATATTTGATCTGATGATGCAAGATTGATGGATAATTTTTAACATAATGTGGATGTGATAAGTGTTTATTTTGTATGAGTCAATGAGTCAAATCACTAATATCTATAAACCATGTTAAATTGAGCATAGATGATCAATGGTGTGAGATCAACATTTAAAATTCAAAGGTCTCAAAACTAGTGAAAGCCTATCAAGTGGCATAAAAATATTCAAGATAGGACTATAAAGATCATAGAATCCCTACAAAGATGCCAAATAACATGCCTACATTTCATCATGTAAAATATTGAAAGGTGTGAGTAGACAGTGGACTTTTCAAAGATCCATACTAAATTAGGCTTTGACATGTGTCTTGGGATAACAGTCACATTTTGAAAGATGGGGAACATAATGGCATGGATAGAGAATATAAACATGCATGTGAATATGAAAGTGAGAAGTTTGAGTGATATGCAATGCATAGTCATATTAAGATTGGTCACAACTAACAATAATGTCACTGGTTCTAAAGCATTGATAAAATGGTACTTATGTTTGAGTTCTATTTTGAAGATGGCTAATATGAAATATCAATAGGTTGTTATCACAACCTATAAAAGGAGGCATGTACTATTTTGGTAAATGGTGCATATTTTGAAATTTTGCATGTAGTTCAAGCTATTGCCTTTGTCTTCATACAAATACACATGTTACATAACTTTTGCAAAGGCTATTTCAAATTGATAACTAAAATTAGATCCTTATACAATTTTAGACCATAATTAGAACTCAAGTTCTGACTACCACATTTAATGACCTTGCATGAACTTGGAGGATGAGGCAACCCCTTCCCTAAGTCTATATAAACAATTGTAATCCAACTTGGATTTTGGTCAAATAATAAGAGCAACATCAATTTTGATTGTCAATGAATGTCTTTGTGTATTTTACTTTCAATTTATATGTAATTAGTTGTTACTTTCTTTGGTTGTATGTTTCAATAATCCTTAGTGTGCAATAGTTTTGGATGGATTATTGATTATTTTGATTGATATACTAGTCTTTATATGTGCAATAGCTGTTAATATTGATGAAATATATTGGTTAAGATAATCAAGTTGTTTAATTCATAATTTTGAATGTGTACTAGTGCTTTTTTGATGTAGTTTTTAATGTGTATGTAATAGCTACCTCAGATACTTCACTAGCTTGAGCCATAATCTCCTGAGTAAGAGTGTAGCTACCCTAAAAGGATCAACTTTTATCTTATACTTGTAAATTTCTTGCATCATTATTTCCTTAAGATTCTTAACCATGTCTGATTATGTGTGTACAATTGTTGCTAGCAACGAGCATAGGTTTTGAGAGCACATGTTTATGTAGAAACCAACTAGGGAAGTAGTTATTGAAAACCATAGAGCCTTCTTTTCTACCTTAATCTTCCCTCTTTTTTTGGAATTTTTTTTGAGATATACCCACTCTATATTAGAAACCAACCACCCATCCAACTCACATAGAGATTCACTACCCTTATTAGGAACCACATATCTATCCAAAAAATTTATCAACAACCTGCATGCCCTACCCATTATTCCATAAATAGGTTGTAATAGACTACATACCTAAAAATTATGCCTTGGAGTGTATTTCACCTCTATTGAGATCCTAAAATGTTAGAGGCTACCTCATTCAACCATGGTGTGCATAAAACCCACATCAATAGTTATACTAGTACTAGAAGGAGGGCCATCACCTTCAATAATAGTAGTTATCCTTTGCATAGAGTGGAACTAGAGTTACCTAAGAGAGTGACCATATCTAATTCGTAGGATAGGTTTTTAGTCTCACCCTTGTCAAATCATAGGAGACCCAGAACTATGCCAACAATCCCAATTCAGAACAATCCACCTCCTATTATAAGGAATCCTTTTCCCATAGGGAAACCTTTACTTATCAATCAACCAATGGCTCAATAACCACCTTTTTTAGTTGGATATTCTATTTCCATCCTAGGAGATGTGTATGATTTACCTTAAAATCTTGAAAAGTACTTACCATCCTTTTCTCCTGTAGGAGCAAGGATAGAAAAGGAACATATCAAATATTTTAAATATGCTTTGAGATTAATGAATGTTGTCCATGAGGATGTTTCATATAGATTATTACCTTTTACTTTAATGGATGATGCTTATGATTGGTATTTAAATCTAATTGAAAATTCTATCACCTCTTAGGATGAATGTCAAGAAACTTTTCTTGCATAGTTTAAATAGGTCACCAATCCTAGTTTGGTATACCAACACTTCACCAACATGACGAGAGAACATAATGAGCCCATCTATGATTTCAAAACAAGGTTCTAAATTATGTATGACTATTTAATCCCAAGGTACAAACTAGATGAGCCATTAACATTAGAGATGTACAAGAATGCCCTAGACCTAATCACTACCATGTTCCTAAAAAGAGTAGCTAATACCAATAGTTTTATGTTAATATATAAAGAGGCCATTAATAAAGATAAGAAACTCAATCCTCAGATGCATGGTGTGCCTAATTCCAACAACAAATTCCCAACATTAAATTTGATACCATAGTGAAGCATAATGTTCCTACATTCAATCAAAATCAATTGTACACACTACCTCCATTGACATAGACAACATAACTAAAATTTATTTTCTTGAACAACCATATGATAGGCAATAGTTACTAGTAAAATCAATAATCAAATATACTCCCCAATACTATTTTATAACGTACTAATTCTATAATGGTAGAGTTGGATTCTATCGAGAAGGCAGTTTAAAAGTTGAGCAATGAATTCTTGAATTTGTAAAGGAATATGGGCAATGTTAATGGCCCAATTGATAATCATAACATTGGATTTTAGAGATACAACTGACCATTCAATATGCCTAATAAGCCTAATAAGATTATAGAGATAAACATAGAAAAAATGGTTCTTCCCAATTGGTGCAAAATTCATAATACTTTTGAGCATGGTGAGCTTAATTATGTTGAGTTTTTTGTAGCATTTGAAATATTTAAAATAGAGGTAGTTAGACAAGATCAAATTCATAATCAACTCGGGCATCATCTAGATCCTAGCTCTTCTATCACTACCATGTTATTTGAAACTCACAAGTTTCCCTTTCTAGGCAAAGATGATAATATACAAGAAGATAATATGGATGAAGTTCATGATTTCCAATAGTTCTAGAGAGGGACATATAATCTAAGGAATAACAACCATTTACAACATTAAATCTTTAAAATACCATGTAAATTCTTCCTAATCCTAAATCAAATAATAATCACCCCCTCTAAAGGGGAACGATTAGCAATAGAGCAAGGAAGAATCAAGCAAAGGAGGATACAACATTATTGAGGATATGAAGAAGATCAAAGAAAATATAACTCTTCATGAGTTAGCTCATATCCTTGAACAAAATGATTTTCTCTATAAGTCTATTACTAGGAAGATGCCTATGGAAAAATCAAAAGCATCTATAGATAAAGTGAGAGTTGATGACACTAATGCCATCTATAAGAGTAAGCTAGAAGTTCTACCCTTCTTGATAACTATTTAAGCATTCAATAAGAACATTCATAATTGTTTAGTTGATTTTGGAGCTTCTATGACTATCATGCCTACTTCTATATGTCAAAATCTTAGTCTAAAACCAATCCCTTCAAAGAGAACAATTTCAAAATTGGACAAAATAGTGGTACCAGTAGTTGTAGAATTGACCAATGTGTGCATTCAAGTAGCATCTAAACCATGATTATAGATGACCATCAATATTCTAGTGGTAGATATAACTAAAGGCTACAAACTATTTTAGAGTAGGGATTGGTCTAAAACATTCAATGGATATCTCTTTATAGTCTTTTCTCATACCTGGCTATCATTGAGAGGAATTGTGAATCAAATTAGAATTGATAGAGAGCTAAGAATGAAGTATCCCATCATGAAATATAATGTCAAGAATGAAGAGGTAAAGTATGAGTCTCCCAACCTTGGTATTTATATTTTTACTACTCAAAATCAATTACAAAATCTATAACATGAAGGTTTCACACAACTATGGAATTTATACTTTGATGGTGATAGATCTAGGTAAAGATCAAGCATGGGAATCAAGTTGATTGATCCATAAGGTAAAAAGTTCTTGGCAGTATACATGTTACAATTTCCATGCACTAAAAACATATTTAAGTATGAGGCTCTAATTTTGAGACTACAATTTGCACTCAAGAATAATGTGAAACAAATACTAGTATTTGATGACTCAGAGTTAGTGGTCAACCAAGTCAGAAATAAATACCAGTGTAAGATGTCTTATTTAAAGAGATACAAACATAGAGCATGGGACCTGATTGAAAGATTTGAAGATTTCAACATAATATCACTTCTTAGAGAACATAAATAAATTATTGATTCATTAGCTACTATTATATCTAATCTAGAGCCATTACAAGAATCAAGGGTAAAAAAGTTCTCAATTAAATTGGTACCATGTCCATTTATTCTAGATAATGTATAATTTTTTTATGTATTTGATGATGATCAATAGATTATATAGTTTTTAACTAGTTTAGGTGAATTCAAATCCCAAATCATTGATGACAAGGACATTAATCACCTCTATAAATAGGAATCAGGGAAAGAGGGTGTTCTTCAGCTTAAAGAGAATCAAATTCTAGTCAGCTTGGTATCTTTGGAAAGACCATTCGACATAGATCATCATACACATTAGATAAGACATCCAAAGGTTAATGAATCAAAATTTATAAGGGAAAATATAGGAGATGAGCATAACCCATGTTATGTTAATATTGCTCTCAACTACACCATAGAGGAAAGACACTAAGCGAAAGATTTAATCACTCGATAGAGGGACATCATTAATTGGACATACAAAGACTTGAAAGTGTATGAACCATATGTCATTACTCATATGATTAAATTAAATTCAGATCACAAGACATGCAACCAAAGGAAAAATCTAGTCAATCCTATTCTAGAGCCTCTCATTCAGAGAGAAGTGGAGAAGCTATTAAGTGTAAAAATCATCTTTCTAGTAAGACATTCTAATCGGGCAGTCAATTTGGTCCCAGTATAAAAGAAGAGTGGTGAGATCATATTATGTGTAAATTTTAGGAATCTAAATAATGTTTCTAAAAAATATAATTATCCTTTGCCTTCTATATATGAGGTAGGACAAATAGTAAGTGGCTCTAAAATTATGTCCTTCTTGAATGGATTTTCATGCTATAATTAGGTAATAATGCAATCTAAGGGTAGAATGAAGATGATGTTCACTATGAAGTGGGGAAATTACACATATAATAGGATGTCAATTGTCCTAGTAAACATAGGAGTGACCTTTTAACTCACAATGGATCATGCATTCAAAGGAATAATAGGAAAATGCATAATAATCTACATAGATGATCTTACAATATTTTTAAAGCATTGGAAAGACCACATAAGACATCTACAGTTCATGTTTGAGAGATTTAGATAGTTTGGTACTTTGATAAACCAAAATAAAAGTATATTTAGAGTCATGAAGGTAAGATTTTGGGGTATATCATCACCAAGGATGGGATCACCATTGATCCAAATAGAATTAAGGACATTTTAAAAATTTAGCCATCGAGCATCAAGAAGGAGCTTAAATCATTCTTTAGAAAGATTAAATTCATAAGGAGGTTCATCTTAAGAGTTGAAAAAATTGTTAGACCTCTGAATGCCATATTCAAGTAGGATGACAAAATAGAATGTATAGTTGAATCCCACAAATCCTTTTAAGACATTAAAGATGCAATATTATAGGCTCTAGTACTGATCAGTCCAGATTTTAATAAATATTTTAACCTGTACTCATTCACTTCAGATCATATGATTACTACTATCATCATTTAAAAAAAGGATGAGACTGAACACCCAATTGCATTTATGAACACAAATTTGAAAGATACAAAATTGAGGTATTCTATGATTGATAAACATTTTTTTGCCCTTGTCAATGCCGTGAAGAAGTTTTAGCATTACATCTTCCTATAGTCAAGCTCACCCTAATCCTATAGTCAAGCTCACCCTATCATAGAAAGAGTTAGGATAATGATGAGGCAAATGGATGGACAAGATTCAAGAATTTGACATAGAAATCAAGCTTGCAAAGATTATTTGGGGTCAAGGCATTGTTTAATTTATGATTAAATCTAATTCTTGTATCATGGTTGAAGAGATATGTGAATCTCAAGTATCTAAAGGAGAATTGTTTATTAAAATAATATAGTATTTACTCATAGTAACTTGTTCCCCATACCTCAATAGAGAAATAAGGAAGGATTTAAGGCTCCAATATGCTCACTACATGATCAAGAAAGGAGTCTTCTACAAAAGAAATTATGAAGGTATTTATCTCAGGTATATATCCATAGATGAAGCTAAATAAATCTTATATAAATTACATCAGAAGATAGGTAGTGGTCATCCTTCTGGGAATACCACATCCCATAAGATCTTAAGAATGGGATACTATTGACCAATAATTTTCAAGGATGTTCATGCTTATGTGAGATCATGTCATGAATGTCAAGCTTTATCCAAAAGAGAAATACACATAGTGATGCCTTTACAACTAGTTTTTGAAGGAAGGACATTTTCCCAATGGGGTCTAGACTTCATTGGCATCATCAACCCAAATTCCTTGATAGGCCATAAATTTCTACTTACTATTATAGACTAATGCACTAGATGAACTAGCCACAAAGAATTATAGAGCATAAGATGTGACTCACTTCCTGGAGGAACACATAACAACTAGATTTGGCATGCCCATTTATTTGTTTTGTAATAATGGACAAGATTTCATATCATCAAAATTTATTGAGTACGCACATGATAACTAGATTATTATCAAGTCAGCTTCTAACTATTACCCTTAGGTAAATGGACTGGCATAATCAATGAACAAAAATCTGATTGATGCAATTAATAAATCTATAGGGGAGGGATTGGCACAATTTATTAAAGTACACTCTTTGGGTAGACTAAACTAGATATAAGAAAGCCCTTAAAGCTTCACCTTATCTATTGGTGTATGGATGCAAGCCTATATTCCTAATCATGTTAAAGCTACCTACATATCAATTCCTATAGGACTACGTGGAACTGAGTGATAAAGTATAATCAAGATTATTAGACATAATAGAAATGAAAGATTCAAGGACTGAATTCTTACAGACATTCAACAAACACCAAGATGTGATAAAGAGGTAGTCTGAAAAGAGAGTAAAAGTTAAAGAATTTAGGATTTTAGACCTAGTTCTACTTTAGGATAAAGCCCATGAGAAGAAAGGACAACATGATAGGTTTGCCCCACTATGGATTGGACCATAAATTGTTTTAGAGATCATGGGAAATAGTGCATTTCATCTTAAGGAGATCCAAGGCAATGAGCTTACATATCTAATCAATAGATAGTTTTTGAAGTACTAATTTAGGGTTGTACCATCTACTAATGTTACTAACTAACAAGGAAAGATGAATGTAGACATAGGATTAGATTAGATATCTTGATTTCTTAGATTAGATTTCTTGATTTCATATATTAGTTTCCTTATTTTTAGATTAATCTTTCTCGATTTTTTAGATTAGATTTCATACTTTCTTAGGTTATATTTCAGTGTTGTCTTAGTTAAGTTCCTTGCTTTCATAGATTTTCTTTACTTTCTTTGATGATTAGAATTATGTTTAATTTTACTACAACGAAGTCAAAATCCAAACCAACTAAGTTTATGACTTGTAAAAAAGGGGAAAATTAAAATCTTGACACTTTGGGAATAGTTTAAAGATTAGGTGTATTTTTGTGTTTTTAAGTCTTTAGGATGAAGGTAGGTAATCATGGATTATTCTGAATGGTGTCACAATTAAATAATTTTTATAGGCATGTGGAAGTTACTCTTAGATTACTTCATACAAATTTAGAAAGTTTTTTTTTTTTTTTTTAATTGGATTAAATACAATTATCACATTAAATATCTATTGGAAGTGACAATTCTAGATATAGGTGTGGCTAGTAGGGATAAACTAGTAATGATTTGTTTTGTAATTATACCAGCTCAATGGGGTTCCAACTCTTCTCTTTTACATTTAAGAAAAAAATAAAAATAATAGAAGAAAATAACCAATGAATTCAAAAGAGAAAAATAAAATTTAAAGAAAATAAAAAGGCTCACATGATGAAATAAGGTCAATGTACCACACATCATGATCAAAATAAAACAATGGAATGAGAAGAGAAGGATCCCAAGGTATCTATGTCAGGGATATGGACTCCTGGATGGTAGTTGATTAATGCCTGAGATTATATTATTTTTTTGAGCTTTAATAGACATTAGAATTAAACCTATAACCTCATCAAAGCCTTTAGAAAAATCATCACAACAAGGGTTAAATTAATTACACATTTTGACAGACACAGATCCAAGAAATTAGAAGATAAGTATGTTGTGTGAATGAACTTAGGAGTCTAATTTATGTTTATGATTTAAGTATTATTCTATTCTATGGCACACTTCATGATTGATTTAAGGTTTCAAACCAAAGTTATAGGTTCTTTAATATTTAGGAGTATTCCCCCCATAAGTTGTCATTTGTTGTACCCAACACACCCCTTTTTCCCATAAGGAAATGAGGACCCTATTTTTTTTTAGACTATAGTATTGAATTTGATCCCCTCTTCTATATGTTTGTGCAAAATCTGGGAGAAGATTAATTATTGGGCTTTTTTGTGCTTTGGCAAGATCACATTTCTACTATGTTTTGATAGATGTTTTTTAATATTTGTTTTGGGACTTATTTCTATTAATCTTATTCTATCAGAAGTAATTCCTTTAGGTCTTTTGTCTGACTTATCTTCATTGAAATTATCTTTATAGATCATTTTTCTAGAATCATTTGGTCTTTGTTAGGATTTTTGCCATAGACTTATCTTTGTCAGGAACATTATTGTAGATATTTTGTTCAAAAGAATTCCCATGACATAATTGGGTCTGTGGTATTTTTGACATAGGTATTTTACCTAATGAAATTGACCTACATTTCCACCCTTTGGAATTTGTGTAACCTAAAAGTCCCAGACACTTTTCCCTATGAACTAGACCCTTTGAACATTTTATTAGGGGTACTTTTCCCTATGAGGTAGATCCTTCAATTTTTTTTGAAGTTGCCCTTCGACCTTTTTTTTGCAACCATTTTGATCAACAGAATGGCCCTTCAAACCTTTTGAGACTGACCCTTTAGGAATTTTATCAAAGACATTTTTCCCTCTACAACCATTCCTTCAGACCTTTTGTTTGAGAAATTTTTCCCTTCGAACATTCTTTCAGACATTTTGTCTGAGAGATTTTGACCCTTTACCTTATCAAACTTTCCCTTCAAAATTTTTGCCATGGGCATTTTTCTAAAGAAAGTGGACATGCCATTTGGCCTTTTTATTATGGACACTTTGCCTGAAAAAATTCCTTTAGACTTTTTTCAATTTCCCTTCACCCATTTTGAACATGCCCTTTGGGCTTTGTGCAACTTACCCTTCAGGACTTTTATCTTGGGCCCTTGCCCTCCAAGACTTACCCTTCAAGAATTTTATCATAGACTTTTTCCCTTTAAAACATACCCTATGAAGTAGACCCTTTAGGTATTTTTTCCAAGATTAGACCCTTCAGAATTTTGAACCTACCCTTTGAAAATTGTGCAACCTATCATTCGGGACTTCTGTCCTAAACATTTACCCTATGAAATAGATCCTTCAGACTTTTATCATGGGCACTTTTACCTATGAATTAGACCCTTAAAACTTTTTAAAGTTTCCCTTTGAAATTTTATTTTAGCCATTTTACTTGATAGAATTCCTTCAGATCTTTTGTAATTTCCCTTCACCCCTTTTGAATATGCACATTGGGCTTTGTGCAACTTACCCTTCGAGACTTTTGTCTTGGGACCTTGCCCTCCAAGACTTACCCTTCAAGAATTTTGTCTTGAGAATTTTTCCCTTTAGAACATACCTTATGAAGTAGACCCTTTAGGCATTTTTACCACAAAGTAGACTCTTCAAACTTTTGAACCTACCCTTCGATATTTGTGCAACCTATCCTTTGGGACTTCTATCCTGGACATTTTCCCTACAAAGTAGATCCTTCAAACTTTTATCATGGCCACTTTTCCATATGAAATAGACCCTTCAAAATTTTTAAAGTTTCCCTTTGTCCTTTTTTTGTAGCCATTTTGCCTAACACAATCACCCTTTAGACTTTTTGAAATGACCTTTTGGACCTAATGCACTTTAACTTATTTTGCCCTATGAGCCTATCCTTTAGACTTTATGTCTCAGGCATTTTATCTGATGAAGATGCAATTCCTTTAGACTTTATGTTTTACACACTTTGTTCTATGAAATTAGGGTCCTTGTGAAAAATCCCCCATATAAAAATCCTGTAACATTTCCCATACATCAATTGCCCTAAAATAATACCCTACTACTAAGTGGCACACACATGAACACCTTTTTAACATTAGCTTAGACTTTGGGCTTTATTCATATTTGTTAAATAACCTTGGGATTTAAATTATGTCCTAAGTTATTTTTTGAGACTTTGGTGTATGTGTGTGTGTGTGTACACACACACACACACACATACACACACACACACACATATGTATATATACATAAATACATACATACATACATATATATATATATATATATATGTATGTATGTATGTATCTATATACACACACACATATGTATATATGTATATATACATATATACATATACATATATATACATATGTCTATATATGTATATGTATATATGTATATATACATATATACATATATACATATGTGTGTGTATATATATATAGACACATATAGATATACATTATATATATACATATACATATGTATATGTATATATGTATGTATGTATATATATACACACATATGTATATATGTATATATACATATACATATATACATATATACATATGTATATATATGTATATGTATATATAAATATATACATATGTGTGTATATATATACATACATACATAGATATACATATATATATATACATATATATATATATATATATATATATATATATATATATATATATATATATATATAAACACATACATATACATATACATTATATATATATACATATACATATGTATATGTATATATATACATATATATATATACATATACAGATGTATATATATATACATATAAAAATGTATATATATATATATATATGTATATGTATATATATACATACATATACATATGTATATGTATATACATATACATATGTATATATATATACACACACATGTATATATGTGTATACATATATACATATGTATATGTATATGTATATATATATATATATATATATGTATGTATGTATGTATGTATATATGTATATATGTATGTATGTATGCTAAAGCCCTCTTTTCATTTGTGATTGCAAAGTAAAGTAATTTGGGAAATGAAAAGTGTTAAGCTTGTAGGGAGTTAAGTCAACTTGATGGTCATGTAGACGTCTTTGATATTTGTGTGAATGTCAAAATTAGGCTCAGAGTTAAAATACATGGGTTTAAATTATGATGGTCACATGGATGCCATTGATGGTTATGAGAACATATTTGATGGTCATATAAATGTCAAATTTAAGATCAAAAAGAATATAATAGGGGATTAAATTGTGATGGTCACGTAGATGTCATCGATGGTCATGAAAATGTAATCGATGGTCATGCATATGTCAAATTTAAGCTCATAAATTAGCCATTTAGAATCAAAGGTTAGTGGGCCCATGTAGATCGATGGCCAACATTAATCCATATAATTGATTTGATGGTGCAAGATCAATGGAGATTTTTAAAAGAAACAAGGATTACATACTTTGTTCTATGAAATTAGGGTCCTCATGAAAAATCCCCCATATAAAAATCTTGTAACATGTCCCATACATCAATTACCCTAAAATAATACCCTACTACCAAGTGGCACACACATGAACACCTTTTTAACATTAGCGTAGACTTTGGGCTTTATTCATATTTGTTAAATAACCTTGAGATTTAAATTATGTCCTAAGTTCTTTTTTGAGACTTTGGTATAAAGATACACACACACACACATATACATATATATACATATGTATACACACACACACACACACACACACACACACACACACACACACATATATGTATATATACATATATATGTATATATGTGTATATATATATGTATGTATGTATGTATGTTGTATGTATGTATGTATGCTAAATATGTATGTATGCTAAAGCCCACTTTTCATTTGTGATTGCAAAGTAAAGTGATTTGAGAAATGAAAAGTGTTAAGCTCGTAGGGAGTTAAGTCAAGTTGATGGTCATGTAGACATCTTTGACATTTGTGTGAATGTCAAAATTAGGCTCAGAGTTAAAATACATGGGTTTAAATTATGACGGTCACGTGGATGTCATCGATGGTTATGAGAACATATTTGATGGTCATATAAATGTCAAATTTAAGATCAAAAAGTATATAATAGGTGATTAAATTGTGATGGTCACGTAGATGTCATTGATGGTCATGAAAATGTAATCGATGGTCATGTAGATGTCAAATTTAAGCTCATAAATTAGCCATTTAGAATCAAAGGTTAGTGGGCCCATGTAGATCGATGGCCAACATTGATCCGTATAATTGATCTGATGGTGCAAGATTAATGGACATTTTTCAAAGAAATAAGGATGTGATAAGTGTTGAGCTCACATGAGTCAATGCGTCAAAGCACTAAGATCTACAAATTAGGTTGACTTGAGTACATATGATCAACAGTGCGAGATCAATCTTGAAAATTCAAAGGTCTTAAAACTAGTGAAAGGCTACCAAGTGGCACAAAAACATTTGAACTAGGACTATAAAAAGCACAGAGGCCCTGTAGAGCTACCAAAAGACATGCCCATGTTTTATCATGTAGAAGAATGAATAGTGCAAGTAGATAGTGGAATTTTCAAAGATCTAGACTCAATCAAGTTTTGACATGTGTCTTGGGACAACAGTCACATTTATAAAGATAGAAAATAGAATGACATGGATAGAAAATATGAACATGCATGCAAATATGAAAGTGAGAGGCTTGGGTGACATGAAATACATAATCATATTAAGATTAGTCATAACTAACAACATTGCCACTGGTTCTAAAGCATTTGTAAAGTAGTACTTATGTCTAAGTTCCATTTTAAAGATGGATAATATGAAAGATTAATAGTTTTTTCTCACAACCTATAAAATGAGGCATGTATAATTTTGGTAAATGGTGCATATTTTGAAGTTTTACATACAGTTTGATCTATTTCCTTTATATTCATACACATGCACATGTTGCATAACTTTTTAAAAGGCTATTTCAAACTGATAACTACAATTAGAGCCTTATATGGTTTTAGACCATACTTAGAACTCAATTTTTGACTATCACATGTAATGTCATTATATGAACATGGAGGATGAGGAAAACCCTTCCCCAAGTCTATATAAACAATTATAATCCAACTTGGATTTTGGTCAGATAAATTTTTAATATAGGAGTAACATCAATTTTGATCTTTAGCAAATGTGTTTGTATATTTTATTTCTAATTTATATTTAATTAGTTGTTACTTTATTTTGTTGTATGTTTCAATAATCCTTAGTGTGCAATAGCTATTAATGGATTCTTGATTATTTTGATTGATGTACTAATCTATAAATGCAAAACAACTATTGAAAGATTGGTGAAATATATTGATTAAGATAGCCAAGTTATTTGATTCATAATTTTGAATGTGTACTAGTACTTTCTTGATGTAGTTTTTTTATGTATGTGTAACAACTACCTCAGATACTTTTCTAGTCTAAGCCATAATCTCTTGATTAAAAGTGTGAAACAGTTTCACTAGAAGTATCAACCTTTTTCTGAGGCCTATGAATTTCTTACATCATTATTTCCTTAGATTTATTAATCATGTTTGATTATGTGTGCGTAATTGCTGCTAACAATGGGCATAGGTTCTAATAGCATAGGTCTATTTAGAAACTAACAAGGGAAGTAGTTTCTAACAACCACAGAGCCTTCTTTTCTGCCTTACTCTTCCCTCTTTTTTTTGAGTTTATTTTAAGATCTACCCACTCTAGATTAGCAACCAACCACCCATACAACTGACATAGAGATTGAATACCCTTATTTGGAACCACACATCCATTAAAAAATATTGTCAACAACCTACATGCCCTACCCATTATTCCATCAACATGTTATAACAAACCACATACCTGTAACTTATGCTTGGAGTGGAGTTCACCTCCATTGAGATCCTCAAATATTAGAGGCTACCTTTTTCAAATATTGTGTGTATAAAAAATGCATCAATAGTTACATTGGTGCTAGAAGGAGGGCCAACACCTCTGATAATAGTAGTTATCCTTTGCATAGAGTTGCATTGAAGTCACCAAGAGAATGACCAGGTCTAATTCCTAGGCTAATTTTTTAGTCTTGCCCTTATCAAATCATAAGAAACCTAGAAAGATGCCAATAGTCCCAATTCAAAAAAAATATACCTCCTCTAATAAGGAATATTTTTACCATAGGGAAATCTTTCCTTGTCAATCATCGAATGGCTCAACAACCACCTTGGTTAGTTGGATCTACTATTCCATCCTAAGAGACATGCATGATTTACCCTGAAATCCCAAAAAGTACTTACCATCTTTTTCTCCTACAAGAGTAATGATAGTAGAGGAACATATTAGACCTTTTAAAGCTACTTTAATATTAATAAATGTTATTCATGAGGATGTTGCATGTAAATTATTCCCTTTTACTTTAATGGATGTTGCTTATGATTGGTATTTAAATCTAACTGAATATTCTATCACTTCTTGGGATGAATGTCAAGTAGATTTTATTATGTAGTTTGGAAAGGTCACCAATCTTGGTTTGGTATACCAACACTTCACCAACATAAGGAAAGAACTTAATGAGCCCATTTGTGATTTTAACACAAGGTTCTAGAAGATGTACAATTGGTTGATCCCAAGGTATAAACTAGATTATCCATTAGTGTTGGAGATGTAAAATAAGGCCTTGTACCCAATCACTATCATGTTCTTGAGAAGAGTAACTACTACCAATATTTTGATGTTAGCATACAAAGAGGCTATCAATATAGATAAGTAAGTCAATCCTCAAATGATTGGTGTGCCTTTGTCAACAATGAATTTACAACATTAAATTTGATACCACATGTGAATTATAATGTTCTTGTATTCAATCAAAATAAATTGTACACATTGCCTCCATTGACATAGAAAACACAAACAAATTTTAAATTCTTAAACAATCATATGACAAGAAATGGTTACCATTAGAATTAACAATAAACTATACTCCCCACTGCTATTTTACAAAGAACTAATTCTACCAAAGTAGAACTAGATTATATCTATAAGACGGTTCAAAAGTTGAGAAATGACTTATTGAATATGCAAAAGAATATAGGACATGATAATGGCCCAACTGAAAATCAAAATGTTAGATTTTAGAGATACAACTAGCCATTCAATAGGCCTAAGTATCCTAATACACTTCCAAAGATTAATATAGTAGAAATGGCTCTTCCCAATTGTCTTAAAATTCATAATACTTTTGAGTATGGTGAGATTAATTGCATTAAGTTTTGTGCATCATTTTAAATATTTAAAATAGAGGTAGTTAGATAAGATCAGATATAGAATCCACCTGAGTATCATCTAGATCCTGGCTCTTCTATCATGGCCATGTTCTTTGAAACTCATGAGTTTCCCTTTCCAAGTGAAGATGGCAATGTATTGAAAGATAATATGGATGAAGTTAATGATTTATAATAGTTATAGAGAGGTGCATATAACCTAAAGAATAAGCTTAAAACTCCTATAAATACCATGGCGATTCCTAATAATCCTAAAGTAAACAATAATCCATCTGTTCCAAAGGGGAATGATCAACTATAGATCAAGGAAGAATCAAGAAAAGGAGGATATAACATTGTTGATGATATAAAGAAGATCAAAGTGAATTTAATTCTTCATGAGTTAGCTTAGATCCATAAACAAAAGGAGCTGATCTATAAGTATATTACTAGGAAGATGCCTATGGAGAAAGTGAAAGCATCTACAAATAAATCAAAAATTACTGATGCCAATGTCATCTACAAGAGTAAGCCAAAAGTTTCACCCTTCTTACTAACTATCCAAGCATTCAATAAGAATATTCATAATTTTTTAGTTGATTCTAAAGATTTTGAAACTATCATGCCTAATTCTATATGTAAAAATATTGGTTTGATGCCAAGCCCTTCAAAGATAATAGTTGCAAAATTGGACAAAATAGTTGTACTAGTAGTCAGAGAATTGACCTATGTGTGCATTTAAGTAACATCTAAATTGTGAGTCTAGAGGACCATCAATATTATAGTGGTAGACATACCCAAAGGCTACAGACTATTATTGAGTAGGGACTAGTCTAAAACACTCAACAAATATCTCTCTATAGACTTTTCTCATATTTGGCTACCATGGAGATGAATTATGAATCAAATCAGAATTAACAAAGAGCTGATAATGAAGTATCCCATCATAGAATACAATGTCAAGAATGAAGAGGTAAATAATGAGTCTTCTATCCTTGGTATGTGTACTTTTACTACTCAAAATCAATTAAAAAATATAGAACCTAAAAGTTCCACATAACTATGAACTTTATACTTTGATGGCACTAGATCCAAGCAAGGATCAGATGTGGGAATTAAGCTGATTAATCCACAAGGTAAAAAGTTCTTGGGATCATATAAGTTGAAATTTCCATACACTAACAATAGAGTTGATTATGAGGCTCTAATTATAGGACTACAATTTGCACTCAAGAATAATGTGAAACAAATACTAGTATTTGCTGACTTAGAGCTAGTGGTCAACCAAGTCAAAAATAAATATATGTGCAAGCTATCTTATTTAAAGAGATACAAACATATAGTGTGGAACCTGATTGAAAGATTTAAATATTTCAACATAGTATCACTTCATAAAGATCAAAATCAAAAGATTGATTCATTATCTACTGATATGCTAATCTAGAGCCATTACAAGAATATAAGGTTAAAATGTTCTCAATTTAATTGGTACCATGTCCCTCTATTCTAGATAATGTATAAATTTTTTAGGTATTTGATGATGACCAATAGATTATATAATTTTAAATAATTTAGGGGAATTTGAATCCCAAAACATCAATGATAAGGACATTAATCACCTGTATTAAGAGGAATCAGATAAAGAGAGTGTTCTTTAACTCAGAGGGAATCAATTTCTAGTTGGCGTAGTCTCCTTGGAAAGACCATTTGACAGAGACCTTTCAGCATATCAAATAAGATAGCTAAATTTCAATGAATCAAACTTTAAGAGGGAAAATGTAGGAGATGAACACAACTCACATTATGTTAATATCGATCTCAGCTGCACCCCAGAGGAAAGACAATGAGTGAAAGATTTAATTGCTCAATATAGGGACATCATTGCTTGGACATACAAAGACTTGAAAGCATATGACCCATAGGCCATTACTCATATGATTCCCTTAAATCCAAATCTCAAGCCATTTAGGTTGAGGCATAGGCTAGATAATGCTATTCTAGAGCCTCTCATTTAGAGAGAAGTGGAGAAGCTGTTGAGCACAAAAATCATCTTTCCAATAAGACTTTCTACTTTGGCGGCCAATTTGGTACCAGTAAGAAAGAAGAGTGGTAAGATTAGATTATGTGTTGATTCTAAGAATATGAATAAGGCTTCTAAAAAGGATAATTATTCTCTACCTTCTATAGATGAGGTAACACAAATAGTGAGTGGTTCTAAAATGATGTCCTTCCTAGATGGATTTTCAAGCTACAATCAGGTACTAGTGCAATCTAAGGATAGACTAAAGATGATGTTAACTATGAATTGAAGAATTTATGTGTGTAAGATGATCCCATTTGGCCTATCAAATACAAGAAAAACATTTCAACATGACATGGATCATGCATTTAAAAGACTGGCAAAAAAATGCATAATCATCTACATGGGTGATCTTACCATATTTTCAAAGCATTGGAAAGACCACATAAGTCATCTACATTACATAGTTGAGAGATGCAAAAGGTTTGGTATTTTTCTAAACCCAAAGAAAAGTATATTTAGAGTCATTGAAGGTAAGATTTTGGGGAACATCATCACCAAGGATGGGATCACCATTGATCAAGGCAAAATTTAGGTGATTTCAAAAATTCAGCCATTGAACATCAAGAAGGAGCTTAAATCATTCTTCATAAAGATTAACTTTGTAAGGAAGTTTATCTTAGGATTTGCATAAATTGTTAGACCTCTAAAATCCATACTTAAGAAGGATGCTAAAATAGAATGGATAGCTGAAGTTTGAAAATCCTTTCAGGAGATTAAAGATGTAATACCTCAATCTCTAGTACTAATCAATCTAGATTTTAATAAATATTTTTACCTATATTCATTTGCTTTAGAGCATATGATTAGTATTGTCAGCATGTAGAAGAAGGACAAGACTGAGCACCCAATTACGTTTATGAGCACAAATCTAAAAGATGTAGAACTTAGGTATTCTATGATTGATAAATATATTTTTACATTTTTCAAATCCATAAAGAAGTTTTGGTATTACATCTTGAAGAATAAAGTCATTGCCATTGTGCTTGATCCTACGATCAAGCTTACCCTATCACAGAAAGAGTTAGGATAATGATGAAGAAAATGGATGACCAAGCTACCATAATTTGACATACAAATCAAGCTTGTACAGATCATTCAGGGATAAGGCATTATTCAACTTATGACTAAACTTGATCCTTGTATCATAGTTAAAGAGGTATGTGAAGCTCAAGTATCTAAAGGAGAATAGTATACTAATATAATGTAATATTTAATTATAGAAACTTGTTCCCCATAGTTCAATAGAGAAAGTAAGAGATATTTAAGGCTCAAAGCTGATCATTACATGATCAATAAGGGATTCCTCTAAATAATAAATTATGAAGGTATTTATCTCAAGTGTGTATCCACAGATGAAGCTAAATAAATCTTAGAGAAATTACATCAAAAGGTAGGTAGTGGTCATCCTTCTAGGAATACCACAACCCATAATATCTTAAGAATGGGTTACTATTGGCTAAAATTTTTCAAGGATGCTCATGCTCATGTGAGAACATGCCATGAATGTCAAGATTTATCCAAAAGAGAAATACACGTATTGATGCCTTTATAGCTAGTTATTAAAGTAAGGACATTCACCCAATGGGGTCTTGACTTCATTGGCATCATCAACCCAAACTCCTCAGTAGGCCATAAGTTTTTACTTACTACTATATAATACTACATTATATGGACTAAAACCATAGGCACAAAGAACTGTAGAGCACAAGATGTGATTCACTTCTTGGAGGAACACAACAACCAAAATTGGAATGCCCATTTATTTATTTTGTGATAATGGACCAAATTTCATATCAAAATAATTTACTGAGTAGGTACATGACAACCAAATTATTATCAGGTTAGCTTATAACTATTACCCTTAGGGAAATGGACTAGCAGAATCAATGAATAAAAATTTGATCAATGTGATTAAGAAATCAATAGGGGAAAATCCTAAGGACTGGTATAATTTATTGAAATATACTCTTTGGGTAGACCAAACTAGATACAAGTTAGCTCTTAAAGCTTCACCTTATCTGTTGGTGTATGTATGCAATCCTATAATCCCAATCATGTTGAAGTTACCAACTTATCAGTTCATACAAGACTACATGGAACTAAGCAATAAATTAGAATCAATATTATTGGACATAATAGAAATGGAAGATTCCAAGACAAAAGCCTTACAAAGATTTAACAAAACCAAGATGTGGTTAAGAGGTAGTTTGACAAGAGAGAAAATTTAAAGCATTCATGATTTTAGATCTAGTGTTACTTTGGGATAAAGCCCATGAGAAGAAAGGATATCATGATAAATTTTCCCCACTATGGATTGGACCATACTAGATTTCAGAGATCATGGGAAATAATGCATTTTGTCTGAAGGACCTCTAAGGCAACGAGCTTACATATCCAATCAATGAATATTTCTTGAAGTAATACTTTAGGGTTTTGTCATATATTGATGTTACTAACTAATAAGGGACAAATGAATATAGACATAGGATTAGATTAGGTTTCTTGTCTTAGATTATATTTCTTGATTTCATAGATTATTTTTTTGCTTTCTAGATTAATCTTTCTTGCTTTTAGTATTTTTATTTCATAGATTAGATTTCTTGCTTTCATAGATTATTTTCCTACTTTCTAGATTAATATTTCTTGCTTTCAATATTTTGCTTTCTTAGATTATATTTCATGATTTCTTAGATTTGATTTCAATGTTTTCTTAGTCAAGTTCTTTGCTTTCTTAGATTAGTTGTTATTTGCTTTCTTTGATGATCAAAATTGCATTTGATCTAACTATAACCAAGTTAAAATCCAAATGAACTGAGCTTATGACTTTCAAAAAAGGGGAAAATTAGAATCTTGACACTTTGGGACTAGTTTACAAATTATACTTGTTTATGTGTTTTTGAGTCTTTATGAAGGTAGGTAATCATGGATTAATTTGAATGGTGTCACAATTAAATACTTTTACCAGGCATGTGAAAGTTACTCTTAGAGTACTTCATACAAATTTATAATTTTTTTTTATTGGATAAAATGTACTTATCACATTAAATACATGTTAGAAGTGATAATAATGGGTATAGGTGTGGCTAATAGGGATGTTCTAGGAATGATTTGTTTTGTAATTATACCAGCTCATTAGGGTTCCAACTCTTCTCTTTTCCATTCAAGAAAAAATAAAAAATAAAATAAGAAAAGAACTAATGAATTAAAAAGATTAAAATAACATTTAAATAAAATCAAAAGGCTCACATGATGAAATAAGGTCAATGTACCATACATCATGATCAAAATAAAAAAATGGAATGAGAAGAGGAGCCTAAGGTATCTCTTTCATGGATATGGATGCCTGGCTCGTAGTAGAGCAATCCTTGAGCTTCCCTTATTTTTTGAGATTTAATAAACACTAGACATAACCTACAACCTCATTAAATCTTTCGAAAAAATCATTATAGCAAGGTTTAAATAAACTACGCCTTTTGACACATATAAATCCAAGAAATTAGAAGGCAAGTATGTTGTGTAAATGAACTTAGGAGTCTCTTTCATGTTTCTAATTTAATTATTCTTTTGTGGGACACTTCATGATTGATTTAAGGTTACAAACTAGAGTCTTGGGTTCTTGAATACTCATGAGTATTCCCATTTTAAGTCACCATTTTTTGTACCCAACACACTCTTTTTTCCCATAAGAAGACAGGGACCCAATTTTTTTTTAGAATATGGTCTTGACTTTGAGCCCCTCTTGTATATGTTTATTCAAAATATAAGAGAAGATTTATTATTTTCATTTTTTGTGCTTTGGAAAGATGGCATTTGTGTTGTGTTTTCATAGAATTTTTTTATATTTGTTTTGGGACTTATTTGTATTGGGCTTATTCTATCAGAATTAATTACTTCGAGTCTTTTGTCTGACTTATCTTCATTAGACTTATCTTTATCAAAAAAAAATTATCAAAGAATTGGTCTTTTCCATGATTTTTATCATGGGATTTTTTCTATGGACTTATCTTTGTCAGGAACATTTTGTCTAAAATAATTCCCCCAAACAAATTAGGTCTGTAGGATTTTTATCATGGGTATTTTTCCCAATGAAATTGAACTACCCTTTTGCCCTTCATGTAACCTACCATTTCAATATTTTTTCACCCTAACCTTCAAGACCTTTATCCCAGACACTTTTCCCTATGAAGTAAACCGTTCAAAAATTTTATTAGGGGTACTTTGCCCTATGAGGTAGATCCTTCAATTTTTTTTGAAGTTAACCTTTAGCCTTTTTGTTATAACCATTTTACCTGATAGAATGACCATTCATACTTTTTGAGTCTAACCCTTTGGGACTTTTTTCTGAGGCATTTTACCATCTATAACTATTCATTTAGAGCTTTTGTCTGAGACATTTTCCCCTTCAAACATTCCTTTGGACAATTTTTTGAGAGATTTTGACCCTTTGCCTTATCAAACTTACCCTTTAGACTTTTTATCATGGGAATTTTTCCTGATGAAATGGACATACCCATTGGCATTTTTTTTGTGGCCATTTTTCTTGATAGAATTCCTTAAATTTTTTTAAAATTTCCCTTTACCCCTTTTGAACATGCCCTTTAGGCTTTATGTAACTTACCCTTTGGGACTTTTATACCAGGCCCTTACCCTTCGAGACTTACCCTTTGGGAATTTTGTCCTAGGCCTTTTGCCCTTTGGAACATACCCTATGAAGTAGATCCTTCGTCCATTTTTTCCATAAAGTATACCCTTCAAAATTTTGAACCTACCCTTTGGTATTTGTGCAACCTATCCTTCAAGAATTTTATCTTGGACATTATCCCTAAGAAGTAGATCCTTTTGAATTTTGTCATGGGCACTTTGACCTACAAATTAGACCATTTAGAATTTTTGAATTTACCCTATAGCCTTTTCTTATAGCCATTTTCCTTGACAAAATTCCTTTAGACTTTTTGTAATTTCTCTTCACCCCTTTTTAACATGCCCTTCAGGTTATGTGTAACTTACCCTTTGGGACTTTTATCTCGATCCCTTACCCTCTAAGAATTACCCTTTGTTACTTTTTCTGAAGAATTTTGCCCTTTAGAACGTACCCTACAAAGTAGACCCTTTGGGTATTTTTACCATGAAGTAGACCCTTAAGACTTTTGAACCTACCCTTTAGGCTTTGTAAAACCTATCCTTTGGGACTTCTATCTTGGACATTATCCCTACAAAGTAGATCCTTCATAATTTTATCATGGGAATTTTCCCCTATGAATTATACCCTTCAAATTTTTTGAAGTTACCCTTTAAACTTTTTGAAATAACGCTTCAGACCTAATGCATTTTACCTTTAGGACTTTTGTCTTGGGCATTTTTCCTTATGAGCATATCCTTAAAAATTTGTCTCAGATATTATGTTTGATAAAGATGCATTTATTTTAGACTTTGTGTCTCAAACACTTTATCTAATGAAATTAGGATCCTTACAACAAATCTTCCACACAAAAATCCTATAACATTTCCTTTGTAACAATTTCCCTGAAACAATACCCTCTTACCAAGTGGCACACACATGAGAACCTTTTTAACATTAGCTTAGATTTTGGGATTTATTCATATTTGTTAAATAACATTGGGATTCAAATTATGTCCTAAATTATTTTTTGAGACCTTGGTCTAAATTTATACACACACACACACACACACACACACACACAGACACACACACATACATACATACATACATACATATATATATATATATATATACACATATACATACATACATACATACATATATATATATATATATATACACACACATACATACATACATATATATATATATATATATGTATGTATGTATGTATGTATGTATGTATGTATGTATATACATGTATCAAAGGTTAGTGGGCTCATGAAGATCAATGGCCAATGTTGATCCATACAATTGATCTAACATTGCAAGATTGATGAAGAATTTTCAAAGGAATGAGGATGTGATAAGTGTCAAGCTCATAAGAGTTAATGAGTCAAATCACTAAGATCTATGAACTGTGTTAACTTGAGCATAGATGATTGATGATGTGAGATCAATGTTAAAAATTTAAACGTCTTAGAACTAGTGAAAGGCTGCTAAGTGACATAAAAACATTTGAGCTAGGACTATAAAGAGCATAGAGGTTGCACAGAGCTACCAAATAACACACCCATATTTCATCATGTAGAAGATTGAATGGTATGAGTAGATAGTGGAATTTTCAAATATTTAGACTCAATCAGATTTTGGCACATGCCTTGGGACAATAGTCACATTTTTAAAGATAGTGAATATAATGACATGGATATAGAATATGAACACACATGCAAATATAAAAGTGAGAGGCTCATAGAACATGTAATGCATAGTTGTATTAAGATTGTTCACAGATAATAATAGTGTCACTAGTTTTAAATCATTAGTAAAGTGGTACTTATGTCTGAGTTCCATTTTGAAGATAGTTACTATGAAAGATCAAAAGGTTGTTCTCACAACATATAAAAAGAGGCATGCACAATTTTGGTAAATGACACATATTTTGAAGTTTTGCATGTAGTTTGAGCTATTTCCTTCATTTTCATACACATGCACATGTTACATAACTTTTGTAAATGCTATTTTAATTCGATAACTTTAATTATACCCTTATACGATTTTAGAACACAGTTAGAACTCAAGTTCTAACTATCACATGTAAAAACCTTGTATGAACTTGGAGGACAAGGTGACCCCTTCTCCAAGTATATATAAACAATTGTAATCCAAGTTGGATTTTGGTTAGATAATTTTCAAATACAGGATCAACATCAATTTTGATCATCAAAAAATGTGTTTATGTATTTTCTTTCCAATTTATGTGTAATTAATTATTACTTTATTTGGTTGTATGTTTCAATCATCCTTAGTGTGCAATAGTTGTGGATGGATTCTTAATTATTTTGATTGATTTACTAATATGTAGATGTGAAACAACTATTTTAAGATTGGTGAAATACATTAGTTAATCTAGTCAAGTTGTTTGATTCATAATTTTGAATGTGTACTAGTGCTTTCTTGATGTAGTTTTCTATGTGTGTGTAACAATTACCTCAAATACTTCACTAGCCCAAGCCATAATCACCTAAGTAAGAGTGTGAAATAGCTACCCTAAAAGGATCAACCTTTGTTTGAGGCTTGTGAGTTTCCTACATCATTATTTATTTATACTTATTAGTCATGTCTGATTATGTTTGTGTAATTACTGCTAGCAACATGCATAGGTTTTGAGAGCACATGTATGTTTAGAAACTAGCTATGGAAGTAGTTCCTAAAAACCATAGAGCCTTATTTTTTGCGTTACCATTCCCTCCTTTTTTTGAGTTTTTTTTTAGATCTACCCATTCTAGATTAACAACCAGCCACCCACCCAACTCACATAGATATTCACTATGCTTATTAGGAACCACACCTCCATACAAAAACCTTGTCAACAACTTGCATGCCTTACCCACTATTCCATCAACATGTTGTAATAGGCCACATACCTGAAACTTATGCCTTGGAGTGGAGTCCACCTCAATTGAGATCCTAAAATGTTAGAGGCTACCTCATTTGAATGTGGTGTGCATAAAACTTGTATCAACACCTCGTGAACATTATTTGGCACCATCCTTTCCATAATGGGTCTTATCTTTACGGATCTACTAAGATACCATTTGTAGAGATAATATGTCATAAATATTGCACTCTCTCTTTGAAAAATGTGAAATTTGTTAACCATAATTTCTATAATTATGCTCAAGTGTCTTAGACTAATGGTTTTGAAGCCTAAGATCTATTTCCTTGCTTGAATGTTGAGAACCTTAGCTATCTTGTCTTGTGAGGCTTGCCATTGGGTGACCAAACTCTTGGCTACTGTACCCTATTTCTCTAATGCACTCTACCTCAGATTCATTGTTTCAAGTTCTTCAAACATGTCATAAAATGACTCATAAAGAATCTTGGTCATTGCCTTAGGTACTGATAGAACTAATTGTCTCTCTAGGTTTTATTTTTCCTTTTCTAAATTTAGAATCATATGCTTTATGCCCTAGATCCCATCTTTAGCCTGTGCTGATTGGGCCTCGATCAAGATTTCCACATCCTCTTCATGAATGGCAACCTCACCAAAATTTTGACCCTCAATTAGGGTTAATCCCACAAAGGGATCCACCTTTTTAAAGGTGAATTCCTTTATTCTAACCATAATTATCCTTGTTTAAACCTTTACTAATCTAGCTATTTTAGGGTTGAATTGGATGGTAGTGACTTGTTTCTTGAATTTGAGAGGTTTTGGGACCTTCACACCTGAGCTACTTGATGCTCCAGGAGCATCCATCTTCTTGATTTTTGGTTCTTGAGTGACCAAAATCCTCCCCTCTTCTTAATCTTTTACCATGGACCTTATCCATGGCTTCATGTCATCTTGTATCTCAACATTATCAAATATTATTAAATCCCATGAATGGGAGAGAGAAGGAATATTTTGTAATTTCCCATAAATGAACTAGTCAGGTACGATTAGCCCATGGATGGGGAATTCATCACTAAATAAATTTATCTCACTTATGGGGTGAGTGATAGTCAATATTGGCCTCTTATTTGGTCTTACAAGAACCAATGCTAGCTCTACTTTCCTCTTTTCTTGGGATGGCATAGGGACCATACCTAGATCAAGCTCTTTTCCTTTATTATCTCCAAGCTCTCCTACTTAGACTTGGGCTTCTTCAAGTTAATCCTCCTTGTTTGTATCATATGCCTCTACAAGTTCTTTAAGATCACCCTCAAGTATCTCTTTTGGTTCCAAGGCAACCATATTAATATACTTAATTGGGGAAGGTGGCATTTATGGCAATGTTAAAGATGAGTATCCCTCCCTAGGTCTCTCTTTTAATATCACTTCTCTTACTTTATCCTTACCATGGCCTTGTTCATATTTTCCTTACATAAATTGATCTTGGGGCTATGGTTGTGACTGCTCTACTTGGGGTTGCTCTTGGGATATTCTAGATGGTCCAAGCAATAAGTGATACTGTAAATGATGCATTTTCCATGATTCTCTTGATGGCTTGTCATCCTTAGTTAACTTGTGTTCAAGATTGATGTTAAGGAATTATTTTATAGCTAATACTTCTTCATAATTCTTAGCCTTAATATATATGGTGTCATTAACACTGAGTTGATGTGCATACTCAAGATTGAGGAGCTTTTGGTCCTTCAAATGCTCACCCACTATGTTCTTTGGATCCCACATTTTAAGTTCATGTAACTGTAAGCTAAATGAATAATCAAAGGGAATGGGTGGAATAGACCCTTCCTCTTCTCCTTGTAGGTCTCATCAATACCATGAATGAGTTGGGAGGATATATCTTTCTCTACAAGATTTCTTGGAACATATACTGGTAATCTATAAGGTTGGGACATGATCCCCTCAATCCTGATAACTATACAATTAGGGTAATACCATATGTCCCCCATCATTTCAACATATTTATTGATGAGTGGATGGACCCTAGGCATGGGAACACCTATGATGGCCTCCACCATGGCTAAGTAAATGCAATCATAAATAAACTACATATGGTTCATGCACTTAAATATGTGTAATTTAGATTAATGGTGGGAAATGGTGGCTTTTCCCTTAGGAGACAAATTTATATTACTAGGGAAGTTGATTGAGGCAAGTACGACATATAATAGGTATGACATCATGTAAAATTACTTGGATGTCTTCCTTTTAGTGGAAGTGAACTGCTTGGTGAGGAAGACATACATTAAATCTCCAATTGGAGGGGTGAGCTTTTCTTCCACCATGAAATGTACAAAGGGAACTTAGATTTTATTCACATAGGTGGTTGAAGGGTCTCTAAAGGCATAATTCAATAGGGTCATTATTACCCTAATGCCCTCTTTAAATTAGATTATTTAGATTTTACCCTTGAAGTCTCTAGATATATGGGGTCCTTGATGTAACTAGGGTTTAAAGATGGAATCTAGGTCATGGTTACTGGTCCATTCCTTGATCTTAGATAGGTCTACATGGGGAAGTGAGAATTTATAATATTTATAAAAATTAATAGGGGAAATATAGGCTATCTTTGTGGAATTTTTATCTTTGATGATCCATTCATTATCTACTCTACAATCAAAAAATATGGGGGACATGATGTCAATATAATGTAAAAATTTAGGTTTTGCCTTAGCATGGTGAAGGCTAGCCATCTGGATTACAACCAAGTCATAATGCATCCTACTTGTGGTGGTGATTCTTTATTCCTCCTTAGAAATGGGTGATAACTCCTATATCATAAAGAATAAATTAAACTAATTCCTATGCCTAGGACATTCAAGGCCACAAGGTCTAATTTAGTATCTTTGAAGATTTGATCTTCATTATCTATTGACAAGTAGAGATTGGTATCTTCCTTCAATTGTTTTCTATGAGCTACAATGGTCCCTTTTTTTTATAATTATTTAAACCAAATTATAGATGATCTTTGTGAAAGCTCTTTTATGCTTAGAAACACAATTAAGTTCTCCTTGGATCAAATTTTAACCATTTGAGTTTATTTAGGTTGATTTTATGTAGGGTTTAGGGTTTTAGAGCTTTAATGGTAGAATATATCTAAGATTTAGCTTATACATTCCTTATATTTGATTTGGACCTTTGCCTTTATAGCTTTGCATTTTCAAGCCCATAAAATCTGGGATTTTTCCTTTTTTGCTTGTGTAGTGCCTATGTGGCATCGATCTAGGTCTTTCACAACATTTTTCATAAATGCCATTTGAACACTACTAATTGGCATTTAAAAATACATTTTTCATTTTGCTCCATCAGATAAAAATCCTAGATTAACGTGAGTCATTAATTGTAATCTAGGTCTTCACTTGTGATTGGATCCTTTTGTGGCAAATTCCATGGTTGTAACATTTGGCATCTTTACATGCCTACCCATGCTTCAAATCCTATGTAAAATTGTCCACATGGCAAGCTCATAGCCCTTTGAAAAGTTATGAGCACCTTCACACCATTGGATCATCCTCAAACAACCAAGCGTGAACCATCAGATCATCCTGTCAGCTCTTCCTTGAATAAGCTTTCACCATGCATTGAAGTTATGAGATATGGGGGCTTCATTGAAAATTATTTAAGGGCCTTGCATCATTAAATTAAAATCAAATGACAAAGTGTGAACTGTTGATCCATAGAGATGTCTAAACTTTAAGTTAGCATGTTATTAAAATGGGACTTAGGTTTAAATTCCTTAGGCTAAGGTTTATTGTGTGTTTCTTAAATATGGAATAAACCTTATTCTAATAAATTTATACCTATGTTTTTCAAATTTATGGAAAGGGAACCAAGACCAAATGTTTCAAGCCAATGTTTATGTTGTGTTTAATAAACACAATGTATACATTGGTCTAAAATGTTTGTGCTAAGCCTTATAAAACATGCCTAAAGGGGCTAAACATGGTCTATTAATCTAAAATATTTAAGATTTTATTGTATTGACAAAACACTTTAAAACCTTTAGCTAGAAGTAACATAGCCTAAGTCCTACATAACAAAGACCCCCTTTTAGAATAAGATTTAGTATAAGTCTATAGTTTAAAGTTCACGATATTTAAATAGAATGCTATGGGGACCTTAAATTACAGATTTGGACTAAGTTTATTTTGCATATATTTAGACCATAAGACCATTTCCACATTTTACAGGTTGAAGAATTCTAGTGTATAAGCATCTTTTGAGCATTTCCCTTAGGCTGTAAAGCCATTTTTGAGCTCTTTTAGCAAGATTTTATAACGTATTTTGATCCTAGGTAGAATAATTCATTAGCTTAAATTTGATAGTCTTATGTATGTCAAATACTTTCTTATGGATGTCAAATGATGGTCATATAAACATCAATTTTGACCTGGTGAAGCTTTTATTTTGATAGGCTTAAAGTTAATGGTTGCACTGATGTCAAATACATCTTTACAGATGTCAAAGATGGTCACACGAACATCAATTTTAATCTCATTAAATTATTATGACCCAATGTGAGAATTCCACTTGACACATCCATGAGGTCCCTTTTCTTTTAATCCTTGAATGTAAGGGTGCCACATGTCTATAATTTGGGCCTTTCATAATCCTTTGACTTTTCAACCATGTTTTTCTTCATTTGATTAGATCTTCATGAGCAAGTAAGAACTATTGTTCATGATCTGATGGCTTGAATATGATTGGTCTAAGGAGTTATATGCCAAATCTTGTCAATTTTTCTCATGTCATCCAATAAAAGGCCATGGGAAATCATGAACCATTAGATCATCTGAGATGCACATTGTTTAAGTCAAAGTTTGGGTTTTTATTGTTCCATTGGATGAAGGCTATGATAAAGTGAAGGCCATTAGATCTTATGAGATGCAAGAAAGTTAATGTTAGGACCCTAATGTTAAATACTTAGGCTAAGGTGTTAATAATAAGGTCCTAATTTTATTAATAAATATGTTAGGGCCTTATAATTAAAACCTTAGGCTAAGGTATAAACAAAGGACTGAGTTAACATAAAAGTGGATTAAAGAAACTAGAACTTAGGGTAAGATGTTAAGATTAAGGTCTAACTTGTATTAATAAATATAATGGGGCCTTAGGGTTAAAATATTATGCTAAGTTAGGAAATATTAAAATCACCCTATAGAATGAACAATTAGTTAGGCATACAAGGAATTTTAAAGGGGGAGAAAACAAAGGGGATGAATTTTTTAAGCTAAGTCTTAGTCATGTTAAAAAACATGACTAAGCTTTAAAACATGAGTTTTATACTTAGGTCCAAAATGAATTTTAAAAGAGTTCCCACTAATTTTATTCTCACCTTTATTCAAATTTGAATTGAGGGTTTTGCCAGGGCTTTGGAATACAAAATTCTCAAGAGCAGATGCCATGGAACCTACAAATAAAAATCCACAAAGAATTTATTAGCAATTTTAGTCCAAATTAAAGAAAAACAAAACCAAGTAAGATTGATTTTAACAAAGTGGATGATATTCAAATTCTACAAATGATCCTAACATTCCATATTTTATGTTCAAAGTTCAAGGTTTCTCAAGGGTCCCAATTTTAAAAAAATGGGGTTATGTTGGTCCCAATAAATGGTGACTTAGGGGGGAAACATATCAATATCTAAGAACCTAGATACTTTGGTTTAAAAAAATAATTAGGCCATCTACTCCATTTGATCAATATAATCATCCAGATAAAATTATGGTTGAAACAAACCTTTCACTTACATAGTTAGGGCCAAATACCAAGACATAGCTATACTATGTGTGTTTTTCGATTTTACTTACTGTTTACCATGGGTTCAAGAAATAACTTCTAGGTTTCATGTCCTTAGACACTAACACTGACTTATAACATGTTAAGATTTTCATTAAGAACCGTGCTTTTTATCTTAGGGAAGGCTTGGGTATTGCTCTGCTACTACCTAGGAATCCATAACCTTAATAGAGATGACTTTAGCTCCACTCTAGGCCTTGCTCCACTGCAAATCAGACATCCATAGCCTTGGTAGAGATTACTAGAATCACCTATGCTTATAAATATTTTGATTTTGTATTGATTTTTTTTTTGTATTTTCTTGAGACTTTTATACTCTTAGCAAGGTTGGGAATTAGAATATCTAGGTTTTAGGATTTGGCCAAGTGTTTGATTTTGGAAATTTACCTATGGTTGCAACCATTATCCTTGGAAAGGATGTTGATTAAGTGCTAGTATGGGTATACCATGACAATTTGAGTTCTCACCCTACAAGTGCATGTCTTCTGAAAACCAATTTGAGGTTAAGATAATAGTCAAGTTCTCATGAAATGATCAACTTATTCCATTGGTCTTTATCAATTTATACAAATTACAACATTGTGCTTTAGATTTCAAGACCATGGTCTTCATATGCAAGGGGTTCACACCTATAATTTTGAACTTTGGGGTTTTCAAGTGAACTTCATAACTTTGATCTCAATATGTCTAAGAGGAGTTATTGGAACCAAGGAACAAGGAAATAAGAAAGAAACACACAATAGAAATTAGTAAAGAAAGATATAAAAGGAAAATAAATAAATATATACATGCTTATACACAAACAAGGGGTAGGAAGGAAAGAACTAAAAGGAAACTAGCTAGCCTACCTACTCTAAATCTAACCATCTTACATTTTTACTCCATGATGACCTTAGGAGGAGAAATGAAGAAGTAGTGCTTGAGATACTACCCATTTGTGGGTAGTGTGAACTCTACTCCTTGTATATATTTGAGCTTGAAGGTGTTTTTTCTTAATGTTTTTGTAATTTGGTATGGGCCAATCCACAATAGTGTGAATTTTCCATGTTTTCCCTTATTCTCAGATGATTTATCCTAAAGGATAACTAGGCCCCTTATATAAACACCTTAATCTTAGACCTTTTATCAAACCATCTCTTGACTGTGGTTTGATATCTACTAAAGTTACGAAAGGCTTTCTCCCTTGCATCTTCCATCTACATTATGTCTAGAAATCTTGAGTTGGAAAGTTCTTAGCTCTCTTCCATGTAGTCCTACATAAATATATGTGTGGAAAACTTGAGATTAATAGGAAAGATGGTTTCTTGTCCATACACTAATATAAATGGTGAGGTTCTTAAGGCTTGCTTGATTCTTATCCTATTAGGCCAAAGTAAAAATTTAAGGAGTTTATGCCAAGTCTTAGGTTTATCCACATTAGACTTCTTGATTGCCTTCATTAGGTTTTTATTTGTGGATTCTGATACTTCATTTCCTTGGGGATAATGGTTAGATGAAAACTTGAGAGTAATGCCATTATCATAAACCCACTCAGTCATATCTATAGATATGAATGCAGATTCATTATCACATACTAAAGAGACTAGAGTTTCAAACCTGGTATAGAAGTTTTCCTCCAATAAGTTGATCACCTCCTTAGTCCTACATTATTTGGTGGTAGTAGCTTCAATCCACCCAATGCAACAGTCTATGTAGTCAAGACATATTTATAACCTTTCTATGAATTAGGGTTGATTACCCCAACAAAGTCTAGCCCCCATTGAGAAAAGGGTTTATCAACCATGAATTGTTGTAGAGGCATTATTTCCTTTGGATCCTTAGTGATAAAGACTTGACAAGAGTGGTACTCCCTCACATGTTTGTGAGCATCCTTAAAAATAGTTGGTCAATAATAACTAGCTCATAGAGTTTTATGGGCTATGGCTCTTCTAAATGGATGCCCACTACCTAAATTTTCATGGATGGTCCTTATGATTGGGATGGTTTCTTCTTGTGAGACACATCTTAAGTAAACCCCTTCAAAATTTATTCTATACAAGACACTGTCCTTGATTAAGTAGTGGGTTTCCTTTAACCTTAGGGCCCTCTTTTTCTCCTTGGATAATATTGTAGGATAAGTACAATTAATTAGAAAATATATGATTGAATCATGCCACTCACTAGCTTGAAATTTTTGTTAATCCACTTGCATAATACTTAGCCTAGGGTTAGTATTAACAATCATCTGGATTAGACCTTGGCATCTTACCAATTTTACTATTTTCATTTCCAAGTTATACTCTTGCAAAAATGACATCCACTCACCTCTACATTCTCTTAATTCATTCGAACTTCACATAATTTTGGAGATAGGGTCAGGTAAGATAACATGCACTTTATTTTTAAGGATTTAATGCATGAATTTCTTAAGTACCTTAACTAATGCATATGCCTATTTATCAATCAATGAATAATTTAACTCAACATTTTTAAAATTAGTGCTCATAAAATCCATTGGGTGATCACACCCATAAGTATTTTGAGTTAACACTAGATCCATAGTGTGGTTAGATGCAAAGGAATAGATGTAGAAGTCCCTTGAGAAGTCAGGACTTATGAGGACTAGAGCCTGGTTAATGGACTCCTTGTTATCATTGAATGCCTTTCTAGAATATTCATTCCATGTGACCTTATCATCCTTCATCATGTAATTTAGTGGCTTGATTATTTTTACAAAGCCATAAATAAACTTTCTTACAAAATTTATCTTACCTAAGAATGATTTTAGCTCTTTTTTACTATTTGGAGGTTCTATTCGAGATATGGCCTCCACTCTTTTGGGATATATAGAGATTCTATCTTTTATTATAACATGACCCAATAATTTACCTTTAATCACACAAAAGATACTCTTCTTAGGGTTTAAGGAAATTCCATACCTTTTGCATCTTTCAGAAACTTACTACAAATGCATAAAGTGATCATCCCTATTTTTAGAAAAAACTGTTAGATCATTAGTATAAATAATGATGCATTTACCAATCAAGCCTTGGAAGGCATCATCCTTAGCTCTTTGAAAAGTATCTCCTTCATTGATTAGCCTAAATGGAATCCTCTTGTAATCAAAGGTTCCCCACTTTGTGGTGAAAGTTATCTTCATCATGTCCTCTCTATCAACCAACACTTGATTATAACCTAAAAAGAGATCAAGAAAAGACATCATAGTTAAACCTAGAATAACTTGAATCACTTGGTATAGGGAAAGAAGGGGATAGTTTTCCTTTTTTGATGCTTTATTTAAATTTCCAAATTCAATACAAAGTCTGATCTCATCATTCTTTTGCTTGACTAACACTTAGTTACCTAGGTAGAATGCATAATGGGGAAGACTATCCTAGCATCTAATAATATTTTGACCTCCTTGAAGATCATGGGTTATAGGATAGGGTTTATAGGCCTCTATTTCTACCTGAATGGTTTTTAACTCTCCTTAAGGGGTATAGTATGGGTAATGACCCTTGGATCAAATATTTGTAAGTCATCATAGGACCACACTATGACATCCCTGTATTAGGTAAAGAGCTCTTTGGATTCCTTATTCTCCATATTTATATAGGATTTTCCAACATTTACTACTTGGGGTTGGTTTTGGAGGCCAAGATCAACATCATTATAATCTTTCCCACTTACCTTGGGAACTTCAACTAGTTTGTCCTAATCAAACAATCTTTCTAAAGCAATCATCCCTTTAGGGATCTTATTTTCATTCAATTGAATGACTTTACCATCAAATTTGTCCTCTTTATATGTATTTTCATCTGTCTCATCAATGATATGAGAATCAAACGCTCTAGAATTGGTCTTGAAATATAATATCTATTGATCATCATTGAAAACTTGGAAATGGTTAACATTATCAGGCACTGAAGGACAAGGGATCAGCTCAATGTTGAAATTAGGGGAATCTTGGTTGGGCATGAGGTTGGATGTAATAGATGCCAACTCATCAGTAGCTTAGTTTTTTACTCTTCTAATGGAAATGATGCCAAAGGCATTAAAGGATTCAATAAAATCCCAAACCTTAAACTTATAACTTTTTAGGTACGAGAGCTTACATTGGTATTTGCTTCTTACCTAGTTGACCACTAGTTCTGAATCCCCATAAACTAGTAATTATTTGACCTTGTTCTTTATAGAAAATTATAAACCTAAGACAAGGGATTAGTACTCAAAGAGATTATTAATATAAGAAAATTAGAGGCTATAATAATCATGGTAATTTTATTAGTAGGGTTAGGTAAATTAATACCAACACCTAATCCATCATTGCACTTAATACCATCAAAATACAACGTCCATAATCCAGGAACAACATGAGTACTCTTGGGATCACATATCTTATCAATATCTAGGGTGAAAACCCCTAAGGCTAATTCAATTATGTTGACCCTCTCATTCATATCATTGTACTTAGTTATCATATGTTTCATCCTTGGCTCCCTCTCAACCCTGATCTGGTTAAGAACCCCCTTCTAAGGTAGCCAAAGATGTGAGCAATATGTGGACATGTAGCCATTCAAAGCATTGGTCCATTCCCTACTCAATAAGATTCCATAAAAATTAGGTATATCAACATCTTGAATATAAATGAATTGCTACACCCTAGGCTCAGAAGTTAGTTGCATGTAAACATTTAAAAACTCCCCAATTACCTTAACTCTAGATTTATCTAATTGGGTGACAACCCTATTAGACTTAATGGAAGTCAGGACAAGTTATTTACATATAATTGGAGGCATGATATTGGTAGATGTTCTTGAATCTAATAATAAATTATGTAAGTTCTTACCAAACATATTGATAGTGAGCAAGAAAGGAGGAGATTCAAGCTTGTCTTTATGCACAATCACATTGGCATGATTAGTTTTTGGTGGGTTGTTGGACTTATTTGGCAAAGAATCAAATATAAGGTCCCTTTATTCTATAATCTACATAATTTCATGTAATGTAATATTATCTTTTATCTTATTCATATCCTCAACTATGTTATATCTAGTTTTATAAGAAATAGGAATTTCAATGTTGGGTTTAGTAGTACTCCCTTTAGGTGGCTCAGGATTATTGTTTGAAGAAGTGTCTGGAGGAGTTCCAAAATTGTTTAGAGGCATTGAGGTAGTCAAAGGATACCTTTGTTCCCTACTACTTAAGGGATAGGTCTTATTTAATAATTATTGAAAGGTTTGTATCTTCTCAAGGATCTCATCAGGTCCATTTTCCTCTTCAAAGGGGAAATCAGAGGTGTCCACCATGAAGGCTTGATCAGCTGACTTAGATCTAAAAGTACTTGCACCATTATCCTTATTAGGGACCAATTAAAATCTATCCAACTCCTCTTGGAAAGCCTCAAAGTCTTTGAAAAATTATATACAATCAATTTCCCCATGTTTGGTTATGCAATGTACCATACAATAGTTAGGTAATGCAATATTAGTGAGGTTGATGTCTATGATCTTCTTTTTAGAAGATGGGTAATTATTCCTATTATTATGAAAACTCTCATTATGAAATATATTGGTTGTCCTATTATACCTTTGAAATGAGAAGTTCCTAAGTAAAATTTTAGAAATATTTCTAACTTTTTTCTGCATTCGAAGAAAATCAGTGCTCAAATTTTGGACCATTTTAAAGATAGATTCATTCTCATTTTTAAGAGTTTCAAAATTATGTACCTAGTTATTGTTAGTATATAGTACCAAATCCCTTTGATAATTTGCACTGAAGCCATTAGTAAGATGATTTAAGAATCCTAAATTTTGATTGGGAGTTACATGACTTAATAGAAACTAAGTTAGGTTTGGGAGTTAATTTAAGGTTGGGAGATTTTAATTATTATTTGGGAATAAGTTCATCACAGGTATTTGTGGGTTGATGTTGGCACAAAATATGCCATTTGTCCTTGGGGTTGCATCTGATCATTGATTTTTACTACCTTAGCATAGGCTCTAGCTAATGAAGTTATGTTTGGCATGAATCTCTTCAAAAATATGGAGGTCATGTGATCTACTATATATTTGTAAATCTCTAGAGCTAAAACATCATCAAGATTATAAGGGTTTATGGTCTTGATAAACTTTATTTGAAATCTAGCATTGAAGGACCTAATAGGCTCACTTTCATCCCTTCTAATGGTGGTGAACTAATGGTAAATAATGCAAGGACTAACAATCTTACCAAATTGATCTATAAATGCATTGTTGAAATCATCCCAACTAGTGATGTAATTATTACACAAATTCAAAAACCATTCATAAGCAACATCCTGAAAGGTGAAGGGGAATAACCTACAAGATACATCCTCATGCACAACATTTAACAATATTAAGGTAGACTTAAAAGACTTTATATGTTCTTCAACAGTTACTATACCCATTGGACTAAATTTAGGCAAGTACTTTTTAGGGTTGCACGGGAGGTCATGTACCATACCTAGTATATTGATTGAAGACTCTCCCAACTAGACCATATTTGGATAATGATTGAAGGCAAAGGTACCTTTAAGTGGTGAAGTTGGAAAATATTTGGATCTCCTACATCTGACTTTATCATGTCTGCCCTTCTTGTGGGCCTCAAGCTTAAGCAAAGGCTCCCTAGTTTTTTAGTGTGATCTTGTTTTAATCCTAGGAAATTATAGCTTGAAACTTGAGGATCCTTCTTGAAATATGGTGTATCAAGTTCAAATTTATAAATAATAAGAGTTAGACCTACACATTGAGCTTATTTGTCAAAGGTGATATGACAAACTATGAAGGACATTGATCTTTGATTGAATTAGCTCAAAGATGTATTCAATTACACAAATATGATCTATCATTATAATTCTAAGCCTAAAGGAACTTATATTTATAAAAGATATGCCAACCCTTGATCAAATTGAGCCATCCTAGCCTCAAATACTATGGATTTTCAAAGATAAAGCTAATTTTACCAAAAACAAGCATCAATGCTTCAAATAATTCTAATCTTTGTCTAAGGAAGGACAAAGATGCATCAAAAACAACAAAGATCAATTATATTTATACTTCGAAGCAAATAATTCACTCAAAAACACAAAGATACACTAATCTTAGACCAAAACATGCTAAGATCATAAAAGAGTCAAAGATTTCACTGCCCTCCTTCTAGAACCAATAGAGCTTCTCCTATTGATGCTTCTAAATGGACCCCAAGTGTTATTAGTGTTTAAAGAACACTTCTCATTTTATAATTTATAAAATTTAGAGCATGAGTTGTAGGTTTTGGCAATCTAGTTTCCTATGGTGAAATAGTAGTAGAGAAAAATAAACTATTCCATAATATTTATATGATTTGGTGGTTGGGAGCCACCCTAGTCCATTCTTTATGAATTTTAAAAAATCTTTGCTAATACTTAGTGAATTATGTTCTAGATTTAAGCCCAGAAACTAAGCTAAATCGATATGTATAATGTAGCTAAAACTAGAGTGATCTAGTGTAAAAAGGGGAGCAAAGAGAAGGGTAAGGAATAAAAGGAATAAGTGATTGCCAATTTTAGTCTCAAACATTATGACAAAGCATCAATTACAATTGAGTATGCATTCACCAATCTATAATGTAACATATCCTAAGCTCAAATTTTACTATATATCAAGCAAACTTCAAAGGATAATGTAAATAGTCACAAGAACTAGGTCTACTTTAAGGATTTACTACTATAATCAAAAAACATTTGCACATCTAAATATAGAGCAAAAATGAAATGAATAAAAACCTAAGATCTTCTAACTAATCTATCATATACACAAATTAGAAACCCTATGATTAGAAAATACAACTCAGAATTCAAAGACACCATTCAAATTCAAGACATTAACTAGAAATTGAGAGACAAACTATATTAGCAATCAACCCATCAAAAATAGATAATATTTGTAGAATTCATTGATTATATTAATTTCTCTAAGTGTATAAAAGTTTTTCAAAATATTTACCTTTTAAAAATTGTAATACATACCTTTATAGAAAGGTCAGGTAGTATATCAGTTAGTTACAATAAATAGGTGTATAAAAGACAAGGACTATTATCCTTACAAGTTTTAAAATACACTTGCTTTCCACAATTAGAGTGACCTAGAGGCAAATATGCTAAAAAACTAGCATATGCCTTTATAATGGAATATTTTATTTCAAAAAGTTTTAAAATTCTAAAAAATAGAATATTGTCTAATTTGCTAGTGGGCCCTCTACTTGTTGTTGTTGGAGGATGCTCATGGATTTAACATGCTGCTCATTAACTATCTCTAGATCTATAGTAGGTTTTAGATTGCACTCCTCTTCCTAATCTACCAAGTCATCAAATTCTATATCATTTCTAACCATGTCTTCTTTAATTCTCTTAACTTCATTTATCCTCTCTCCAACATTTAATATCATGTCTAGGATCTTACTATTATGAGCCCCATATTTGCCTTTGCTCTTTCCTTTGATTTTTTGAGTTACCAAATTAGCCCTATGTTTGAATTCCTCATCACTTATGATTATAAGGGTAGTCAGTTATGCAGAATATGTAAGCATAGTCTTAAGAAGCTATTCAATCCTTATAATTAACTCTTTAGCCTCTTCTAGGAGTCTTTCCACATCATTATGCCATGCACTCAAACTTTAAACTTTGTCAACCACAATTCCTAGAATTGTGCTCAAGTGTCCTAAACTAATGGTTTTAAAACTTAAGATTTTTTTCCTTAATTGAATGTTGAGAAGCTTGGATATCTTGCCTTTTGAGGCTTGTCATTGGGTGACCAAACTCTTGGCTAATGCACACTACTTCTCTAATTCACTCTACCTCAGCTTCATTGTTTTGAGTGCTTCAAACATGTCATAAAATGACTCATCAAGAATCTTGGTCATTACCTTAAGTACTAATAGAGTTGCCTATGTCTCCATGTTTTCTTTTTCCTTTTCTAAATTTAGGATCCTCTGCTTCATGACCTAGATCCTAGCTTTAGCCTGTGATGATTGGGCCTCAATCAAGATTTCCACATCTTCTTCATGAATGGCTACCTCATCAAGCTACTGACGTCCAACTAGGGTTAATAAAAAAAGGGATACACCTTTTTAAAGGTGAATTATTTTGTTCCAACCATAGCTATCTTAGCTGAAACCCTTTCTAATCTAGTTGTTTCAGGGTTGAATTGGATGGTAGTGACTAGTTTTTTGAATTTGGGAGGTTTTGGGACCTCCACACCTGTGCTAGTATATGCTCCTAGAATATCCATATTCTTGATTTCTATTCCTTGAGTGACCAAAATCCTCCTTTCTTCTTTCTCTTTTACCATGGCCCTCATCCATGGCTTCATGTCATCTTGTATCTCAAAAATCATCAACTCTTGTCATAGCCCATGAATTAGAGAGAGAAGGAAACTTTTATAATTTCCCATAAATGAACCAGTTAGGGATGATTGGAAAATGGATGGGGAATTCATCACTAAAAATTTTTCTCACTTATGGGGTGAGAGATGGTCAATATCAACCTCTTCTTTGGCCTATAGGAACTAATGCTAGCTCTACTTTCCTCTTCTCTTGGGATGGCATAGGGACTATACCTAGAGAAAGCTCTTTTCCTTTATTATCTCTAGGCTCTCCAACTTAGACTTGGGCTTCTTCAATCTTCTCCTCCCTATCTATATCATATGCCTCTACAAGTTATTTGAGAACACCCTCAAGTATCTCTTATGGCTCCAAGGCAATCATATCAATATACTAAATTGGGGAAG
Organism: Torreya grandis; assembly: GCA_037957365.1. Classification (NCBI taxonomy): domain Eukaryota; kingdom Viridiplantae; phylum Streptophyta; class Pinopsida; order Cupressales; family Taxaceae; genus Torreya; species Torreya grandis. The sequence goes on along the minus strand of JARHVA010001368.1, from coordinate 1,686,582 downwards.
GTGGTATTTATAGAAATGATTACTATGAGGGTCCCTCCCTAGGTCTCTCTTCCAATCTCACTTATCTTACTTTCTCCTTGGCATGGCCCTATTCATCTTGACCTTACACAACTTGATCCTGGGGTTATGGTTATGGCTTCTCTACTTAGGGTTTCTCTTGGGCTATTCCAGATGGTCTAAGAAGCAAGTGATATTGCAAAGGATTCATTTGGCATGATTTTCCTAATGTCTTGTCATTATTGGTTAACTTATGTTCAAGCTTGATGTTGTGGCCTTGGATCCTAGCCAATACTTCTTCATAATTCTTAGCCTTAATATATATGGTGTCATTAACACTGAGTTGATATATATACTTAGGCTTGGGGAGCTTCTTGTCCTTTAAATGCTCACCCACTATGTTCTTTAGATCCCACATTTTGAGTTCATCCAATTGAAAGCCAAATGAATCCCTATATATGGACATGATTTCCACTTATTTCTAGTCTTTCAATATGGTTTTCCTAATAATCAAGGGGAAGGGGTGGAGTAGACTCTTCCTCTTCTCCTTTTAGGTTCCATCAATGTCGTGGATGAGATAAGAGGATATTTGTTGCTCTATAAGCTTACTTGGAACATATAATAACAATTTGTAAGGCCAGAACATGATCCCCTCAATCTTAATAACTATATAATTAGGGTAATACCATATGGACCCCATAATTTCAACATACTTCCTGATGAGTGAATGGACCCTAGGCACGGGAACACTTGTGTTGGGCTCCATTATGGCTAGGTAAATGTAGTCACAAATAAACAACATATGGTTCATGTACTTAAATATGTGTAATTTAGAGTAATGGTGGGAAATGGCATTTTTTCCCTTAGGAGACCAATTTATAATACCAGGGAAGTTGATTGAGGTAAGTAGGGCATCTAATAGGTATGACATCATATAAAATTTCTTAGATGTCTTCCTTTTAATGGTAGTAAACTGCTTGGTGAGGAAGACACTCATTAAATCTCCAATTAGAGGGGTGATCTTTTCTTCCACCATGAAATGTAAAAAGGGAACCTAGATTTTATTCACATAGGTGGTTGACGGGGCTCCAAAGGCTTGGTTCAATAGGGTCATTATTACCATAATGACCTCTCTAAATTGGATTATTGGGATTTTAATCTTGAAGTCTCTAAAGATATGGGGTCCTTGATGCAACCAAGGTTTAAGGAAGGAATCTAGGTTATGGTTGCTAGTCCATTCCTCGATCTTAGATAGGTCCACATGGGGAAGAGGGAGCTTATAATTTTTCTCAAAAGAAATAGGGTAAATATAGGCTATCCTTTTAGAATTTCCCTTCCTAATGATCCATTAATTATCTCATCTACAATCAACAAAGATGGGGGAAAATATGTCTATATAATGTAATACCTCAGGTTTTGTCATGGTATGGTGAAGGCCAGCCGTTTGGGCTACAACTAGGTCATAGTGCCTCCTGATTGTGGTGGAAATTATCTAGTCATCCTTGAAAAAGGGTGAAAACTCCTCTATCATAATTAAGATATTAGACTAATTCCTAATTCCCAAGAAATTTAGGGTCATAAGGTCTAGTTTGGTCTCTTTGAATATCTGACCTTCATTATCTATCGATAAGTAGAGTTTGGTCTCTTCATTAAATTGTTATTTATGAGATGTCATGGTACCTATTTTTTATAATTATTAACATTAAATTGTAGATGATCTTTGTGAAATCTCTTTTACACTCAAAAACATAATTAATTTCTCCTTGGATCAAATAGTAACCAATTGAGTTTGTTTGGGTTACTTTTATGTAAGGTTTAGGGTTTTGGAGCTTTAATGGTAGAATACATCCAGGATTTAGCTTATACATTCCTTGGATTTGATTTATACCTTTATATTTATACCTTTGCATTTTGAGTACATAAGGTATTGTATTTTTTCCTTTTCTACTTGTGTGGAACCTATGTGGCATCAGTTTGGGCCTTTCACAACATTTTTTATAAATGCCATTTAAGCACTAGCCATTGGCATTTAAAAATGACCTTTTCATTTCACACCATCAGATCAAAATCTTGGATTAGTATGAGTCATTGATTGTAATATGGCCCTCACCTATGATTGGTTCATTTTGTGGCAAGATCCATGGTTTTGATACTTGGCATCTTTACGTGCCTTCCTATATTTCAAATCTTATGTCAGTGCTTTTTTGAATGAACATTGGCCATGCAGGAAGCTCATGGCCCTTTGAAAAGTTATGAGTGCCTTCATACCATTGGATCATCCTCTAATAACCAAATTCAAACTTTTGGATCATCCTGCTAGCTCTTCCTCGAATGATATTTTTCCATACATATAACTCACAATATTTTGGGGGCCTTGCATCATTGGATTGAAATCTAGTGATAAAGCGCAAATTGTTGATCTATAGAGATGTCTAAACTTTAAGTTAACATGCTATTAAAATGGGACTTAGTCTTAAATTCCTTAGGCTAAGGTTTATTACATGTTTATTAAACATGGAATAAACCTTAGGCTAAGAAATTTATGCCTAAGTTTTCTAAATTTATGAAAAGGGGACCAAGATCAAATGTTTCATGCCAATATTTACGTTGTGTTTGATAAACACAATGTATACATTAGTCTAAAATGTTTATGCCAAGCCTTATAAAAAATGCCTAAAGGGGCTAAAAATGGTATACTGATCTAAAATATTTAATATTTTATTACATTCACAAAACACTTTAAAACCTTTATCTAGAAGTAACTTGGCCTAAGTCTTACATAACAAACACCCCCTTTTAGAATAAGATTTAGTATAAGTATATATTTTAAGGTTTATGATATTTAAACAAAATGCCATGGGGACCTTAAATTATGGATTTAGACTAAATTTATTTTGCATATATTTAGACCATAAGACCATTTCCACATTTTATAGGTTGAAGACTTCTAGTGTTTTAGCATATTTTGAGTACTTTCCTTAGCCTACAAAGCCATTTTTGAGCTCTTTCATCAAGACTTTGGAGCTTATTTTGATCCTAGACAACAATTTATTACCTTAAATTTGATGATGTCATGGATGTCAAATACATTTTTGTAGACATCAAATGATGGTCATGTGAACATTAATTTTAAGCTAGTGAAACTTTTATTTTGATGGGCTTAATGTTGAAAATCATGCAGATGTTGAATACATCCTTGAAAATGTCAAATTAATGGCCACATGAACATCAATTTTAATCTCATAAAATTATTATGACCTAATGTGAGAATGCCACTTGGCACATCTATAGGGTTTCTTAGGGTCTTATACTTAATTTTCTCCATCAAATCAAGATCTGTGATGAAGCATCAACCATTGATCATGATCTAAGCATTTGCTCATAATAGGTTATTTCTACTAGGTGGGTCCCTTTGCTTTTAAATCTTACATGTAAGGTTGTCTCATTTCAATCATTTGGACCTTCCATAATTATTTGAATTTTCAAGTGTGAATCACTTCATCTGATCAGATCTTTGTGAGTAAGAAAGGACTATTGATCATGATCTAAGGGCTTGAATATGATTGGTTAAGGGAGTTATGTGTTATCAATTTTCGTCATGCCATCTGATTAAAGGGCCATGGGAAAGCATGAACCATTAGATAATCTAAGATACACATTATTTGAGTCAAAGTTTAGGCTTTTCTCGCTTTGTTGGATCGAAGGCCATGATAAAACAAAGGCCATTAGATCCTATGAGATGCAAGGAAGTTAATGTTAGGACCCTAGTGTTAAATACTTAGGCTATGTTAAGACTAAGGTTCTGATTGCATTAATAAATATGTCAGGGCCTTAAAATTAAAACCTTAGGATATTGTATAAACAAAGGATTGAGCTAACATAAAAGTGGACTCAGGAAACTAGAACTTAGGCTAAGATGTTAAGACTAAGGTACCACTTGAATCAATAAATACAATGGGGCGTTAGGGTTAAAATCTAAGGCTAAGTTAGGAAATATTAAAATGACCCTATAGAATGAACAACGAGTTAGGCATACAAGGAATTTTAAAGGGGGGAATAACAAAGGGGACTAAGTTTTTAGGCTAAGTCTTAGTCATGTTAAAAAACATGACTAAGCTTTAAAACATGAGTTTTATACTTAGGTCCAAAATGAATTTTAGTAGGGTTCCCATCAATTTAGTTCCATCTTTATTCAAATTTCAATTTAGGGTTTTTTTAGGGTTTTGGAATACAAAATTCTTAGGAGTAGATGCCATGGAACCTATAACTAAAAAGCCACAAAGAGCATTTATTAGTGATGTTAGTCCAAATTAAATCAAAATAAAACTAAGTAAGCTTGCTTTTAAAAAAGAGGATGATCTTTAAATTCTACAAATGATCCTAACATGCCATATTTCATGTTCAAAGTATATTGGTCCCAATAGTTTCTAGCTAGTTTTTATGTCATCCCCTAGCAACTCCATCTACATCACCTCTCTAATTATTCTCACCCTCTATCATGCTCTAATTAATGAGTTATCCTATGTCAAAATCATGACAAGTAGGTAGTTATATCATATAATCATGGCATATATTCATCATAAAATATAGATGAAATAAAAACTCATCATGATCATAATTTAAGAACATACACTACAACTAATTCATAGCAATGTAATCATGTAACCTAAGTAATATCCAACTGTCCCATAATAACATATATCAAATAGATTAGAAAAAAGTAACCAAATTAAATTGTTAACTATAAATATCCATGGATAATAAAGTAAGTTTGCTTAATTAGGAATTAGGATGTAACATCCTTCCCCTAAAGCTAATCATCATCCTAGATGACTCTTATTTAAACATAATTTTTGAATTAAAAAGATTATTCAACAAAAAATAAAATAAAATAAAGGATCAAATCAAGAAAATAAATGTGAAAATCACCTATAGAACTCATCATATTCCTCCCAAGTAGTACTATCCTCAAATTATTGGTCCCATAAGACCTTTAATTGTGACATCTCTCTATTATGCAAATGAAGTTTTGTGAGTGTCAATCACCCTGATTAGTTCTACTATGACCACCCCAAAATCTAGAACCTGCAAATCATTCCAATCCAAAACATGCATGGGATCAACTATATACTTTTTAAGATAAAAAACATGAAATAAATTATATAATATATCTATGGATGGTGGAAATGCAAGCCTAAATGCTACATGATTGATCACTTATAATACCTCGAAGGGTCCCACATATCTTGGTGATGGTTTTGCTGACTTCCAAAATTTAATAATTTTCTTCTAAGGTTTAACCCATAAGAACACTTTATCAACTATATAAAAATACCTATCTATTCTCTTTAGATTAGTATAACTCTTCTATCTATCATTGGCCTCAACTAATCTTTGCCTGATTAACTCTATCAATCTATTTGTCGATCTCTAAGTGATATGTAGTGCTAAAATTTAGCTATGTATCCAATGCTAAGTTCAAAATTACCCAAAATATAGAAGTCATCTTATGATCATGATCCAAACTAATCTTCTCAAGAAATCTAGGTAACCTATACACTTCTTTCACAAACCTATTCAAAAGAGTAGGTGCATCATCTATCAAATTACTTGGTATAAATTAGTTACCTTAGTTTGTCCACTAATACCAAGATCATATCATGCCTATTTCATGACAGTTATAAAAATTGAACAAAGTCCATACTGATCACCTAACACTTCCATTCTGGTATATCATGAGGATACAATAACCCAATTGGATGTACATGTTTAGCTTTCACTCACTAACATTCTAGACAACATGACTCATAGTTTGCTAAATATTTCTTGATTCCCTTCTAGAAATACAATGGTCTCAGCTCTACCATGATCTTGGTTGCACATGAATGTCTTGAATATGGGGTATTATGTAGTTCCTTTAGTACTTTGCTCCATATATTAACTCAATCTAGCACATATATCCTTCTATTGTAACATTAAAAACCATCACTCTCTAATCTGAATCCTTTATCTCGAGTATTCTAAACATTCTCAGATAATAATATTATGACCTGATCATAAAATTCATCTCTAGGTGAGAATTAAATCACTCAATCCTTGAAAGTACTCTTAATAGTAGTCATGGATGTTATGTACCTTCTACAACTTAGGGTATCGATTATTCTATTTTCCTTGACTTTGATATAGTTGATATCGAAATCATAATTAGAAAAAAATGCAATCCATAATCTTTTATGAGAATTCAAATTTGGTTGGGTGAAGATGTCCTTGAGTCCTAAGTTATCCATCTTGAGCTCAAATGGTTTTCCCAATAAGTAATGGTGTCAAACTTATAGAGCATGTGCAATTGATGTAAGTTCTAGGTCATGAGGGGCATAGTTCACCTCATATGGTTTCAACATCTTTGATTCATAAGATACCAATGTACCATCCTACATAATGAATCCTCCTAATCCATACCCTAATGCATTTGTGATCACTAAAAATTGAACATTGGGGTCAAGAACTCTTAATATTGGTGTTGAAGTAAGCCTTATTTTTAATTCTTGAAAAGCTATTTCTCACTTCTATGACCAGACAAAACTATGGTTCTTATATTGCAAAGAAGTAATTGAATTAGCTATCTTGGAAAAATTTGGAATGAACTTCTTGTAATAGCTAGCTAATCCCATGAAACTTATTATCTTATGCACAATCTCTAGAATGAGCCATTCCATAATGGCTCTTATATTTCCTAGATCTACTAAAATACCATCTACAAAGATAATATGTCCCAGATTTTGGACTCTCTCTTAGAAAAATGTGCACTTAGACAAATTTATATATAACTTGTGCTTCTAAAATCAATTTAGAAATAGTTCTAGATGCTAAAGGTGATCCTCTTTTTCTTAAAGTATATAATAATGTAATCCAAAAAGACCAAAATAAAATGATCAAGATAATCTCTAAATACAATGTTCATGAAATTCATGAGTGTTACTACATCATTTGTCAACACAAATGGTAACATTATGAACTCATAGTTCCTATAACAAGTTTTGAATGTTATTTTTAGAATATCCTCGTCCCTTATCCTCAATTGATGAAATCCTTATCTAAGATCAATCTTAGAAAATATAGTTGTTCCTTGTATTTTAATAAAAAAATCATTTATATGAGGTAGTAGATATCTATTTTTGATAGTTTCCTTGTTTAACATTCTATAATCAATGCAAAGTCAAAGAGTACCACTGTTCTTCTTTACAAACATAACTGGTTCACCCCATGGTGACACATTTGGCCTGATCAAACCCTTTGATAATAATTCCTAGAGTTGAGCCTTCAATTCAACCAACATAATTATTGTCATCTTATATGGTGCCTTAGATTATGGTTCTAATCCTAGTCTAATATTGATAGATAAATAGAACTCAGATTTAAGAGGAAATCCTAGTAATTCTTCCAAAAAAACATCATGAAAATTTTCAAGGAATGGGTAATCTTTGAGATATTTTTCCTTAGGTTCCTCCATTTCATTTATCTTGATGATAAATGCTTGGCACCATTTTCCTTTAGCTGTCATGAGCATCATTACATAAGTTTTCCTAAGCCTCAACTCTCTTTTCTCACCCTAAATTTGTGTCTAATTTCTAAAATCATCAAGACACTCAACCTTCTTTAGGTAGATATCAACTTGGCCTTATTTTTTTCAAACTCGTTGACTCCTAGGATCATATCATATGACCCTAATGTTGATACATATAGACCCACTACTATTGTGAATTTGGGTAGCCTAAACTCTTCTTCTACTAAACATTTATCAACCATGAATTTTGAGTCATTCCCATACTATATTGACCATGCATTACTATAACTCCAACTCTTATAGATAACTTACTAAGAGTTCTAGGAGATATAAAACATTATATAGCCCTTTTATCTATTAAAATGGAAAATGGATGTTAAAAAAAAAGTACTTGATAACTATATAGGTAATGCTTGAAATTTAGCTTGCTAATTATCAACTACTACATGAATACATTGTTTAAAACTACCCTATTGAGGAATATGACCCTTGTTATTTGACTTGTCTTGAGTATAATAATGAGCATAAAGGTCATCCTTGTAAATGAAACAACATGTAGGTGGTCCTTTCTTATCAACCTATTAGCTTTCCTTGAAACTACCTTTGAAACCATTACCCTATTACTTGTTTTCTAGCCCATTATTGAATTTGGAATTATGAATTTTGAACTACTTATTTGTGTCTCGAATCTTCTATTTCCAATTATTCTTTTTGAACATTGACTTAGAATTTATAAACTTTTTCTTGAACTTGTCCTTGGCTTGTGAAAGAGACTTCAACTTTTGTACTTATTTAACTACCTTCTCAAAGACTTGGGAAATGGTAGAAGGTCCATGATAATCTTTTTGATCTTGAACCTCTCATCTACTTGATACTAAGGTATGTACTTCAAAATATTGGTGAATTGTTCCTAGTACTCATTCACCAATAATTCTCCCTACTTTAGATTTTGGAAACATGTGAGATTTTGATCAAAATAAAGTTTTGGAAACCACTATGACCTAAATAAAGTAAAAAAATGATCCCAAATAGTGGTGGTCAAGTTAAGATTCATTTTCATCCTCTTGTTAGCCCACTATGTAGCTTCCTCACCATCCAATTGGTATCCTTACCATAGTAATTTAGTGACCTTTGAATAGTTGTGAACATCAAAATACTTCTCCATCTCAATCATCCATGCTTCAACTCCTTCACCTAGAATAATTCCATTGAACTTAGGTGGGTTCACCTTTTTCATATCTCTATCCAAGTCAATAAATACTTGAGCTTTAATATCCTTAAGGTTTTCCTACTTAGTGGGATGCTCTTTAGGTAATTACTGAAATTATTCCTCTTCATGGACATGAATTACTTGTTACAAGGCTATAATTTAGTCCCTAGTTTCATACATGGATATGAGAATCTGATCCATCTTTGCTACTTTATTTTTGGTAAATCGATTAGTATAAAATGGAGGGCCACTATCATTGACATTTAATAGACGCTCTCAACATACTCTAGCTTTCACCTTTATCTTATATGTAAATAAAAAGGTATGAAAATGTTAGTGGCCTCATTAGGTCCTAGAGTTTGAGCCATAGATCTGATACAAAATGTAACATCTCCACTGAGATCCACCTAGAAATTATTTATTTTTTAAAAATAAAGCAACATATACTTCTATTAGATTACACCATGAGAATATAATCAGTGATCATATATAATACTGTAAGTGTGATAACTATATATGAAGCATGATACATCATCCATCATCGATCACTATCATCATAAGAAACACAAAATAATTATTTATATAAAGTAATTACAAATATCCATCCATGACTAGTAAAAACATACAACCACTACTATCAATGCATAATAAATAAGTAATTACAAATTATCATGATAATGTTTTAATGATAAATATAATACAATGTACATATATAAGATACATGGATCCGTAGGGCATAAGTAACCCAGACTCTAGTATTTGCATCAATCTTAAGTGTCATCTCCAAGTAAGTACTACTATGGGTAGGGAGAGCATCATTTGATCACTTTTCCACACCAACCATAGACCATCGATCCCCTACACAAATCCCAGCATGGAAAGTTCCTCCCTTCACATATGAGTAGATAGTGATGGGGAGAGAATCTAGAGAGATAATTTAGTACTAGTGTGTTGTATAATTTATAAAACTAAACATGTTGTGTATCATAAAGAAACCCATTCTACTCAAGATATCTCACAAACATGTAAATCATACATATAAAATGATGATGTATCACTACCATTAATTTGGCTAAAGTTTTAAATAATTAATGATTTAAAGATAAATCAAATTTATACACACCACTTGATTGAATTACCTTCATCTATCATTATGATGCTAGTAATCTAGTGAAATCCATCTCACTACTTACTCGATATCAACAATGTAAGATTTGGTTAACATAGTATAACAAATAGATTCATACAAATTAACTCCTATTAAAAAACATAAATGTGCTAAGTACAAGATTAATCTAAATGCATACATTTATTCCATCAAATGTATGTATTAATCTCATAACATTATTTAACACATAAATAATAAGAATAACAACTACAATTTTTACCATCCAAGTATAATATACATCTAAACTATAATTATCTAATTACTATAAGTGGTTTCCAATTATAATGTACCTTGTGACATTTCATAATATCATAGTCCATTATTTTTGAGTTGAACTACTCTAAATAAACAACCAGTTATAATAATTTCATTAACTAAAGTCTCATAATCCTTATTATGTTTTTTTTAACATGATACCTCTTTTATACATCTTGACATGTTTTAGGAATGTGTGAATATCTATAACTAGAGTCCTACTCTTTCAGAGTCTATGACTTAGTTTATAACAATTAATAGATCTATAGGAATACACCACCATATACTAATACATATTATATATTCATACACATCTGTACAAATTAATCTTCTATTAGTATGTACTACACACATGTTCTCTAATGATAAATAATTATTTCATATAAATGCCTATAATCATTTAGATTTATAAATAAGCTTTTCATGAGGTTTTTCAACAATCATTATATTGAATAGATTGTATATCAATTATAAGTCTTATTGTTTTTGGGAATAATGATAAACAAATCATCTTAGTCAATTTTGAGATTATTTTTTTCCCTACCAAATCACCAATTAGTTTTGACTTCCCAACATCCGTAGTTTCATATATTTGGTTAAGTATATTATCTTACATCTTACTATAAGATCTATTTTCATCCATCTCTTTTGTATGAACTCTATTCATATATATATATATATATATATATATATATATATATATATATATATATATATATATATATATATATATATAAGTCCATTCATATGAACACACATCCCTAAGTACATTTATAATCTTTATATATTCAAATAAGAATATCTTTATTCTCATAGAGCATACTACCAATTAAATCCTTAATACATAGCCTATTATAGCCATTCATCCATGCTACACATCATGTTTCATATGCTTGCTATGATAAGCTATGAAATTTATATAAAACTTATTATAAGATGATGGAGGATACACTAAGCTATATTTGCTTCATATACTAAACCAAAAACTATATTAAAATTGGATTGATAGATCCGAGCTAGGAAAATCTTTTGTTTATTAATCTAGATCACTATTATGAAATATTATGCTTAGATTTTCTATGGATAAAGGAAGTGTTGTTGATAAATAATCTTTCATATAACTAATAAATAGTTAATAAAATAATAGTATAGTATATTAATGGTAAAATGACTTAATGTCAAATCTATACCAACATATGCTCAATAAATCTACTTATACCTAGATCAAGGTAAAATGCTATAAATAAATATTTAGCTGGGTTCATATAATATGTTATAGGTATTACCACATATGTTTATTTTATCACACTTAAAGGTTAATATAAGAAGATAAAAGGGTATTGAATTATTATGTTATTATTATAGAATTTTTAGATGCATCGAACTATCACTTTTCAATACATGCATCAATGATCTTAATATTTCACTATCAAATTATGTAGGAATACTAATTCTAGTCAAAGGATGCCCCTAATTCCATGATTATCATAAATTATCTACGGATAATACTAATACAATTCCTTAGTGTGAAGGTAATTAATATGGAAATGATATGCCTTGTAGATCACCACCCTTTTACATAGTCTAACAAATCTATCTTTATAATCTAACATATTCATAAAATTATGAGTTGATGTTGTTCAGTATTACACTTAGTGAGATAAGTATATATATTCCTAACATGTAGTCAATTTAGGGCATCAATTATCCTTGCCTATGTGTATGTCATTATATCAATTAGGGCCTTAAAATTAAAACCTTATGCTAATGTATAAACAAAGGGCTGAGCTAACATAAAAGTGGACTCAGGAAACTAGAACTTAGGCCAAGATATTAAGACTAAGGTCCCACTTGTATCAATAAATTCAATATGGCCTTCGGGTTAAAATCTTAGGCTAAGTTAGGAAATATTAAAAGGACCCTATATAATGAAAAACTAGTTAGGCATACATGGAATTTTAAAGCAGGGAATACAAATTGGGAGCAAATTTTTAGGCTAAGTATTAGTCATGTTAAAAAACATGACTAAGATTTAAAACACGACTTTTATAATTAGGTCTAAACTAAATTTTAAAAGGGTTCATACCAATTTGGTTCTCACCTTTATTCAAATTTGAATTGAGGGTTTTTCTAGGGTTTTGGAATACAAAATTCTCAGGAGAAGATGCCATGGAACCTGTAACTAAAAATCCACAAAGATCATTTATTAGTGATGTTAGTCCAAATTAAAGCAAAACAAAACCAAGTAAGCTTGATTTTAATAAAGTGGATGATCTTCAAACTCTACATATGATCCTAACATGCCATATTTCATGTTCAAAGTTTAGGATTTCTCAAAGGTCTCAATTTAAAAAAGAAAATGGGGGTATATTGGTGCCAATAGTTTCCATGTCATCCCCCAAAAAATTCATCTACATCACCCTCTCCGATGATGCTCACCCTCTGTCACGCTTTAAGAAATGAGTTCTCTTATGCCAAACTCATGACAAGTAGGTAGTTAGATCATAACATCATGGCATATATTCATCATAAACTATAGTTGAAATAACAACTCATCATGATAATAATTTAAGAACATATACTATAACTAACTCATAACAATGTAATCATGTAACCTAAGTGTTATCCAATTGTCCCATAACAACATATATCTCATAAATTAGATAAAATTAACCGAATTAAATTGTTAACTATAAATATACATGGATAATCAAATAATTTTGCTTAATGAGGAATTGGGATGTAATATCCTTCCCCCTTAAATCTACTCATCATCTTAGATGACTCTTATTTAAACATAATTTCTGAATTAAAAACATTAGTCAACAAAAAATAAAATAGTATAAAGTATCAAATCAAGAAAATAAATGTGAAAATGCCTGTAGAACTCATCATAGTCCTCCCAAGTAGTAATATCCTTAGAATATTGGTCCCATAAGACCTTGAACTATGACACCTCTCTATTATACAAGTAAATTTTTTGTGAATCTCAATTACCCTAATTAGTTATACCATGACCACCCTGAGATCCAAAACCTACAAAGCATTCCAATCCAACACATGCGTAGTATTAAATATATAAATTTTAAAATAAGAAACATGAAATAAATTATGTAATATATCTATGGATGGTGGAAATACAAGCCTAAATACTACATGATTGACCACTTCTAATACCTCAAAGGGTTTCACATATCTTGGTGATAGTTTTGCTAACTTCCCAAATTTAATCATGTTCTTCTATGACTTAACCCACAAAAAAACTTTATCACCTATAGAAAACTACCTATGTATTCTCTTCAGATTAGTATAACTCTTCTATCTATCATTGGCCTCAACTAGTTTTTTTTTGATTAACTCTATCAGTCTATCTATCAGTCTTTGGGTGATATGCAATGCTAAAATTTAGTTGTATATTCAAAGCTAAATTCAAAGTTACCTAAAATATAGAATTCATCTTTTGATCATGATCTGAACTGATCTTCTTAGGAAATATAGGCAACCTATACACTTCCTTCAGAAACCTCTTCAAAATAATAGGTGCATCATCTATCAAATTACTTGGTATAAAATGAGATACCTTGGTTAGTTTGTCCACTAATACCAAGATCATATTGTGCCTATTTCATGACATTTGTAAACCTTGGACAAAGTCCATACTGATCACCTACCACTTTCATTCTGGTGTATCATGAGGATATAATAACCCAATTGGATGCACATGCTCAACTTTCACCCACTGACTAAGTAGACAACATGACTCATAGTCTGCTAAATCTTTCTTGATTCCCTTCCAAAGATACAATGGTCTAAGCTCTAACATGATTTTGGTTACTCATGGATGTCTTGAATATGGGGTAGTTCTTTTAGTACTATGCTCCATAGACTATCTTGATCTAGCACATACATCTTTCTATTATCACATAAAATACTATCAGTCTCTAATATAAATCCTTTATCTCAAGTATTTTGAACATTCTTAGACAATAATTTTGTGACCTAATAATAGAATTCATCTCTAGGTGAGAATTTAATCACTTGATCCTTGAAATTAGTCCTAATAGTAGTCATGGATGTTATGTACCTTCAACAACTTAGGGAATTGACTACTCTATTTTTGTTCACTTTGATATAGTTGATATCAAAATCATAATTAGACAAGAACTCAATCCATCATCTTTGATGAGAATTCAAATTTGGTTGGGTGAAGATGTACTTGAGTCCCAAGTTATCCATCTTGAGCTCAAATGGTTTTCCCAACAAGTAATGTTGTCAAAATTATAAAGCATGTGCAATTGATGAAAGTTCTAGATTATGAGGGGCATAGTTCACCTTATATGGTTTTAGCTTCTTTGATTCATAATACACCACTATATCATCCTACATAAGGACTCCACCTAGTCAATCACGTAATGCATCTGTGATCACTAAATATTGAATATTGGGGTCAAGAACTCTTAACATTGGTGTTGAAGTTAGCCTTATTTTGAATTCTTAGAAATATATTTCTCACTTCTATGACTAGATAAAATTATGGTTCTTATATTGCAAAGAAGTAATTGGATTAGCTACCTTGGAGAAATTTGGAATGAACATCCTGTAATAGCTTGACAATCCTAAGAAACTTTTTACCTTATGCACATTCTCTGGCATTGGCCATTCCATACTGGCTCTTATATTTCCTAGATCTACTAAGATACCATTTACAGAGTATATCCTAGATATTGGACTCTCTCTTAAAAAAATGTACACTTAGACAACTTTCTATATAGCTTGTGCTTTTAAAATTATTATATAAATAGTTCTAGATACTGAAGGTGATCCTCTTATTCTTAAAGTATATAAGAATGTAATCTAGAAAGACCAAAATAAATGTTACTAGATCATTTGTCAACATAAACAGTAACACTGTGAACTCATAGTGCCTGCAATGAGTTCTGAATGTTATCTTTGGAATATCCTCATCCCTTATCCTTAATTAGTGGTATCCTTATCTAAGATCAATCTTAGAAAATATATGTGTTCCCTACATTTTAATCAAAAAGATCTTTTATATGAGGTAGTAGATACCTATTTTTGATAGTTTCCTTAACATTTTATAATCGATAAAAAGTAAAAGAGTACCACCCTTCTTCTTGACAAATATAACTGGTGTACCCAATGGTGACACACTTGTCCTAATCAAACCCTTTGACAATAATTCTTAGAGTTAAGCCTTCAATTCAACCAACTTGATGGTTTTCATCTTGTATGGTGCTTTAGACTGTGGTTCTGATCCTAGTATGATATCGATAGATAAATAGAAGTCATGTCTAAGAGGCAATCCTAGTAATTCTTCCAAAAAAACATCATGAAAATTTTCAAGGAATGGGTAATCTTTGATAGATTTTTCCTTAAGTTCCTCCATTTCATTTATCTTGATGATAAATGCTTGGCACCTTTTTCCTTTGGCCCACTTGATATGCATTACATAAGTCTACCTAAGCCTCAACTCTCTTTTCTCACCCTGAATTTGTGTTTGATTTCTAAAATCATCAAGATACTCAACCTTCTTTAGGTAACTGTCAACCTTGGCCTTATGTTTTGAAAACTCATTGACTCCTAGGATCATATCATATGACCCTAATGGTGCTACATACAAACCCACTACTACTGTGAATTTGGGTAACCTAAACTCTACTTTGACTAAACACTTATCAACCATGACTTTTGAGTCATTTCCATACTATATTGACCATGCATTTACTATAACTCTAACTCATTTCAATAACTTACTAAGCATTCTAAGATATATAAAACATTCTATAGCCCCTTTATCTATTAAAATGGAAAATAGATGTTCAAAAAAAGTACTTGATAACTATATGGGTAATGCTTGAAATTCAACTTGCCAATTATCAACTACTACATGAATACATTGTTTAAAACTACCCTATTGAGGAATATGACCTTTTTATTTGACTTGTCTTGAGTATAATCATTAGCATAAAGGTCATCCTTGAAAATGAAACAACCTTTAGGTGTTCCTTTCTTGTCATCCTATTTGTTTTCCTTGAAACTACCTTTGAAACCATTACCCTATTGCTTGTTGTCTAACCCAATATTGAATTTGGCATTATGACTTTTGAACTACTTCTTTGTGTCTCCAATATTATATTTCCAATTATTATTTTTGAATGTTGACTTAGAATTTATAAACTTTTTCTTGAACTTGTCCCTATCTTGTGAAAGATACTTCAACTTTTGTACCTATTTGAATACCTTATCAAATACTTGGTCAATGGTAGAAGGTCCATGGACACCCACCTCTCCACCAATCTAGGGTCTCAATCCCATGATAATTTTTTTGTTCTTGAACCTCTCATTTGATTGGTAATGAGGTATGCACTTCAAAATTTTGGTGAACTGCTCCTAGTACTCATTCACTAATAAGTCTCCCTACTTTAGATTTTTAAAATATGTGAGATTATAATTAAAATAAAGTTTTAGAAACCACTATGACCTAAATAAAGTCAAAAAATGGTCCCAAATAATGGTGGTCAAGTTAAGATTCATTTTCATCCTCTTGTTAGCCCACCATGTAGTCTCCTCACCATCTAATTGGTATGTTTCCCATAATAATTTAGTAACCTTGGAATAGTTTTGAATATAGAAATACTTCTCCATCTCAATCATCCATGCTTCAGCTCCATCACCCAAAATAGTTCCATTGAACTTAGGTGGGTTCACCTATTTCATATCTCTATCCAAATCTACAACTACTTGAGCTTTAACATCCTAAGGGTTTTCTTGCTTAGTGGGATGCTCTTTAGGTACATTTTTAAGTTTTTCCTCTTCATGACCATGAGTTACTTGTTCCAAGGATATAATTTAGTCCTTGGTTTCATACATGGATGCAAGAATCTGATCCATATTTGTTACTTTCTCTATGGAAAATTAGTTAGGATCAAATGGAGGGTTATTTTCATTACAATTTAATGGACCCTCTCCACATACTCTAACTTTCACATTTATCCTTTATGTAAACAAAAGGTATGAAAATGTTAGTTAACTCATTAGGTCCTAGAGTTTGAGCCATATCTCTGATACTATATGTAACATCCCCACTGGAATCTACCTAAAAATACTTTTTTTTTAAAAATCAAGCAACATATACATCTATTAGATTACACCAAGAGGATCTAATCAGTGATCATATATAATACTCTAAGTGTGATAACTATAAATGAAACATGATACATCACTGATCACTATCATCATAATAAATACACAATAATTATTTATAGAAGGTAATTAAAAATATCCATCCATGACTAGTACAAACATACAACCACTACTATCAATACACAATAAATGAGTAATTATAGATCATCATGATAATGTTTCAATAATAAATATAATACAATGTACATATATAAGATACATGGTTGCATGGGGCATAAGTTACCTAGACTTTAGTATCTAAATCAATCATAAGTGTCATCTCCAAGTAAGTACTAATATGGGGAGGGAGACCATCATCCAATCACTTTTCCACACCAACCACAGACCATCAATCCCCTACACAAATCTCATCATATAATGTTCCTCCCTTCACAGATGAGTAGATAGTGATGGGGAGAGAATCTAGAGAGATAAGTTAGGATTAGTGTGCTATATGATTTCTAAAACTAAACATGTTGTGTATCATAAAAAAACATATTCTACTCAAGATATCTCACAAACATTTAAATCATACACATGAAATGATAATGTATCACTACTATTACTTTGGCTAAAGTTTTAAATAATTAATGATTTAAGGATAAATAAAATTCATACACACTACTTGATTGGATTACCTTCATCTAGCATTGTGATGATAGTAAGATAGTGAAAATCATCTCACTACTTACTTGATATCAATAATGCAAGAGTTGGTTAACATAGTATAACTAATAGATTCATACAAATTACCTCCTACTAGTAAACATAAAAATGCTAAGTACAAGATTAATCTAAATGCATACATTTATTCCATCAAATGTATGTATTAATCTCATGACATTATTTAACACATAAATAATAAGAATAATAACTATAATTTTTACCATCTAGGTATAATATACATCTAAACTGTAATTATCTAATTACTATAAGTAGTTTCCAATTATAGTGTACCTCATGACATTTCATAATATCATAGTCCATTATTTTTGAGTTTAATTACTCTAAATAAACAACTAGTTATAACAATTTCAATAACTAAGGTCTACTAATCCTAATTATGTTTTATTTTGAACATGATAGCTCTTTTACACATCTCATCACATTTTAGGAATATGTGAATATCTATAACTAGAGTCTTACTCTTTTGGAGTATATGACTTAGTTTATAACAGTTAATAGATCTATAGGCATACACCACCATATACCAATATATATTGTATATGTATACACATATGTACAAATTAATCTACTATTAGTAGGTACATCACACATGTTCTCTAATGATAAATAATTACTGCATATAAATGCCTATAATAATTTATAAATATAAATAAGCTTTTCATGAAGTTTTTCAAAAATCATTAAATCAAATAGATTGTATATCAATTATAAGTCTTATTATTTTTGGGAATATTAATAAACTGATCATCTTAGTCAATTTTCAGATTATTTATTTTCCCTACCAAATCACCAATTAGTTATGACTTCCCAACATCCGTAGTTTCATATATCTGATTAAGTATATTATCTTGCATCTTACTATAAGATCTATTTTCGTCAATCCCTTTTGAATGAACTCTATTCATATATATATACACACACACACTCATATATAAGTCCATTCATAAGAACACACATCCCAAAGTACATTTATAATATTTATATATTCAAATAAGAATATCTATATTCTCATAAATCATACTACCAGTTAACTCCTTAATACATAGCCTATTATAGCCATTCATCCACGCTACACATCATGTTTCATATGATTGATATTATAAGATATAAAATGTCTATAAAACTTATTATAAGTTTATGGAGGATACACTAAGCTAAATTTTCTTCATATACTAAACTAAAATCTATACTAAAATTGGATATATAGATCCGAACTAGGAAAATCTTCTGTTTATTAACCTAGATTGCTCTTGTGAAATATTATGCTTAGATTTTATATGGATAAAGGAAGTGTGGTTGATAAATAATATTTCATATAAATAATAAAAAGTTAATAAAATAATAGTATAGTATATTAATGTTACAATAAATTAATGTCAAATCTATACCAATATATGCTTAGTAAATCTACTTATACCTAGATCAAGGGAAAATGCTATAAATAAATATTTAGTTGGGTTCATATAATATGTTATAGGTATCACCAAATATGTTCATTTTGTCAACTTAAAGGTTAATATAAGATGATAAAAGGGTAGTGACTTATTATTTTATTATTATATCATCTGTAGATGCATCGAACTATCACTTTTTAATACATGCATCAATGATCTTAATATTTCACTATCACATTATGTAGGAATACTAATTCTAGTCAAAGGATGCCCCTAATTCCATGATTATAATAACTTATTTATGGATTTAAATAATATAATTCCTTAATGTGAAGCTAATTAGTATGGAAATGATATGCCACGTGGATCACCACCCTTTTACATAGTCTAACGAATCTATCTTTATAATCTAACATATTCATAAAAGTATGAGTCATTTTTGTTAAGTATTACACTTAGTGAGATAAGTATATATATTCCTAATATGTAGTTGATACAGGGAATCAAATATCCTTTCCTATGTGTATGTCATTATATCAGCTGGTTAAAATTCTGTAACTATTATATCTATAAATGTATGGTGATAAGTTTTTAATTATATATAATCTTGTTCAGTTCACTATATACACTTAGGTGTTACGTCTCAAAGAGAAATTTTGGTATAAACTCATCAAATGATTACTAGTGTAATTATTATGTTAAATGGATAACTATCACCACACATACTATTATTTCCATCACACAGTCTATATAATTTAAAAAAAGAGCATGTAAAAATTAAAGTTTATACAAGAGCAATGGTGCCTACCTAGAATTACTCTGCTTTTCTTCTAATTGATTCCTTATCTTCTTTCTCCTCTCACTGCATTCCTTTCTTTTTGCCTCTCCTCTGGATATTTGTGCCACTCCTAAATCTTTTATTCTCTTCCCATGAATAGGGAATAGTTATTTATTTTTAAGATTTTTTTCCTTTATTTATTATTGTTTTTCTTTACTTTATTTTTATTTTTATTCCATATCTTTCTTTTTTCCCCCCTAATTTTAAACCTTTCCACTTTCTCATTCCAATTTGATTTTATTTTCCTTCATTTAATATTTTATACAAATCAAAACAATTATTTTACCTATTTATTCCCTTTTCCCATTTTTTTCTTATTTATTCCTCTATTAAAATATATTTTCAAAGTAAATTATCATCTCAAATTTCATGATGATTTAATGATAAATTCATCAATCAATATATCTAAATTTACTCTAATTATGTAAATCACATTTCTAAAAGTATTAATGGTCACACACACAACTTATGTAAGATGAAATCTATATAACCTTTTAAACTATGCTATAAACCATGTATTAACAAATATATAATGCAAACAACATCAAAACATACTATGCTAACCATTTCATTATGCATCTAACATGAATTCTAAGGTGGTGTGTACAAGGTTCTATCTAATTTCTCTAATAACCCCCAATCAACTTCAGCTATGTCACCCTTTCAGATGAGGCTCTCCCTCCATCATGCTCTGAGGTATGAGTTATCTTGCATCAAACTAACAATAAGTAGGTAGTTAGATCATAACATCATGGCATATATTGATCATAAAATATAGCTTAAATAATAACTCATCATGATCGTAATATAAGGACATACACTATAGCTAACTCATAGCAATGTAATCATGTAACCTGATTAATATCCAACTATCCCATATCAACATATATCAATATCTTAACTAAAAATAACCAAATCAAATTGTTAACTATAAATATCCACTAATAATCAAATAAATTTGCTTAACAAAGAATTGAGATGTAACAAAAATATTCTAATCACCTATGGGTGGATGAACCAGACATAATTGACAATGCAAAAAATTCATTAGCACTAATCATAATTAAAGAACATGAAAATTATCTATAAATGTTTTTAATGATTATAAAGAAAAAAATTATCATCAAATAACTATCCCACAAAGTGTTGTCAACTGGGCACCAAATATCCAAGAGCACTTTCTAACATCATTATCTCATCCTTTTAAAGATTCATTCATAAAATTTATTCTTTATTAAAATATGATACAAATTTTCACATGTTTTAACCTCACCTTTTTCCTCTGAATTCATTCATGCGTGAATACAAGAAAATCCACTCAATCTATTCAGACATTAAACAAATTGAAATTCAACCAAGAAATATGTTAAATATAAAAAGTTGGTTATCATATGAATAAGAGTCAAAATCATTTATTATATTACATAAACATGAAAAATAATTTTCATCGGAATATAGTGATATTAAAGGAATTTATGATAAAATTTTCACTCATCACATTAATTAAGAAAATGTGAGGTTAGTAAGACAACCCTAAAGAAGAATAAACCTTGCACTAAGAGACATAGTCAAAATGGAAATTGAAAAAGTGTTAAAATTAGGATTTATATACCCAATTTTTTTATAGTTAGTGGGTTTATCCATTTTTAATATTATCTAATAAAAGTGGTAAATGGAGGATTTTTGTAGACTATAGAGAACTTAACAAAGCTACATAGAGAGACTATTTTAATTGACCAAGTCTTAGATAATGTATTAGGAAAAAATATTTATCTTTATTAGATGGATTCAATGGATATAAAAAAATACAAGTAGCACCAAAATACCCAAATAAGACTACATTCACTTGTCCTTGGGAAACATCTTCATATAGGCATTTACTTTTTGAACTATGTAATGTACATGCTACTTCCCATAGAGAAGTAATCAATATATTTGTTGAACTAAACAATGAATGTGTTGAAGTATAAATGGATTAATTTAATGTATATGGAGAATATTTTGAATAATCATGCTAAAATATAGACAAATTACTTACTAGATGTGAAAAACATCAGTGGTCCTTAAGTCAAAAAAATGTCTAATGATGGTGGATTAAGGCATTGTGTTAGGCCATCATATTTTGGCTAAAGTAATACAAGTGGATTCTAATAAAATTTAATTCATTTCAAAATTGACCCCACCCAAAAATCAAATAGACAATAAAATTTTCTTAGGACATGAAGGATACTATAGACGATTCATTAAAGACTTTAGAAAAAAATTAGCTTCTATGTTTTCCATATTTATAATAGACAGTAAATTATTATGTACAAATAAATGAAAACAATAATTTGATATAATTAAGTAGATACTTATATGTACCCAAATACTAAGAGGAAAAAATTCAAAAATTCCTTTTCACATTCATATTGATGCTTTCAACACTACAATGGGAGTAGTCCATTGACATAAATAGTATGATGACAAGATGTATGTTATTTAGTATGTTAGTAAAAATTTTAATCCAACCAAGAATAATTATATAACTACTAAAAAATAGCTTATTGTTGTTGTTTATGCCACCAAAAAAATGATCGTTATATTACTAGTCACCAGGTATTTATACTTATGGATTGTGTAGTTGTTAATTACTAAATGAACAAACTAGTATTAAGTGGTTGAATCATTAGATAATTATTGACTTTTTAATAATTTAATGTAACAATAATTTATGAGCTTGGAAAATATTTTGTGGTTTCAAATTTCTTGTTTAGACTAAACACTATGGTATAAAATGAGCTAGTTGAGGAAAAAATTCAAGATGAACAATTATTTTCAATTTCAACATATTCACCTTGGTTTTTAGACATGGAAAACTATCTAGCTAAATGGATGTTTTCATAAAATTTCAATAACAATCCAAATAATTTTTTAATTCAAGATAACTTAATATTTAAATGGATTAATGGGATTTTATTTAATGTGGACCTCATTTCATGTTACATGTGTGTATAAAGGTGATGCTTATGGAATCCTTAGGTATTATCATGATGAAGCATAAGGATGCAATTATTTATCCCAAAGAACCATTAGTAAAGTTTTAGGTGTTGCATACTACTAGCCATCACTTCATGGAGATATAAAAAATATGTAAGACAATCTAATTAGTCTTAAAGGATGGGTAAACCCACACTCTCTAATGAAATGCATTTCTATTTTAAAAGTGTTTTTGGAACCATTTGAGAAATGGGGATTGGATTTCATTGGAATTATTAATCCACAATCACAAGAAAATAAGTACATCTTGGTGTGCACAAATTATGTCACTAAATTAGCTAAAGTAGAAGCTCTAAAATTTTATCAAGAAGATAAGGTTGTTGATTTCTCATAATATAGAATCTTTAAACACTTTGAAACACCTAGAGCTATTATTTTAAATTAAGGTCCACAATTCACTTCAAAATGATAAAATCCTTCATTGAAAATTATCATATCACTCACAATAAGTCATCTCTTTATCATCCCATATTAATGTTCAGGTTGAATTCACTAGTAGGGAATTAGACCATATTCTAACCATGATAGTTGACATCAATAAGAAATATTAGGTAAAAAAGTTACCTAAAGAATTTTGGGCCTACAACATAACCTTTGAATCAACCATAATATTTGATTCATATGAACTAGTATATGGAAAAATACCACTATTTCTTATTGAATTTGAACTACAAACACCAAGAACAATAATAGAAGTAGGAATTTACTTAACACATAGACAACAAGAGAGGATTATACAATTGAATGGGATATAGGAAATAAGACTTGAATAAATTCATAAAATAGAAATCAATCAATATTAGTATAATATATGGCATGATCAAAATTTACAAGAAATAAAATTCAAATTTGAAGATTGGGATTTATTTTTTTAACTCTAGATATCAATAATACAAAGGAAAATTTTGAACTTGGTGGCTAGGAGCATATGATATTGATAAAATATTTGATAATGGAGTTGTTTGACTACTACCAATTAATGGAGATATAAGGACACTCTTTGTGAACACACATAGGTTATGACTATATCAACAACCAACCACCAAGGGAGAGTCTACCAAAAAAATATTGTCTCATCCATAATTTTTTTTTGGAAGAAGTTGCCTCTTTAACTTCAAAAACATATAAACATTTAGATTAAATAAATGAAGATATTTGAATACCAATAAATGAAATATCTTTTCCAAAAAGAATAAAGAATAAATAAAAAGGGGGAAGGGTTGAAAACCAAAAAATGGTAGATTTTCCCAAACAAGTATTAAAATTATACATGGATGATTTATTTCCATGCATGCTCAATATATTAATTCCCATTTAAATAGTAAGAGTAAATCCAACTAACAATATCTAACATATGTATTATATTATTTTAATTTTAAATATAATTATAATTTTTAATTATACACATAGACCCACTTTTTGTAAAGTTCCAAAAAGTGAACCCCAATCATGAGACTTAACCCATCTTGTCCAAAAATTGTAAAAAATATAATCCATAATTAGAATGTGTCCAAATATTGAGGTCACATAATTGAAATGTGATAGATAGAAAGTAAAAATCCAATCTACATGTGAGGAAATATAATGGTAAATGGGAATTTTGGGGAGAAATAAGAGATTGTCTATGTCATAAATCACTTCCCATACCTAAAGTCATTTTAAAATGTTATCCCTCCTTGATTTTACATCTCAATAGCTCTCTTACCAATATTTTTCATAATCCCTCCTTCTTATTCCTTTATTATCAAACCTTATTATTATATCCTTTTAAACTAGCTCTATTTTAATCTCACTCCACTATCAAAAACCTATGTTGAAAATTGTTAATTATGGATAAAAACTTAGTGTTCTACCTCACAATTATTATCAAAAGCTCTATTTCTATACCTCCACTCCCTTTAAATAATTATTCATTGAATTATGCAAAAAAATAATAAATAAGAACCTAATTATATCCATATTTCTAGAACAACAATCTATTACATAAGTATTCAATATTTTAAGATGGATGGGATTCGTAGAAAATTTTGCAGGATTTGACAAACAAGTTATGGAAAAGTTTGTTCTAAATTTTCCTGATGACTACTGCAAGTTACAATGAATGCAAATCAAGGTAAGCCCCACCATTATAAGTAATATCTCTATCATCCCTAAGGTATAAAAGTATTTTTCATATGTAAAAGTTTTCTATCAACATCTAATTTAAACTTTTCCTAAAAAATGGGAATCAAAGCCTAATTTAGTTCTTAGTGGAAAATGGGAAGCAAAAGGAAGAAAAAGATAAATTATTATAAAAACCATGGGGAAATTTTGCTCTATGGTAATGATTTTTTTCACTTGTGAAGGTCAATTTGGAATTATTTTGGATGCCACTATAAAAATGATAAACCATTTGAGATATGGGAGAGAGATAGTGAGCTTCCTAGTAAACCTTCCATGTTTATTTTATTTTGTAATTAAATTAATGGTTGAGGGGTATGTACAAGGGTTGGGTCCTCTAAAACATCATGGATTGATCTAACTAATTTTCAAACATAATTTCTTGAGTAGAGCTAGAAGAAAATTAAAATGGAAGTATTTTTTGGAGGATAGACATAAGAAGAAGAGGCAAGGGTTGAGACCCCAAATTGTTCTTGAAATACCTAATTGGTAACTTATCACTCAAAGGAAGAATCATACCTTAGGCCCTACTCCATAGATACATTCCTAAAATAAAAAATGGAGAATAAAATCCTAAAGATCCATCAAAGTTTCAAATCTAGAGTTAGGATCTTGAGGATTGATTAAGCCATCCCTAATTATTGGTGTATCATTAAATGAGGCATCTCCAATTGAACCTAATCTTTTTCTTCTTAGGAGAAGAAAGAGGATGAGGTTAATGTCTTCTTAGGAAGAATATATAATGAAAAATAGTCTGTTGTATAAATATTAGGAAGATTGAATTGATAAGAATAACCTATAAAATTTAATATAGAATATATAGTCATGGAAGAGTAGAGAGAATCACCTTAGCCCTAACCATCATTAAAATAAGGCCCAAACAAGGGAAATGAATCTATGATATATGAAGAGGAAGAACACCCTTTTAGCCTATTTGAAGAATAGAAAACATTCCACATTATGGTTCACTTTAAAGTTGAATATACAATGAGGCAACATGAAGAATGAATTTTATTCTTAGGAAAAACTCTTTAAGGTAAATAAAATGGTATATTTGACTTACAAAATAAACTACAAAAATAAAAAATTATAATTCTTGATAAAGAAAGTAGGTTTGCTAAATTTTAAAAAGTAGTGGATATTGGAGCATCCATATAATCTATATAGTCAAATAAGATAATTTACAAATGTATTTGGTTTATACTCAATTATTAAATGTATGGGAAAATAAATTTGACTCCTTGAAGGAAACTAGATAAGAAAACAAGAAAATAAAATAATAACTTCATAAGGTAAAAAAAGGAAAACAAAAATTTGAATATAGTTTGATAAAGGCATGTTAAATTGGAGATAAATTAGTTTAATGTATGAGACATTATTACATGTATATTATCTTTATAAAATAATGATTTTATATGTGGTATTTGTTAAAACTATCATGTGCACTACCATGTGATTTTGAGGATGAAAAATAATTCCTAGAATCCTAAGCCATCCTGATCATAAAAACCTCTTATGTGATTTTTTTATACAAAAATACCTTTTGGTCCATAAAACATAATTCATGGTTAATATTTTCATAGGGGAAGCATAATTAAGGGCCTAAATTTCCATTCTACACAATAAAATTACAAATAACATGAAACAATATCATATCATACCCAAGGAAAAACTATAGGTCTTATAATGAGACATAAGCATCTTGATTTCAATGCTCTTGTTAAA
The DNA here is from genome assembly GCA_037957365.1 of Torreya grandis. Taxonomy (NCBI): domain Eukaryota; kingdom Viridiplantae; phylum Streptophyta; class Pinopsida; order Cupressales; family Taxaceae; genus Torreya; species Torreya grandis. The sequence goes on along the minus strand of JARHVA010001368.1, from coordinate 1,659,342 downwards.
AATTTGAGATAGACATGTGTCATATGATCAACGGATAGTGGATAAGTATCCAATAAATATAATACAATGTTCTAAGAAGTTTTATAAATATTCTCAAAAATTATTTTGTGTAGCCTACACAGCTTACACAAATATGTGGGATACAGTGAATATTCCTTTGCAGAAGAGAGAAATCATCTCTCCTCTAAACCTAAAATGGTATTTTAGGAGAGCTAAAGTAATTTTATAAATTAAGAGAGAATCTGTAAATTAATGTATTGGCATGAGGTTTAGACCTCCACTTTTACTTATCCTAGCACCATTATGGATAGGTCATACTGAGCAAAAATATGAACATTTTGAATGGTGGAGAGAAATGGTCAGAATGTACAAAGGGCATACTAATTCTAGATAGAAAAAATATGAATTATTTTTTAATGAATATAAATTGAGTATAATGATAGAAGACACGAACCTATAAATATAACATCCCCATAAACAGGAAGGAGGACCCACAAAGTCTTATGTGTGGGAGAGATGATGAGGGTATAACATACTTCATCATAGATAATAAGTAACCCCATTTCCCTCCTTATGGAATAAAAAAGTAGATTTATATATATATATATATATATATATATATATATATATATATATATATATATATATATATATATATATATATATATATATTGGAATTCATAATTGATTCAAAGTGTAAAATAGGATATGATTCTTATATATTCTTCAAAATTTATTATTCTCTAATTTTTTGATAAAATCTAACAAATTATGGAAAAAATATATCACTTTTTGAATATATTGGTTGGAATGAATTATAAATGCATATGGAAGAATTTAGTTGCCAATCATATCAAATCATGAACATTTTTCTAGTATCTCCAAAGTATTATAGTAGCATAGAGTCCCATAAAACTCTAGCTTTGGATATCTACAATAGTTTTGGATATAGAAAAAACTAGCTCCAGAGACCAATAGTATCTATGGAGTCCTTTCAAAACCAAATATGGAGTACCACTAAATTAGCTTCAAAGTCTAGAAGTCTAAAATGTGTGCACACGTAGATTCAATATTATTGAAGAAATATTATTGAGATAATTCTTTTAAGGTTACATAAATAGTATTAAAAAAATAAACATTTTTGGAAATAAGAAAGATATTTTTATTATTCTATTTGCTATGGATATATTTTCCTCAAGTTTAAAGATATCAGAAGGATAATTAGGAAATATAGATTATTACAATCACATCTAATTCTTAGCAAAGAAAATACAATATTGCAATATATTATTCTCCAGTATTTTCTCCTAATAAATTAGGGATTTATGTTGTTATGATAATAATATAAATATAAGTTATGAACCAATTTTGTTAGTAATTTGATCTAGATTAAAGAATTGGTTGTAAATGTTTTATTATAAATATAACTTTCTAGTTCAGTAGTTAAAGTTAAAATTGTTATTTCATAATAGATTTTTTTCTCAATATTCAGTTGTTGAAGTTTTTGTAATATATTTTTTTTTCTATCAATTAAAATATAAAGCATTTGAACAAGTATCAAGGTATTTATTGAATATTTATAATCATATTCTAATGTTAGATCAGTGGCCCATTCCACTTAAAGAAAAAGTAAAACATCATGTGGTATTTCTATATTAGAGTTATTTCTATCTCATTTCCAATTTTAGTATATTTTTCATTATTATTGCTTTATTTATATAACATATAGGTGTGTATGTGTGGTGTGTTGATATTACAATAGTTATTTTGTTTACTATCATTTCCATAATTTACATTTAGTTTTTATTTGCTCATTTCTATGACTATCATCTTAGATTTCATAATATAGATTTTTATTTAGTTTTTATTTAATATCAATAATTAAAATAAATTTTTTATTTGTTTTGATTTAATGTTATAAATTTATAACTGATTATATTTCAATAAAAGATATTAGTTTAATTCAATTTTAGGAATGCCATTTTTAATAGATCAAATTGTTAATCATAATTTTTCTTCCCTATTGCATATTATCTTTGGACACTACCTTTAATTGATATTATTAACTATATGAGGAGGTTTGACAACTCTCATTAATATATATAATACACATAATTTTTACTTAAAATAATCATGTGGTATTATCACTTAATTTATATTTTTTTATAATTCATTGTCGAATGCTTGAACCTAACATCATCTCTGACTAAAAACAAAGTTTTCTCCCATGGAAAGTTATATATTATATCATTTTTTCATTTCTAATAATTTAAAATTAGTATAGAACATAGCCACAAAAGATATGTTTCTACATTGCATAGTATACCCTAAGGCTATCAATAATTACTATAGTTGTTTTAATGCAAGTGATGTTAGTTTCTAAATAATATTTTCCAACAATAGTTTGAAATTTGTTATAATGTTATGTATCTTAAGGCCTTTAAAATGTCATAATAAAGGTATAGGACATCTTTTTTATTATGTGAATCTCATATTAAAAAATAAAGAGATTGGAATATATCTCATAAATAATATTTGTGGAACCTAGATAAACTTAACATTATTAGGAAATGTCTAATCCTTTTTTCACTTTGTTTTGCGTAGCACATGTGTAACAATAGTCTTAGTAGTTTCTGCATTTACAAGAGTATAATCACCACCATTATTTATAATGTTCACTAAGTGTAAATGTTCAAAATATGTCTTTGTCTTATATCAAAACTTAGTCCAAAATATATTGGTGATCATTTTCCATTCTTTTCATTTTTTAATAATTCATGGCATTCCTTTTTATTATGTTTTGCATTTCACTCTAACTAAATCTTTGTAACTTTTGGAATCTTCCATTATAGTGACCTAATTACCCAAAAATATAACAAGTCATATAAATTCATCCACCACCATAACCTTACTTCTACCAATACCTAATATTCCATATCCTCCACATCCACCACTAAACTTGATGCCTGATTGTGACTTATAATATATACTTTTTGCATTGTGCATGTAAAGCATTGAAAAACCAACACTCAAATTTATAATGGGTGTCTTACTCATAAACCTAGAACTATTAGTTTAGTATCCTAATCCAAATCACCCATAATAAATTACATTCATAAAATTAGGAGTTATTGTATAATTTTTATTTTTCAAATCGTGTTTTACTTAATCATATTTTATGTCTCAAAGTTTTACAAAATTATATTTTGTAAAATCAGATTTGATAAATCTTTACTGTTTATGACATTAGAGATTAAAAAATTAGAGTTTAGTATATAGTTATGGATTAAAAAATTAGGATTTGTTACATAATAAAAACACTCAAAATTAGGGGTTAAGTTTGATAGTTAAGTAGAGGTTACATGAAAATAAAAGTTTGGAAAAATTTAACTCATTCCAAATTTATGTGCTCCTAAAACCTAAAACCAAAACAATCAATATCAATATTTTATATTCAAAGCATTATCCTTACAAAAAACATAATGGAATATAAATATTTAAATAGAAAAATGAGAAAATAAATAATTAACAATCTTTTATTAGTGGTTTTCAACACACATTATTTTTAGGTTTAAAATATCAAATAACCTAATAATACCCTAAGTACCACACACCTTAAAAGGAAAGAGAACAACAAAAAAATTCCTAATATATGAGGTAAAGTTGAAGGAGGGAAGTGTTAGCCATTTAACCAAATATTACGTCCTTATGTTTGTATTGTGTAGGATAATAATGAGCAACTCAAAGGATTAGGAAATAAATACAATTCAAAGAATTAAATAAGCCTTATCTTTAACTTATAAAAAAATATTATATTAATTATTATATATAATGATAAAAGATATAGAGAATCCTGAAGATCATAAATATGACCAAATATCTATTAAAAAATGCCACCTTTTATAATATTATAAACCAACAGTATTAGACAAATGCTTAGGGTTACATAAAATTTCCATGAAACTAAAAGTTCAAAAAATTTCAACTAATTTGATCCCCAAATTAATCTGCTCTTGAAATTTTGAAACCAAAACAACTAGTATCCCTAAATCTTATTAAAATTAATGCATATTCTTTTACTTTCAATGCACTCTCCAAAAACTACATAGGAGAAAAACAACTAGTATCCCTGAATTCTATTAAAATCAATTCATATTCTTTTACTTTCAATGCACTCTCCAAAATTTACATAGGTTTTTCTCCTCTCACATTAATATAAAAAGTGATCTTCTAATTTATCTTGATTCCAAAAGATCTTATAGTATATATTTATGCATTCATATAAGAATAAATAGGAAAAATACAAATGAGGTTTATATAATCTATAGAAATGAATAAAATCATAAGCACGCAAATAAAATGGGAATATTTACCTTATAAAATAATTGAGTTTGACCACTCAGTTGTTCCAAAACCTACATAAACATCTAAGACCATTTTTAGGATGTTGAATGAGCACACCAAATCTTTTCTATCTATAAAAAAATGAGTCAAGTACTTCTCACCTACCCCATGGTATCCCCTATAGGTTTCCCCCTTTATTTATCCTATTTAACAAATTTATATTTTGCATATAATTTTAATAGAGGATTAATGACAAGCTTCAATACATGGATTTTCTCCTCTAACCTTTTGGAATAAAATTTTTAATTATCAAATTTCAATGTTGTGTAATAAATAGATGTGGGGAATTGGGTGGGAATTATGTTTGTGTTATAGTGCTTTTTTCAAAGTGTAGAATCATACAACATGCATGAAAATTATTTGTATAAATTTATATTATTATTTCATATTATTTATAAGATGGGGTTGAACCACAAACTCCAATAAAGAGAATATTCAACCTTATTTTTTACATCTATTTGACAATCATTCATATATATAACCTTGGAGAGATCAATAAAAAATCATAATATCCTAGCCATATGATGGAGTTATTTTAACCCTACACAGTGGTCTAGCTAGATTAATGCCATTTTTCATTAATTAGTAGGGAATTAGTATATTGTGCGTGCATGCGCGCGCGCACGCGCACACACACGCGCGCGCACGCGTGCGCGTACACACACACACACACACACACATAATATAAAAGGAATGAAAAAGAAGTTATATAATATGACCAAGTTAATATTTACAATTATATTCTAAAACACACATGAAAAACATATAAATTGATTTTAATCAAGTTTGGATCCCCTTTATTTTCATAAATATTTTTTTATATTGACACATTGGTGTATTTATATTGACATAATTTATCATTAACACTAGGAAATTTATGAATAAGGTAATGAAGTTATTAATTTGGTGTGTAATAAATCTAATAATAATGTAATAATTTAATATATTTATATAAATTTATATAATGATATCAAGATTATTACACACACACACACATAAGTAATTTGAATGGGTAAACATACAAGTTTTATAGGTCTCTTGTAACCACCAAGTTCAAAAGATATTAAAAAACTACTAAATAGATCCAAAACAAAGAAACAAGCCCCCAGGCTAACTAACAAAGAGAGTCTTCAACTAAACTTATGCCAACACACCACTTGTTCAAAATGAGACAATAAATAAAAGTTAAATGAAAATAATAGAAAGAATTGAAAAAAATTAACTAGATGGCTCCTTAGAGTCAATGTATTCCATAAGTATTACTATTTTATAACTACCTTTTTGTTCCTTCATCTTGTCTTTCATAGTTATAACTTTGGTTCATCTACTCGGGCCTATAGTAGAGTCATTCCATTATTTCTTTAGAGAGGTCATGATATCATTGTATTTAGGGGACAACTTAAATTTTTTAACCTTATTAATTATTTTGATCTTCTCAATTTTATGTTACTCTTGGAAGAGGTTTTATTGGGGTTCACCCTCACTTCCTTTTCCTTCATAAAGGTCTTGGATTCTATGCCTTCAACTTGATTTATACCACTCTTGAATATAGGGCTATCCAAGACCATTTTCATCTTATCAGTTTCAACCTTTATTGCATTCCTTGATTTCATTAAGACCCTTAGGTATTATAAATGTAATCACAAGTATACATACAATACATGCCAAGAATGTGATAGAAGGTAAATTCCTCCTCTAGGTTGTGTGTGGCTTCCCATTACCATTCCACATGTCATCATTCATGTGAAGGTGATGATATTTAATTACCCACTTTCTTATAACATTTTATTTGGTAGGACATGGACTCACCACATAATAGCTATTTCTTTTTCCACCTACCAATGAGTTAAATTCCCTCATAATGGAGCCATTTACAGGATTCAAGGTGACACTAACCCTTATAATTTTGAACAATTCAAAGATCATGGTGTATTCAAGATTACTAATCTTGAGACTTTGCCTAGTGTTCCATTTCATGAGTCTCAGTGTCTCAACTTTCCAATTAACTCAACTTAAGGTTACAATGGGCATCCCAAGCTCATTGGTAACATCCCTCCCAACCTCTTAGATTCTAATGATGATGAGCCCAATGAGATTAACTTAAAGCTCTAAATTTTTGACCTTTTACCTCATATCATCTCATAGCTTCCTAATTCCTTACAACCTCATTCTCATAAACTTCCTTATGATGACATTCCCATAGTATTGACTAAGTCTAGGCATTCTATTCACCATGCTTCATTGAATGACAAGGTTATCCCTATTTGTGTCATTGATCTTCACACCCTGGATTATGATGATGGCTATTCCTTAGATGATCCATTATTAGGTAGTCTTGTACAAGCTCATAATGTTGAGATTATCCATTATCATTCTTACTTAATTGAGTATTTTTGTGCATCTCATCATTTTCCTTCACTTATAATTCTTAATTTTTGCATTTTCCCCTTTATCATAGGGTAGAGATGGCACTGACACCTCCAATTTTTAAGGAGCCACATAGGACTATGTTCATAGATCATGTTATGACTAGGCCTTACCATTTTACTAGGTACCCTAACCCTCTTAGTTGGTTCAGCCCTAAGGTTAGTAAAAATCTCCTTAGACCTTCTATAGATCTTACCCCTTCCTCAGTACAACCTACTATAGTTGAGTCTCTTCCCTCTCCTACTATAGTTGATCCTATTCCTGCTCCTACTATTATTGAGCCTACCTCTATTTCTGATTTTATTACTCTTTATAGTGAGCCTAGTTCCGTTCCTTATTCATCATCACCATTGCTTGGTGATGGTTTAATTCCCTTGCATAAGATGGTTCCTCTACCCACTAAATGGGTTGATGAGTGTTCTCTAGCTTCTTCCACTTATATTTTACCTCCTTACATGAGTATTTCTCTTTAAACCACTCACAAGCATATTTATTGCTTCCATAGGATAGATAATCATTCTTCCACCCATTATCACAAGTTACAACAATATATTAATACCTTGTATCCTTCTTCCCTATCATCAAACAAATACATACCTCCCCCAAAGGTGCTTCCTAAATATATTCCTTAATATGGTGAGGTATATTGTCTATGGCATCTATGTAGCACCCATCACACTAATTTTTATTGCATCCTTCAATAATATCTCAAAGATCATCTTATATCCATTCCAAAACCTTCTTCTATTCCTACCATAGGTCATTCCCACAAGAATGTTTCTCCTTATTCTCCCATGGTTGTATATCCATTTTTTCCATCCCCTCCTATGGTCCCTTCGCCACCTTCTATGCCTCCACATATGATTCCTTCACCTATGAACTTTTCCTCACTGATGGATCCTTCTCCACCCATGAATCCCTCACCCATGGATCCTTCTCCATGAATGATTCCTACATCTGCTATAGGGCCTACTCCCATATATTCTCCTGACCATCCTTTTCCTAACTTTCCTCTTTATCAAAAATCTTGAGCACTCCTTTTTCAGTTGAGGAGATCATAAAAAAAGTATTTTCCCAATATTCATTGAAGATTAATGAAACCGTAGCAATAGTTTGACTACAGCTTCATAGATACTTATCTAATGTATTAGATAATGTGTGTGGATATATTTATTAATATTTATGAGCACATGCATGGTTCTTTCACATTTTTATATTAGATTGGATGTGTGCTCCAATCTTATTTCTATATGTTATCTCATGTGATCATGTGTCAAATTTTTACTTATCTTATATCATGATCTTACTTGTTTTACTATATCTTGTTCATATTATCATTTATTTTTGCATATGGTTGTCTTTTATTTATCATTGCTTTCCCTTTTCCCTTAGATTTTTTCTCAAAAATCAAAACTCTCTTTCTTCTATCTTTATGATTGTTTTACTTTTTTATCCTTATTTTTCATAGATAATTTATCATAGTGATTTGGTTACAAAAACCCTATTACCCTTGGTTATTATCTCCCTTTACCATGTGATCAGTTAGCAAAGAATCTATCTCATTACTATCTCCTTTTCATCGATCCACTTTGGATCTCCTTTTTCAATCTTTATTTTTCTAAAACCTAAACATATACATGGTTGAGACTTTAGATCACATGCTAGTTCATTATGAAGCCTAAGTTTCCTAGTCAGTATTTGTCTTTGGTTACTTTACTTCCTTTAGCCTTAGCCTATAACTCATTCATGTGTATCACTATCTCTCTTATGATTGGTAATTCCAAATACATATGGAGGAGGAATATTAAAAATCCTTCAAAATAATGTTAAAAGACATATCATTTAAACAAAAGGAAATGACATAAAAAAGCAAACATATTCTTAAAAGTTAAATCACACTATAAACATGATTCAAAGCACATATCCTTATTCTATTCAAAGCTCAAACTCCATAGTTGGACTCATGATAGAGCCAAGTTCATTTGGGGTGTGGTAGGCCAGTAGATAAGAAGAGGAAAAATTAAAAAAAATTAGTGTTACCTACTTTCTCATGCAAGTACCTAATATTCACAGTAGACTAAAAATTCTATAAGGGGTCCTAAAGAGTAGGGAACATATCATGAGAAGTTAGGTCCCTTTTTTTCCTTGTACCAATCTACCTTCATGATTTGATCTTATTATCACACTTATTTCCCTACAAGGCTTTGTGTCTATAGCGAACAGGTTTCCTTTATACATAGATGACCACTAGTCACTTAGTGTCTTCTCATGTCCTTAGTATGCCTCTTGCCTCCTAAGGTATTCACATAAGACACATAAGTCTTTATTTTTACACTACCTTTTTCACTCCTTATATCCCTTATATTTCCTCTTGAGAAATATTGTTTTTTCTACTGATCACTCCCCTTGGGATTTCATTTATGAATTGTATTATAAGACCACGAATAGGACCTGACCATCCTCACAAATTACCATATTTTCCTTCTTATTATACACATATTTTTATTACCCTATTTTCCTATGTATTCCACCCCAGTTGTGTTATCTTTATTGAGTTATAGTGTAAGACCATGGATAAGACCTAGCCTTCCTCATAAAAGTTTCCAATACCCAAGTCACCATCCAAATTATATGTGTCAAATTTGAGATAAGATTCGATTGATTTTGAAGCAACATGTCATTTTACATGCTTCCCATCTTGATTTAGTATTTTTTATTCTTACTTCTTTTTTCTTTGCCTTTTTATCTTCTTATTTTCTGAGTGCATGTAAGATTTCAACCATTTCTTGAATTTTTCATACTTCCTTGCTTGAATTAGTATGACCAATTTAAGATCAATCTTTTGAAATTATGGTTTTATTTCATACTTCCTAACATGATTTACTATGATTGATTGATTGAATTAATTTGTTTTTATTACCATTTATGCCTTTTTACATAACTTCCATTTTATTACATTATTTGTCATACTTCCCAACGTGATATTAGTATGATTTTACTTGTTTTAATTTGGTGTAAAAATATTTCATATTGGTTTAAAAACAAATCCCTTTTTACCATCTTGTTTTTCCTTTTCTTGGTTCTTTATACTTAGTCATTTATTGTTATTACACATTTCCCAGCTTGAAATAGTGTGTATTACATTGTCTTGATTGATTATATTTTTCCAAGTCTTTTTGCCTATTTATTTTTGACCATGCATGTGTCTTTCATAATGCTAGAAAATAAAACACATCTCATATATTTCATATAGCATATATAATAAATCTAATTACATGTGCTAATAAATAAATATATCCAAAGCATCCACATCCACAACCATAATGAACAAATAGAATAACCCGTAATGACAACATACACATCCAATAACACTATGCCAAAAATGATCCACACACACACACACACACACACACACACACACACACACACATATCATGAGTTTGATATAAAAAATGAAACCATATACAATCCTCCATCTCTATGGCTAGGTCCCATCCTGTCTATCTCATGGCCTAGCCACATTTCCTACTGAGGCCTCAGTCTGACTCCTTTGAATGGTATGCTATAAGGAGGCCATCTGAGATCTCAATCCCTCTACCTATCCCTATAGGTGCATTTCCCACATCTATGACTCCATTAGCTAAGTCTAGATCTCTATCATCTACACTAATGTATCCAAATGTGTAGTTGTCTCATCCACTAGGGTTTACCATGCTTGTAGCTTTCCTACACTGATCATATTCAGTGGCTACATCCTCTCTCTCTCTCTCTCTCTCTCTGCACCTATATCTACGTCGTTGCCTCTCTAGCTAATATAAACCAACTCACTTGAGTTAGGGAAGATGATACACTCAAATCCTCTAGTGTCATGGGGTTGTATGGTTGTAGATCCTCATCTAGGACATCATGAAGTGTTCCCTTCACTAGAGACCCCCATACTTCCTCTTCATCCTCACCTACACATAAAAAATACCATAAGATAGATATTAGACCACTGTTATATTTTATAATATCTATATATTTATATTTACTTTTAAATAAAAACTTAAAGCAACAAATTAATCATCTTTTACATGTTTATGTTTCAACCATTATGGTATCACCATCTACAAAACTACCAAACATAGTCTCTCTATCTTCATGGCCTCTTAATACTTCCTATGTAGGCCACCTCCTTAAATCAAACCTAATTGTCATAGTTCATGTCAGTCTTAACCTGTATTTGAGTGGTCTCTCTATCATCTCCTCTAGCTCACTTATGGGGTTATTTAGGATGGTAATAGTCTCCACTCTCTCTTTCTCTTGTATCCATCGACATCATATCCTTGATGGCCACTACTCATCTCACCATGGAGCTAGTAGTGGTAGATCTATTATATCTACCTCTATCTCCCTATCCTCCTACTCATCTCTTCATCATGCCCAACTAGTCTATGGTCACTCTCAATATGAACTTAGTGCTAGCCTCACTACTAGTGATCCCAATCCTCTCCTCCCCCATGGATCCCTCACATGCCAAGTCTACTACTCAATAGTTAGTATCAATGCTACTATATAAGGTAGGCCCATCTTCCCTAACACATATAACATTGGATTTGGCTCTCTCCACCAAAAATAGTGTCCAACTACCTATATCCTCTTTATCACTAGTGTAACTATGTCCTAACTCACCTATGCAATTGTTATGTGTTTGTATGGCTACCACATGATGTCTACATTTCTCACTAACTAAAATTCTAACATGTGGGGCATGACCCATGATATTTGGTCCTTCCTTCATCTCTACATTCAAGGTAACTTATCATCAACTACATGGGGCAACCCAGCTAGCTAGTATATAAGAAACCTCTCATATATCCAAGTTGTCATCAATATGATCAGCACCATGGTCCTATACCCTCTAACTAGCATCTCATACATACCATGTACCATCTAGACCCAGATGATGGAGCCTAAATCATATATAACTTGCTCCTCTAAGATCATCTTGCTCAAGGCTACCATGGATAGTGGTACCTTACCATTTGACTTGTGACAAAATACTCACTATGTCACAAGGCATATCACAACTTTTTGGATGTCTAAATCTATGCTATATAGACATCAAACATACTCACTCTCTTACTTGGTAATATAGTCTCTGAGCTTATAACCCACATGGCTATGGTTCTCCTCTCCTCTAGAATATCTAGTATCCCTACGATCACCTATGCTTTTATTATAGGTATCCCTAGGATGGCATGGACATCCTCTAGTATGATAACCACCTATATTGTATCCCCATCCACCTCCCATCTGAATGTGTTAATTAATCATTACTAACAACCAAGTAACATGAATAACAAGTTAGCATTGAGGGGGATCCAACACATCTCTACTATGTCACCTAGACCTATGGATCCCATTCTATCCCTATCTTCATTTGACAACCTATCTAACAAGTTTGGTAACCATGTCACATCTAAAAGTCTCTAAAATCTCTATTGTCCTTACACCCAAGAAATAATATAGGATATATTAGTTCCTCTATGTCATGTATAGTCAAAATACATTCTTTTAACATTTTTACAGCAACAACAAGTCTATATTACCTTATTTTATTCATTTTAGCTTACTTTTAGCCTTCTCAATCCTTCTTGACCTTACTTGGTCATTTCAGGTCATTATAGCCCTCTTTTAGCCTTTTATATGATTTTTCATATCATTCTAGCTCTTTGGTCAAACTAGTTTGACCAAAATTTTCTTATCTTTTAGCTTGGTTGACTCAAAAATCCAAAGTTAGCTCCCTTCTCTTCCCCTCCCTAGTGTTGAGTTTCCATTCTAGACCTTTCAGAGCACCTGGTAATTCTAAATTAGGCCTTCAACTAGTAGAATGTATAGGGTCAACCCATACCTACTAGGTCAACACTATGGATTCTACTCAGTTTCTAGCCTACTAGGTCAATTGGGTTGACCCAATGTGTTTTGCCTATTGACCCCTTGCATTTTCTTTAAAAAGTTCAATTTTCTTTCTTTTTACCTAAACCCTCCAAACCCATTTCTTGTCTTCCTATTTGATACTCCTAGAATCTACTTTTGTCTCATTATGACAACTAGAAATGATTAAAATTCAAAACTATTGAAATTACGCTTAATTCAATACAAATTTCAAAAACTAGTTTGAGATTCTTAGCTGCATACCTGTAATGCACCTGATGTTGCCTCTGGAGCTTCTCCCTATCTAGCATGTCATATCCTTGCCATCCTAGTTTTTTTCCCTCTAGAGGTATTTTTCCTTTCTCTCACAAGTTAAAATAACAAATGAATTGTCTTTTGCCCTATTTAAGATCACTTTTCCAAATTCAAAATTTTCAATTATTGTCTTATAGATTCCTTATTTTGATTATATCTTTATTTCTACTCATCCATTTTGCAAACTATAAAATTCATTAGAATCATGATGACATAGATATTATTTTACACTATCATATGCATATCTCCCACAAATTACAATTTTTGGCTATTTTTTGTAGTAACTTCTATAGGTTCGTCTAGTTTTCTCTACATTAGACACCTTCACACTTTATTATAGTCTACTTCTTTATCTATGATACTAAGGTAAGTTAAAGGTATCTATTCTTCAATTTAGTCCTTTCATTTATCTTATTTTATACTTATTGATACTAAGGTAAGTTAAAGGTATCTATTCTTCAATTTAGTCCTTTCATTTATCTTATTTTATACTTATTGAACTTTACTTAGGATCAATGTTGTGTGTTATCATGTTTTATCTCAAAGTACCATCTTGTGTTGCACTTACGTGGCATGTGATGAGTTTTGAGTAGGGCATATGTATACACATAATATTTTTAAACTTTTATTGTTTATAGACACTTCATATCTTATAGGAACTTGTCAATTCTAAATCTCTTTTCATGCATGTCTTAATGGGTGCACTAAGAAAGGGGTGGGTAGACCATCGGTGCTTCATAAGATTGTTATTCCTTTTACCACTTTTCATCTACACATTTGTCTCTTAAAACCATTAACCCTAAGCTTGTTCATCTCATTCCTACCTCCTCCAATATTTTTCTTCTTTCCATCCTCCTTTTCTTGTCTTAAACCCCTTTTGGATAGTTAGCTGTACTGGGTCTATTGGGTTGACCCAACATAGTTTAGGGGTATTCTTTACTTTCTTAGTTTGTTAACCCTTTGGCTGACCTAGCTCAGACATAGTAAATTGTCCCCAAAAACACACTAGGTTGACTGGGTCGACCCTATACAACCAATGTTCTTGGGATGATTTAGGGTAAGATCCACCTATATATAAGCTCATTTCCTACCATTTCATAAGAAAAGAATATTAGAAAATAAGTATGAGTGAACATCTACTTATTGACCATTCTACTTGAGGAATAAATCTTAGGGTTCCATACTTTCTTTGGAGATATGGATTTTATCTTGTGGAGAATTCTTTTGGATACTTAGATAGGTTGTGTAGCCTAAAACTAATTTATCTTGGTTATCCTTACATACCATAATAATCTCTTGTAAATCACCTTGGCTAAGGGAGAGATTGAGGATTGGTGGATTTGTCTTCAAAGGTAACTATTCCTAACTTTATTTCTACTTTGTAAGAGTAGATATATAATGATTTTGTATTCTTCTCCCATGTATTATGATTCCATATACATTGATGTGAGTATATGTCTTTTAATACATGTTTAGTTTAGTTATTTATTTTATTACTTTCTAACCCCCACTTTGTACCACAAGCTTTGGTGTGTACTAGATTAGTTTTATTTTCTTGTTATTATAATAAGATAATGTTTTAAACCTTAGGACTCCATTAGGGTTGTTATGAGATTATGTTAGACTATAGGCTTTGGAACCCTTCCTATCACGATGTGTTGTGACAAGTAATCCCTTAATCGAGTCTAGTGGATCCTGATATTGGTCATGTTCCTAATTAACAAGTGTATCCCTAATTATAAGTGTAGTTATGATCTATATTTTCTAAGCCAAGATTTATTTATAGACATGATGAATTTTTAATTACAACAATATCAACCTCTATAGGATGAGGGAGAGATATAAGATGACACTCCACTATATGTATACACATAATATTTTTAAATTTTATCAAATACAGATGCTTTACATCTTGTGAGAACCCATCATGACTCAATATCTTTGAGGGCATGACTTAATGGGTGCATCAAGAAAGGGGTGGGTAGACCTTTGGTGCTTCATAGGATTGTTGTCCCTTATTTCCACTTTATTCCCAATCCATTCAGCTCTTAAAACCTTTCCCTAAGCTATTTCTCCTCCCTTGCACATTCTTCTAGTCTTTTCCTCTTTTTATCCTTCTTCTCCTTATTTTACACCCTTTTTACCTATTCAATACACTAGGTCGACTTAGTTGACCTAGTGTATTCTAGGGTAACTTTAGCTCTTTTGACTTGTTTACCTTCTAGCCAACCTAACATAGATTTTAGGCATTATCCCAATAATGTACTAAGTCAACCCAGTTGACCTATCACACCTAACATGATCAAATTATTTTCATGTGAGATAATCCTATATATACAAGGTCATTTCAGTCGTTATTAAGAATATGCAGTAAATAGTTATTATTTGCTCATGCTTCTTCACAATCTACTCTTCCACCATTCTACTTGAGGAGTCTTACCTTAGGTTTCTAATTTAGAGAATCTAGTTTTGTGGATAGGTATTGGATGCTTTGGCCTAAAAAAGTGATCCTTATGAACCACAACAACCTCTTGCGAATCCCCATTAGCCAAGGGAGAGATTGAATCATGATGGGTTCACATTCATGTAAGTATATTCTAACTTTGTTCTCTTTTCTTTTAGTAGATATAAGTAGCATAAGTGTTGGCTAAAATAATATTAATCTTCATATTCTATGTATTAGGGTGTTACTCATACTTAATTTATTTTAAGTTACCTATACATATTTGATTACTTTGCATATAACCCCCCATATTGTGCCACAAGCTTTGGTGTGCACTAGATTAGTTTACTTTTCTTGTTATTAAGATAATTTACTTTCTTGTTTATAAGCATAAGTGAATATCAAATAAATGGGAATATTTTAAGGTTGTTGTGAAATTATGTTATAATGTAGGCTTTGGAACCCTTCCTAGCATTATGTGTTGTGACAATTGATACAAGTGATCCCTTAATTAGGTTTAGCAGATCCCCATATTGGTCATGATCCCACTTAACAAATGTATACCCAATCAGAAGTGTAGGTGTTCTCTATCTTATCCAATATAGGATTAATTCCTTATGAATCATGTAATTTTGATTACATACATTCTAGTGAACCTGACTTGAATCCTATCCCACCACTGGTTGGATTATTTTAACATTTCTATTTTTTGTCTCTTTTCTTGTTAGTATAACAAGTTTTCTTTCACTCATTTAATTATTTTATAATTATTTTTATCAGTTATTTCTTCTCTATTTTCATTCTTTATGTCATCACAAATAAAACACATTTTATGATTTGTAAAATGGATGAGTATAACCAAAGATATAGGAAAAACAAAATCCTTATATCTGTCTATTGTACTTGGTCAACCCTATCGACCCAATATCTTTTTCAACCTCTATTCATTGTAATAGGTCAACTTAGTACTATTTATAGACTCTTTTGCCTCTTTTTATACCTCTGTACACTGTACTAGATTGATGTGGTCAACCTAGTACAATTTTATAGTCCCTGTTTCTATGTTAGGTCGATCATGTTGACCTAGTACTATTTTTTGCCTTCTATGCTTCCTAATTTATCTTTTTTCCTTCCCTATAAGTTTGATTTAATTATTTGTTTGTCTAATTTAGTTATTTATCTCTATCTATTATTCTTATTACTTAGCATTCTTTTCATTTTATCCTCAAGCATCATATCCCCCATTATAAACTTCTTTGCTAACCTAAATCCATTTAGACACTTTATGGGGTTCTCTTTTCTTCTTATGTTTTCCTATCTCTTCTTCCTCTTTTTAACTATTGGGGCATCTTGTGATGCCCATCCACACATTACTCTATCCTTTGAGGCATCTTGTGATGCCCACCCACATATCATTTTATACTTTGGGGCATCTTGTGATGCCCATCCCTACATACACTTAATATTTGGGAAAGGGACATCTTGTGATGCCCACTCTTATTCTCCATTACATGCTACCAAACTAATTCAACTCCAAAAAACCTTTTGAGACACATAAACTTGTCTCTCACATGCTTGTCACTAATATAACCATTAAAATAGGATACATTTCCTTATTGTCATGTTTTCTATCTATATCTATCTAACTATTTTTTAGGTTACTTAAGCATGGGTCTCTCCCTCTGCAGTAGTTCCCTTTTGTTTATAAACATTTAGTCCTCCATTTTGTTATTTTGATTTCTTGATGTACCATAGTCTTCATTATCTTATTTTTCATTCTCTTTCTATTTTCTAATTTTGATTTAGCACCCCTTGGGTTGTTATTTTGTGAGTTGATTCATAAGACCATGGATAAGACCCAACATCCCTCACAAAACTACCATATTTCATCTTATTATTATTTCTCTTTTTTCTTCTTTCTAAATTTTTTTTGACATCCTTTGGGTTTTCTTTATGAGGTGCTTTATACAAAGGCTCCCTCACCTTTTGCTTTCCTCTTGCTTATTTTCACCCTTGCGGGTCTTGATTTTATGAGTTGCTTTGTAAGAATGTGGATAGGACTTGGTGCTCCTCATAAAATTACCATTCTTTTCATGTTCTTGATCCTTATTCTTATACTTTAGCTTTTACTTTTTTTTCTAAGAGCTAATTTGCAAACAATTTATGTTAGCATGTTTTTCTCTATTTCCCTCTTTCTTATGATAAGGAATCATACTTTATTATCATTGTATCCCTATTGTTTCCCTTTGTCACATTTTTTGAAATTTAAAGCAATTAAAATTATTCCATGTGTCACTCCTCTTGATTTCCCCTTTCTCTCATCTCCACATTGGATAAAACAAGTTCAAAGTCAAAATAACACTTTTATTTCACCTAGATTTATGAGACTTTTAGACCCCATGCTCTTTAAAGTTCTCTCTCTTAGTAACCTTATCCAAGAGTTTTCAAATGAAATTCATATTTAGCACCCATGTTTGGTTTTCCAAATCTGTATGTAAGAAGAATCTATAAAAATCCATCAAGAAAGTTAAAATCCAAATCATTTGAAACAAAAGGCAATGATATCTAAAAGGTAACATACAAATCTCAAAAGTCAAATTCACACCAAAATATGTGATTAAAATCACATTTCCTATCTTCAATCAAATCTCAAACTCCAAATTTGGATTCAAATAGATCCAAAGTCCTTTGGGGTGTGGTAGGCCAATAGATTAGAATAAGGGAATTCAAAAAAATCTATGGTGCTACCTACTTTCTCATGTAAGTACCTAATATTCACAGTAGACTAACAACTCTATAAGGGGCCTGAAGAATGGGGAATACATTATGGAGAGGTAGTTCTATTTTAATTTTCATGCATATAGCCTTCATGGGATGATATATATACTCCATTCATTGACCCAAGACTTGTGTAGCTAAGAGAAGTTCTTCAGATTCCATAAGGTTGAGAGTCATCTTGTTTTGACAAACCAAATTTGAGTGTCTTGAATTTGATAAAGAGTTTCTCTACCTTTATTTTTCCTTCACTCTCCCCTCCACCCATTTCATTTTCTCCCCTTGATAGACAAATTATGAATCCAAATCTATTTTCTCTTCTCCTTAAATTCCTTCTTCATTTTTTAAAAACATGCTAGCATGACTTTGTTTTAGTTTTATCTATCTTTAGATGCAAAAAAACATGTTTAAATTTTTTTGGATCATATTATTCAATTCAATCTACATTTACTAAACTTAATTTAATTTAATTTTTCCATTTATCATGATTTTGCTATCCTACTATCATGGACACTTGAGTTCACACCCTTTTTCCATTATTGAGTGAGATGTGAATTATTACTGCTCACTCATCAATGTTATTTTACCATTTTATTTTTATTTATACCATAAATTTGTCTTGCTTATCATTTTTTTTTTAACATGTATCCTTGGTTTGAATTGGTGAGTTTGCCTTTTCTTACTTTTGGTTTACTTGTTTGAGTTTTTTGGTCTTTAGTAGCCTTGGATTTTTGATTACCTGATTTACTTTTGTTTGACTTGGGCATTTGGTATAACATGGCACTTATCATCTAGCTTGCCAAATTGCCAAGCAT
The DNA here is from genome assembly GCA_037957365.1 of Torreya grandis. Classification (NCBI taxonomy): domain Eukaryota; kingdom Viridiplantae; phylum Streptophyta; class Pinopsida; order Cupressales; family Taxaceae; genus Torreya; species Torreya grandis. The sequence continues at coordinate 1,640,247 of JARHVA010001368.1, read as the reverse complement.
GTCCCATCCATATATCACCAATTATCTTGGATTCACTTGCATTTTTTTGTTTTGGCTCCTTAGTTTTATATTTTTGGGTTTGTCAAAAGTAGTCTATGTGCCCTACACAATCAAAACTAAAAACATAGCTGACAACCATCCCATAAAAAAAGGTAAGTCAAAGTACACATCAATTTTACTTTTTAGTTTTTTAATTTTATTTTTTAGATTAGTTTCCCTTTCAATCATTAACTTTTAATTATTTTATACTTTTTAAAATACTACAACTTTTTTTAGCATCAACATTGTGTGTGTCCTTATGTTCTTTCTTGAAGCACCATCCCCTATTACACCTTAGTTTCATGTGATGATATTTGAGTGGGGAATATGTATACATATAATATTTTTAACTTTTATCAAATATTGATGCTTTACATCCTGTAAGAACCCATCAATACTCAATCTCTCTAAGTGCATGCCTTAAGGGGTGCATCAGGAAAGGGGTGGGTAGAACTTTGGTGCTTTGTAGGATTATTGTCCCTTATTACCACTTTATTCCCAATCTAGTCAGCTTATAAAACCTTTCCCTATGCTATTTCTCCTCCCTTGCACATTCCTCTAGTCTTTTCATCTTTTTATCCTTCTTCTCCTTACTTTACACCCTTTTTACCTGTTCAATATACTGGGTTGACTTGGTTGACCTAGTGTATTTTGGGGTCACTTTAGATCTTTTGACTTGTTTGCCTTTCAATTGACCTAGCACAGATTTTAGGCATTAGCTCAAGAATGTACTAGGTCAACCTAGTTGACCTAGCATAGCCGACATGTTTGAATAATTTTTGGGTGAGATAATCCTATATATACAAGGTCATTTTGGTCATTATTAATAATATGTAATAAAGAGTTATTATCACTCATGCTTCTTCACAATCTACTCTTCCTCCATTCTACTTGAGGAGTCTTAGCTTAGGTTTCTTATTTGGAGAATCTAGTCTTGTGGATAGGTATTAGATGCTTTGGCCTAACAAAGTGATCCTTACAAACCAAAACAACCTCTCATGAATCCCTATTATCTAAGGGAGAGATTGAATCACAATGGGTTCACATTTAGGTAAGTATATTCTAACTTTGTTCTCCTCTATTTTAGTAGATAGAAGTAGCGCAAGTGTTGGCTTGAATAATATTACTCTTCATATTCTATGTATTAGGGTGCTACTCATACTTAATTTATTTGAAGTTCCCTATACATATTTGATTGCTTTGCATCTAACTCCTCACATTGTACCACAAGATTTGGTGTACACTAGATTATTTTACTTTTCTTATTATTAAGATAGTTTACTTTCTTATTGATTAACATAAGTGAATATCAAACCATAAAAATCTTTTAGGGTTGTTGTGTGATTGTGTTAGACTGTAGGATTTAGAACCCTTCCTATCATGATGTGTTGTGACAATTGATATAATTGATCCCCTAATTGGGTCTAGTGGATCCCCATATTGGTTATGCTCCCGCTTAACAAGTGTATATCCAATTAGAAGCGTAGGTGTGCTCTATCTTATCTAATCTAGGATTAATTCATTGTGCATCATGTAATTTTGATTGCATACACTATCCATGGGAGTAATGAAGTGAGAGACTTAGGTAAGTGTGTAAATTTTATTCTTGGTGAAAGGCCGTTATGAAACTACATTAACCATGGTGGTTGTTTTATTTTTAGGCTTAGGAGGTTTTACCTTATAACTAGGTTTGATTGTAAATTTGGCATTGAATGTAGATGTAGTTAGTGTGTTTTATACATACTTAAGTTTTTTGAATGAGAAAAGTTTCATTTCAAGGTCCCAAACAAAATGGGTCAACTCATCAATGGATTTAAACTTTTTGAAAATAATGGACTCATGTAAATGAACAAGAAAACTTTGCTTGAAGATGTATTTAAGTTCTTTGTTTGCTATTGGATTGGTAATTTTAGCCAACAAAATCTTGTACCTCAAGATATATTTATTGATAATTTCATTGGTTCCTTATTTTATTTTTGCATTTTGGGCATAGGAAACCTTTTTCATAAATTTAAAATATAAATGTGCCAAAAATTGATTTGTGATAGGTTTTAATGCTTTTATAGATTGAAAAGGTAAATCATATGTTAGTAGTGGTTCCTAAGGGACCTCAAAACATGCTAATTACATGAATAACTATTAAACTCATAGAAATGAGAGCACAAAACTACTGGTATCAAGAAAACACTATTCTATAGAGTTTCATAGAGATTCATACAGTTACAACTTACTAATTGTAAGTATTTACAACACATATGCTAATACCATTTGTATCTTAATCAGAAACATAACTCAGACTTAATATTTAAATATTATTTTTGATACCAATGAAATTATAGTAAAATTACATTAAAAAAAACATATAATCTTATGGAATGCAAATAACTCATATAGATATATTAAAATTATCTATGAGCCTATGCTCAATTACAACTTGCCATTCCATTCTTTACTCCAATACTATCTAATAATAACAATGATTAATTTAAAACACTTCAAAAAATCATACAAAACAAGTGTTAAATTACTTTTATTGAGCATAACAATAAAAATTTATAACATCAACAACCTATTACATTCCTAAAAGGGGTTACTTATACTATATTCACATCTATTTATAACACCTAGGATGTTTCTATTATAACCAAATTACAGTGCATTATCCAAGATGTTATAACAAACATATTTATGGGGTGAGTTCAAGAATAACCAAGTAAAAACTAAAGTAGAAACAAATTTGAACTAGCTAACATGTCACCTATATTCCACATGCTCTAGTGTGCACACAATCTCCCACTAACACTCTCTAAAACATAAATTATTGTCTAACCCTGAGATAAATTCATAAAAATGAAGAAATTTTTGCATAGAGAGAGAGACAAAACTAGAGATAAATTTAACAAGAGTCATATAAATCAAATGAAGCATCATTTACTAGTTTTCACTTAGTGTACACCACTTGGCTGCCCTTATGGGATTTTAACTAAATGGTATACTAGTCTACCACCCTTTCAGATTTTAAATAAACTAAAATATCTATATGGTCACCCTTTATGGTTTTTCAACCATCCTAGTTCTATGAAACTTGTAGAGGTATCTCATATCAAAAATTTAAAATTTGAGCCAAAATTTCAAAAAGGTCACTACATAATAGCTAGAAATCTTGTGGTGGAGGGGTCTAAGTGATGAGAAAGGTAGAAGGTTCTAATGTTGAGAAAAGATCACTGTAAATGGCATGATTTTTTTTGGAGACACACCAAAAATTTATTGGGTAGAATAAAGAAGGGAGTGTTGACCAATGGTGTGATCAAAGAATCAAAATCAATGAGGTCAACCTTGTATGCCTTCCAATCCAATAAGAATTATTGGATAAGGTTTAGAAGAGCACATAGGAGAGCTTGATTTGAAAGGAGATGAACTAAATGATCATCCTCAATGACATGAAAATGGGATTTGGTAGTGGACACCTTCTTATTGATATCTTATAATAGATCATTGATTTTGTCTACATGCCTATATACTTATATTGTAGCAAATCTATTTCACATTAGTTGGTTCTACCATGTCTAAAACCACTTCATAACATTATCTCATGCACTATTAGAGGATTTTAAATTTTCATCCATATGATCAAAATAGGTCATATTATCCTACATGGTTGTCTTGGATATGGATGTCCACACAAACTTAGATTAGGCACTACCCCATGTATCATCTAGGTGTTGCTTCTAGTCTAGTATGCATCATGCAATTTACATTATTTGATTTGTAGCCTTAGATACATCATGGTGATAGAACATGATTAAATAAAATATATTCTCAATTTTAGCCTTAGTATCTTGGCCATTTTCTTGGATTTGTTCAACCTTATGAATAAACAACCAATAAGTGACTAACTATGTGAGAAAAAAATGTATTTGTTATTGATCAGAAATAAGATATTTACTAATAACCTCTTTGAATAATCTAGCATATCTATCCTCAATGATTTCATTAGACTTATGTAGATGATGACATAAGATGGTATTTTCCTAGCATAATTTTTTAACTTGTGTATCCAAGGCCATAGATTTTTAGGTGATGGAATATTGAAATGTAGCTACCCCTTCAATTTATTTTACTAACATATGCTATGAAACATATAAAGAAGCCTCAGTAGTGTTGGGTAAAATTCCAAAGTGGTTATAGCCATGGTTTCCAAAGCTTACTAGAGGGAAACAATCAGAAAGTAAAATGTAGTGCACTTGGATGAAGACACTAAGACATCCCACATCCAAAGGCTCTAACTTAGTGGTGATATAGAAGGGGCCTAAGGTGGGGGTATAATGATAATTTTTAATGCTAATTTATATGCATATACTACCTCTTTTTCTATCTATATTTGGTGTGTAATGACTTGTGCTTCCTTCACCGTCACTTCTTCCTCAACTTTCCTTTTCTATGCTCTTCATTTTTATTTTGCATCTATTTAGTGACAGTCTTATATTTGGCTTCTTCTTTTTCAATATTATTCATTTGTTCTTCCTCTTTATCATTTTTCTTATTTGTCTCTTCCTCCCTTTGATTCTTCTCTTCTTGATATTTCTTCTTTTATTCTTCTTATTTCTCCCTTGTTTATTCTTCCTCAACATTTTGTTTGGTTGTGTTAGTGGTAGCTTTTAATTTATTCTCATCCTTTATAGCATTGTTTCTTCTTTGTTTTTTGTTTTATATTGGACTTATGTCATAGCTCCTTGGTATCTTACTTCTTCTTGGACTCTTTCTTTGCAACTTATCCATACAATGCCTTTATGTCATTGACTCACTTCTGATCCTTAGCTTCCTTAGGTATTTATTGCACCTAACCCTGTTATTTCTATTATTTTGCAACCTCCTCTCATCTGATTATTCCTTATTTTATATTTTATTTTCCTTCCTTAATTTGTGTTATGTGGTCCATTTTTCCTTGTTACACATAACTTATTTTTCATCTAGTGTTTATGAGTCTAATTCTATTTCCTTAGTATCTACCAATGGTTCGTCAGTTTGGGATGGTGAAGGCATTGGAGCTAACACTTGGACATTTTTATTCATAACATTAGCCTTTTTGTGACCTATCTACTATAGAATATTCTTGCTATGATTTGGTACAACTTCAAATAATGGAGAGGGTAGTAATTTAGGTGCATCTTATAGTGATTTTTATGTAGGGGCATATAGTGTTTTTGTTTCTTCCTATTCTTTAGCTACTTACTTATATCTTCTTTATGCATGTTTCCTTTGATGGAGCACCTCTAGGGAGATTTTCGGAAAGGGATATAATGGTTGAGGGTGTGATGACCTTCTATCTTCTCAACCTATAATGAAAACTTGTTGGATTTGTTGTATTTGATACTCATCAATGATAGTGTCAAAAATAATAGATGGTGGGAAAGTAGGGAGATCCACCCAAAGGTGTTTTATTAGCTAATTTTGTACCTAAATAATGCACACTACCTTCTAAAATAAATATTATTTTTCATTCTCTCCTTAGTATAGATCTCCAACCATATCATCCTTCATCATATGATATAATTCTTACTCATACATTAAAACTCATGCCATGGTGATCTTTGGCACATCTGAATCCTCCAGCCATGATGTGATATGAGTTAAACATATTAGAGGTGAAGGAGGCCTGATTCTTTCATGAACCTTTTTATTTCCATAGTCTAATGGTACTATAATAGTTAATATAGGTTTTGTAGTGGAATAAGTGGTAGTAGGGTTATCTACCCTAACTATTTGTAATGGTGTTGCTTTGTGGGCATCCAATGTCTTCTAATGAGTGACCTCCTACTTCATAGTCTCCATATCAACAAATAAAGGTAAGGATACATTAGGTAATTTAGGTAGCTCATGTATGCACATAGTGGTTCCATGTGGTAGCTTTGTCATGACCCCATGCTAGCTTGAGTATTTCATCACATTTAGTGGTATTTGAGGGTTAGAAGTCACTGACTCTACCAACTCTTTCCACCATGCAATGAAATGTTTTTGGTGTGAAAATTATCTACTCTTTGCCTAATTTTAGATGAGATTTTGGAATGTGATGTTAGACCAATTGTCTACATATATATAAATAATACCCTTTCATGATTTCCATTGCATAAATACTAAGAGAAAGACCAAAAATTAGTATTGGAATGTTTTCTTTGTAGACGTTTAAACGTACTCTCCCAATGTTCATGGCCAATTTAGATATAAGGAATGTGGGTGAATTGAAGTCTTCAACCTTGTGAATCATTCAATTATAATGTAAATGAGGCATTTTTTGGCTTCCTTCATGATTATGGTAGTTTGGCAGAACCATTTTGTAATGCATTTCACAAGAATATGAATAGGCATATCTTCATTATCTTCTAACATAACCCCATGTACACCTCTATCATACACCACTTTGATTTCTAATATAATGGGTGGGATATTCAATTTTTATATCTCAAATGACTACATTATACCATTCCCATCCCTCTAGCCATGGTAGCTTCATTCACATAAATGGTGAAATTAGGGGCAAGATAAATCTTGCCTTCATTATACCTTTTGAGAAAAAATTCCTTGATTTCATTGAAATAACTATATGTATGTAGGTAGATCAACCTCTTAACATATATATTAAAAAATAGGTGCTACTATGTGAGATATAGAGGTTGTGTGCCATATGATCCTTACTACATGAATAAGTGTTTGTATATGCTTTTTATTAAATCATAGGCCTTAGGGTCCACAAATATAGTTTGGTGTAAATTAGCACTGATGCTTATGTCTTCTTTTTGAGCTATCGTGAGTCCTTTGATTTCATTAAGTAAGACCATCATTGGTATTTGTGTCTTATTTATAAATGGTAATTTAAAAAATACTTATATTACACAAGACTCTACAAACTTTGGAATTTATCTAAGATTAAACTTGCTTAAATTTATAATGTCAAATTGTACATTATGATAATCTATTTATGGGTTTGGCATGCCTATTCAACTCCCTTTACTTGAATGTGTTGAGCTACCATTTAGTCACACACATGGGAACATTTAACTTTAATATAATTTATTATTGATTTGGCACCCACTATCTAGAGTTGGCTACCCTTGGGACTCTTTATTGACATTTGATTTGAAGTATCATCATAATTTCTTCATCCATACCTATCTATTCACTTGGAAATATCAACATACAATCTATTTTTGGGATATGTCTTGATTCATCTACTTTCTTCATCATTAATGGTTCTAAAGAACCATTATCTATTAATAAATTAAGATCTTTCCTCACGTGTCTTATTTTAGACTTAATAGCTATAAAATTTCATTCTTTTTGTTATGTCATGGCTCTACTAACCCTATCATCCATGGATTGATTGGTTTGTGATGTTGTTCCTTATTATATCTACTATGACTTCAACCAAAATTAGATAATAACCTAAATACATTACATTAACTAACATACCAAATGCACATAATAAAAATTGAAACCATAAACTAAAATGGTGCGACATAGCACCTCCTCAACTTTGTAAACCTAATTCAATTATGGTAGGGATTCAACCTAAAGATATTCACATGGCTTAGTAAAATATTTCCTTGTATATCATTCAAAAACATAGTATTAGGCTATGATATTTCATGAATAATATACAAGCCTTTCCACCTAATATTGAGCTTACCTAGGAACACACAGAACCAACTATCATACAATAATACTGATTATTCTACATGAAATTCCCTTAATGCACAATTTTTTGTCATGCCATGATTTTTGTTTGTGTTTGTGCACTTATTGTGTCTATAATAATCTATTTCATTATTCTTCCATCTCATTTAACTCTATCATTCAATTCATCAATGAATATTTGTCATACAATAGCATAATTTTGCATATGTGTAGATTGGGGATAATGCATTCTATAGGCATGATTGGCACAAATCCATAGGCAAACTAGAATGGTGTGAATCTTATAAAATGTTTGTAATGCATGTGATACTCCCATAGAATTTTAGGAAGTTAGTCCTCCTAGTTATCTTGTTGCATGTCATAGATTTTCATAATAATTTTCCCTAAAACTTTATTTGTAGCTTCTACCTAACCATTGATGTATGGATGATATGTTATACTTTTATGGTGCATAATTAATAATTCATTAGTGAGGGTCTTGATTATTTTTTAAGGAATTAGCTACCTCTGTCACTTACCCATTTAATCAAACAACTAAACCTAGTAATAATGTTTTCATACATAAACTTTGTGGTGTCTTTTGTACCACAATTGGTCGTCACAATAGCTTCTACCCACTTCATGAAATAATCCATCATAATATATATATATATATATATATATATATATATATAGCATAACTACATTTACTAGGATAATTTATTGGCCTAACAAAGTTTATCCCCCACTACTCAAATGGTTTCTACATGAATACTGACTATAATTACATTTCATCCCACTAGTTTGGCTTTGCCATATGCTGACATACATCACACTATTTTTCAACTTGAAGTGCATCTTGGAAAAAGTGGGGCCATGATAAACTACTCTATATAATCTTTCTTATAGTAGCATCACCTACGACATGACCCCTAATTATTCCTTGGTGTGTATCTTTGAGTAATTATGGTCATTCATGTTCCAAAACTACTTTGCATAGAACTTCATCCTTTCTCAAATGATATGTAAATCCATTTATGGTGGTATATGGCAAGGCTCATGTGATTAATTAATTATTTTCTCTTTGGGAATATCCCTGACTCCAAAAAATGGGTGATTTCCTCCAAGTGTTCTAGAATGGTAGATGTTTAGAAAAGATATGCATCTGGAGATTCATCTTGAATTTATTCTAGTTCCTCACCATTGTACATTCTGCTTAGATAGTCTAGTCCTACATTCTCCCATCTAGGTTTAACATTTATGAATAACTATAATTCCTAAAATAAAATCAACCATCTATAAATTCTTCCTCTAAGAATAGGCTTATTGATAAGGTATTGCAGTGCTTGATGATTTATGAATAACTCAAATGGTGTCTCCAATAGCTAGTGTCTAAACTTTTTTAGTGTGAACACCATTTATAAAGCTTCCCAATCTATTTTAGTGTAGTTATTTTCTACAATTGACAATTTTTTCTTGTGAAATGGATGGGGTGGTCCACTCCTCACTCTTATGGATACACTAACACAATTCCCACTATTATTCCCAAGGTATATACATGAGAATGAAAAGGCTTACTCCAATTTAGAAAGATTAGTATTAGTGAAGTAACCAGTCTTTGTTTTAGATTAATGAATTCCTCTTGATAGTCCTCTATTTATAGGATCTATGTTCCCTTGCATAGTATCTTTTCCAAAGGTGCAAAAATAGGTGCATACCCTTTTATAAATTTTTTTATAATATCCAATGTGGCCCAAGAAATATATTACATATGTTTATATTTTTGGTAATGACATCCTAAAAATAACTATGATTTTGGCTTGATCCACAATAATTCCTTTACTACATACTACATGTCCCAACAAAACCCTGAAGGGTGTAAAAAACAAACATTTATTTAAATTTAGGGAAATTTGTAGTACCATGTATCTCTCTATCATTAATATAAGTTTGGATAGTTGATTTATAAATAGTGGAAACACTACCAAATCATCTGATTAGACTTATAATAAGTCATGGATAAATTCCTTGAATGTAGTCATGACAGCTCTAGATAAAACTGCATGTGTGTTCTTCAATCTGAAAAGCATCACCTTGTAAGCAAACAAGCCTCATTTTTTGGTAAAGGTGGTTTTAGATATATCCTATTATGATATTGGTATCTAATGATAGATATTAAATCCATTTATGAATGAGTATACCTTATGTCCTTTGACAGTCTCTATCACTTCATTAGTGAATGGTATTGGGATGGGTCCATTGACACAAGCATTATTTAGACTATGATAATCCCCATAGACTCAGATTTTTCTCATATTATTTGTATAAACTATCATTGGAATTCACCAATCATATTTATCTATCTATAAGATGATTCATACATCCTTCATGCACTCTATCTTAGCTTTGATCATCAACTTCATGTTGGGTTTAGGTGGTACGGTCTTTTATTAATAGGTCATGCACACTCCTTCAGTTTGATGTGCATTTATCCTAGGAAGGGATCTATACCCTTGAAATTTTAAAACTTTTTAAGGAGAAAATCTTGATAGTCCCTTAAAATTTACATGAATTTTGAGATGTCTACTTGGGTCTAATAATCCCTTATGTGTGCCATTTTTGGAGTGTCCTTTATGCCAATGTTTCCAACATATTATTTCAGAGGTTATTGATAACTTTTTCACTCATATTAAAGAATGTAGTTACTTAATGTCCATTTTTCTTCCCTCTATAGTGCATTAATGTTTCATAGTCTATCTCTTCAGTCTAGCCTATGATTAGCTCTAGCAATTACTCAACTTCTCTTTCTGCTATAAATAGGTTTGCAAGATCCACATCCTCTTTAATTTCTAAGTTAGATGTAGACTCATCCTATTCTTGTATTGGATGAAATGGGTGAACCCTATATAATTATTTTATCTTCACCTACTAATATATTTTTAGGGAATCATTTAGGTCATAGGCTATCTTTTGTTGTGGAGTAGACTCCATTAGACTATTTATATCTTCAACCCACCCATGGCATAAAAACACTTTTACCTTTTGTAATACTTGATTCTCTAGTGGGTTATCACTTTTAAAGGCAAATTATTTAATGAAATAAATTTAGAACTACATCCAATTATTCATTTCTCTCTGGTATTCTTAGTGTATATACCACATATTTGGAAGAACACTTAGAGTATACTTAAAACAATGTACCCAATACTTGGAAGCCACACCTTTAAATCCCAAACTTCAATGAACCTATAGATATGAAGCTATAGACACTCTCCCTCTTATAATATCATCTATTCTCTTCTAAATCCCTTTGGAAAATGGAATTGAGCTATCATCATTTTGCACACTTCTTCCCAATCTAGTGTCTTATCTTGATGAACTGACCACCAGTTCATAGTGATTCCTTTTGGTGCATAGTTTAGCATGCTAATCATTTGATCAATGTCTGACACATTTTTTTGAATCATAAAATGAACTAGACGATATATTGAGTTTTAAAATATTATGGTATTTGATGCTTAGTTATGAAGACCATCCATAGAGGTCATATTTCATGGTCTCCTTTTACCTAGTTCAATAGGTGGATATCTAAGTCATAATTGATAGGAGATTGTATATGAGTGTAGCATGCCTTTTGGAGTATGGTCAACATAATAATTATAGGTGCAGCCTTTTGATATATAAAATCTAGTTCAGAATGGGTTGGGAACATTACTAACATAGATCATGCATCTATCCTATCTAGTTGAAGTATATATGTATGATATAGAATTGACTTTTATCTAGTTTGCATAGTTTGGTATGATAGTTTTTCACTTCACAAATATTTTATTAAATTTTTGGAACTATCTTACAAAAAATTTCATTTCATCCTTTGTAATGCCTACATTTTCAATTATGCATTAAATTTCATCTAGCTATTTCCTATAAGACAGTATGGTGAATCTAGTTCTTTATGGATTAAAAAAAGTTTAGGATTTACTTTGTTTAGTTTGATCACAATGATCTTGTCATCTTGATGAGACTCCAAATGGTCTATTACTATGTTTATTATCATTTAGACATCATAGGCCTACTTCTTTCCAGTTAGTGTAGGGTAACGTATGGCTATTTTATTCATATCAATGACTTCAAAGTCTCCACATAGGCTTAGGTATATGATTTTGATATCTACATTCTCTAATCACCTAAGAGGTTCCACTCTCCTATAATCCATAATACTAATGTTAACTAAACTGTATCTTAATGTAGGTCTTCAAATTACTTCCCATGTCAATCTAGGAATCATGTTTTTTTTGCTATCAAAGTCAAAGACAACATTTGGTATTTCATACCTAACTATTTTGATGCCCATCCTAGCATCAATATCCCAAGGTATTTTAATTTGACATACCAAACCAATTTTTTCATTCTCTACTAACCTTTCTACACACACTCTAGTAGATTTTTGAGTAGGTTGGATGTGTTATACGATATATACTTATTTTGTATGATATTAAGTAGTTTAAGTAGATATATAAATGCAGTCATAACTCCATATTAACACATAATGTGCACAATTTGTCCTACATCTATGTGTTAATGGTGGCATGATCTACCTTTGTAGTCCCCTATTACTAGATTATTTTAAAGATCTATGAATCTTCTCTCATTATTCCTTTCTTAGTAGTAGGTTTAAGATACTTATCTTGGAAACCTTATTTATGTTATGATCCTAACACATTTTAATAAGAGGTAGTCATTATTTTACATGATGTTTTCATTTCACTACTTGCATAACAACATCTTCTCATGTATTTTCATTTATTAGGTTAACATTCTGCATTGGATTGTATTCATTTTATTTCTCCAAGATTAGATAATCTTCAATGTCATGGTTATCTAAAACTCAATAATAAGCACAGTTGGCTTACCACTAAGGATTTGAGGGATATTTACTATATACATGGTTAAATTATCCACACAGATAGCACTGAATAGGTTATTTTTGTGAACCATTTCCCCTTGTTCTCTTCACACCTCCTTGGTAGCCTCCCTTATATCCACCTCTTCCTCTATTAGCTTGGAATACTTGATTATAAGACTACTTTGGTCCAAAATCCATAGGATTTAGTTGGTAATTTCATGTTTGTGTTTATTATACCCCTACATATACACCATATTGGGGTTGTGATGATTATAGTGCCCAAATAAGATATTGTAGCTGTAGAATCACCATATTATAATAATTCCAATTCTAGATAGGAGGTGTCCAATTATAAATAGGAGGATTATAGCTAGGCCTTTATACATGTTGATAAGTTGGTACCTTTGGCACCCATGGTGTAACATCAAGAGTGGTACCTGTCCTATTAACTTTATAAAGCATATTAGCTTGATTCACAAAAATAATTTGCTTTATAGCCACCACAAAGACAATTTTGGTGATGTATTAGTATAGTTCTTGAAAATATCTATAGTTATTTTCATCATGATTATGTGTTTTACAAAAGTTACAGTATAATGTATGTAGATTCTTCACATAATGCTATAGAAGGTGACACTGAGATGTCACATGTCCCACTATATTATGTATATCACATAACTTAGTTTTTACTCAAGGGCACACATTTTTATGGTGTCCATATTTACCAAAATCCATATACTATAGATTAGATCTAAGTCTTTTTATTTCATCTTGTTGTTATTCTAACCATTTTATGAGAACTTAAATTTGAGGATGAAGCTTTTTCCATAGTCTTCAATTTGATCTACACAAATTATGACTATTATTGCCTTTGATTTTGTAGTGATTTATGTTTTAATAATGACAAACCTTATTTTTGGTCATAGACCTTCTATGAACTAGGTAGCTTTATCCTTATCTTCCAAGATAAATTTGACTTTCTTCATTACATCAGAGAAAATCTCTTTTATTCCTTGTCAAATTTCCTTGAGGTCTTGTATGGTTTGGTTTAGACTTTTCTTTATTTTAAACTCTGTAATAAGCCAATTATTCATATCCTATAGACTCACTCAGGATGTGTCCTTGTGAAATATAAACTCTAAGGCTCATCCTTGATAAGTCACCAATCAATTTACATTTCTTCATTGCATCATCATTGATACCTTTGGATTACCATTTCTATCATGAAACCTTATGCTTCATGGTTATAGTCTTTATCTATATCTTCCCTTATTTTGATATGGACTTCTTAATTCACTAGACCTCACCACTCATCATCTTCCAAATCTTGTATGAGACTCTTACTACATTGAAAAAAATGGGTTGGGGGGATGTGTATTCCCATGGTAAATAATCAGTACCTCTATCCACATCATTTTTGAAGCTTGAAACTACTATTCTCTACAACTTCCTCTATATTCCTTAAGTAATAAATTTGGTTCCTAAATATGGAATAATTTTTTATATAAATATGATGTATAACTACTTTAAACTTGATCTACTTTTACACTACTAGCTTCATGTTCTCTTCTTTCTTCTTTCCTTTTCATCTCTCCTCTACTCATTTGGAGCACACTCTCCTTGCTCCTTCTCACATCTCACTTTTCTTCCCTTTGTTTTTCCTCACTCTTTTATCCTACTCTACTACTCCTCTTATTCCTAATCATAGGTACATAAGTATTTCTCAAGAGATTCCACCTCTTCTATTGTTGTAGTTCACACTCTAATTTTAGGTTTTTTTTCATTATTGCTCCTATTCCCTCCATTATAACCTCAAATTCAATATTTATCTGCATAGTATTTCACCATTGAACCGTTTGTCACACATATCCCTATGATGATCAAAGAAACTAATACATTTTAAAAGGATCATGTACCATTGATTTTTCCTTATCCAACATCTTAATTAGTGTAGCGAGTCACTACAAAATTTTTCCTCGTATCCCTTACACATACAAATACTTTGCTACTTTAAATGCTATGTATACTTGTATTATGAACTCTATAATATATCCATCAATGGTTGTGTTTAACCAATTATCTATCACACAAGTCCATGTATTATCCAATGTTTAAAGTTGTTCTATTTTCTCCTTAGTCTATACAATGTCAATTATCATTCTAGATTCAAAGTAATGATATTTAAGATGAGCCAACTAATTAGCTAACAATCTAGGTAGTTCATACCATAATATTTCATATATTTCACCTTAAATTTTCTCTTTTATGATTTGTCATTCATAACAACTTATTCTCTATGATTATTTTTCTTTGAACTTGGTGATTTTTTGGTCTAACCAACGTTCCACATCTCTTTGTCTAGGTAACTACCTAGCATACCTACAAATAGTGAGTTCCATGCTCATTAACCATTATTAACAATGGTTCTTGAGGAACCTCAAAACATGATAATTTTGGGAATATCTATTAGACTCACAAAAATAAGAGTTAATAACTACTAGTATCAAGAAAACACTATTCTAGAGAGTTTTGTAGATATTCATATGGGTACAACTTATCAACTATAAGTATTTATGACACATATGCTAAAACCATTCATATCTTAATCATAAACATAACTCAGACTTAATATTTAAAATTTATTTGTGATACCAAATGGAATTATATAGAAATTACATCAAACAAATACATAATCTCATAAGATGCAAATAACTCATACAAATATATTAGAATTTTTTGCAAGCCTACACTCAATTATAACTTGTCATTACTTTCCTTACTCAAATACTATCTAATAAGAACAATGATTAATTTAAAACCATTCAACAGTTCCTACATAACAATTTCTAAATTACTCTTATTTATCATAACATTAAAAAATTCTAACATTAATAACCTATTACAATCCCAAAAGGGGTTACTTATACTATATTCATGGCTATTTGTAACCTCTAAGTTATTTTTCTCACGAACAACTTCTAGTTTATTATCTGAGTTGTTTCAACAAACATATATCTAGGGCGAGTCTAAGAATAAAAAAAGAAACAAACTATAACCAATTGTGAACTAGTTGACATGTCACCTATATTCCATGTGTTGTAGTGTGCACATAATATCTCACTAACATCATTGAACCACCTCAAATAATAATACTTGAGGCTCCTTGGAAATAAATTGGTCAAATTTTATAGTTAGAAGTGTAATCAAGACATGCTACATATAAAGATCAAAGATGTTGCTCAGGATCACCCTTGACATAATAAAATGGGAAATTAGGTGAAACAAAACTAATTGGAAAAGGGTGAAAATATATCTCAATTACAAGAGGTCTATGCAACACATATTAGGAATCAATAATATGAGGAGAGCTTAAATATTTTTGTTCAATGTTTTTAAATTTTTTGTCCAAAGAATTTATAACTTGAAGGAGTGTTTGAATTGTAGACCCATTGGGGTTTAAATTAGCAAGTTGAGTAGTCACCAATGGAAAAGTGAACATGGGTTGTGTAGTAATAGGCATTGAAACCAATATTTGAGTTGAAACATTTGATATCCCCATGATAGATGTAGAAATAGTATTTTTAAGAAACAAAGGTTGAAATACAAATCATGTTCCCCCATTATAAGTATTAGGTTGTAATGTGTTCAAGGGAAGGGTTGATATATGGGGATGAACCATAGCTCTAATATCATGATCAATAGATGGAATTGATTGGTCATGTATGCTTTTTTATATTTTAGTTAAAAATATTATTTTTATGATTTCATCAAGATATTCAAGTTTTTAATTAATATGCTCATGAAACAAGGAAATAACTTGCACTAGATAATGCTCTATTTATTCATGTTCATTAGTTTCATTGAATTCATGGTTTTCATTTTTATAAAGTTATTCTATGATAAGCTCATCAATATGTTTTTCATTCTCAACATTGGTATCATCATGATCCATAAGATTAGGTCCCTAATTAGTTTGAGACATCTTAGGTGGTAGGAGGGGAGGCTCAATGTGTTCAATAGGTACACCTCTCAATCTAGGGCTACACCTAGTTTGCATGCAAAATAATATAATCAAGAAATGGAAAATTACAATAATATGAAACCCTAACTTCCTAAAAACCTTAAGAATAAAAATGTGTACATCCATATGAATTAGGTTCACTAAATGTTTAACCCTAAAAATCTAAATGTGGGGGATATAAGGTTAACAGTATAGAAATGAATAAGCACAAGGGTGCTAAACAAATCTATAGTAGGCCAATTAATTTCAAAACTTAGATATAACATATACTAAATTTATTATATTGAGATATGATAAAAATGGAAAGTAAAACTATGATAGATATGGAAATGATAATGAAAACAAGGTACTTAAATAGTTTTGATGCTAATAAAAATATGAATCTAGAACAAGCAATAAGAAGATTAAATGAGTGTTCTGAAATAGTCATTAAATTTTAGATTGTGTGCCTTTGTAGCCTCAAATAATTATGATAGCCTTGGATGGTTGTGTATATTCTAGTGTTTAGGTTAGATGTAGGTGTTCTATATATAATCCCTACTATAATAGGTTTTGACCACCTAGAGGCTTTTGGGTTTTACATCATCTTAACTTTGGTGCATTTAGTTCTGGGTTAGGATTGTCGCTCCTTGTCAAATAGTAAAACCCTAGTTCTTCCTCATAGTGGCTAAGCAAAAAATTGGTTAGTGGGTAGATAGTTTCAAGATATCCAAAATATGCCTTTATAAATAAGTGCCACATATGTATCCAATACTCCAAAGAGGGCCTTAGACTTATGTAACTATCCCCTATGTATTAGATTGTGTTTGAATCATGAAATATGTGGAAAGTAAGTACAACAATGACCTAGCTTGTAACTTGTAAAATTAGACTCTTGGGATACTCCTTCAGTACTTCAGACCTATGTATGTGTTATTGCTATGACTGATAGAAATGGGTGAAAATAGGGAAGCTTTCCTATATTGAGTGCTCAATTGAATGATTTTGATAATTTACCTTGGTTTATGTTAGTTGAGGAATAAATGAGGTTTGATCTTGTATTTATAGAAATCCCTTTGGATAAATAACTCACATTAGATCACTTAGACTAACCATTAGGATACATTTCATTTGTAAATTAGATGAATTTAGGGTGTAAGACACATGCATCAGAGTAGGACACGTATATTGGAGTAAGACACCTATATTGATGTAGGTGTTTATTTGGGATGTAAGTGTCCATGGAGTAGGAAAATATGTGCATGCTCATAACTTGTAAAGGCATAAGATAAATAGGTTTTAAAATTTTTGGCAAAGATATAAGGCATGGTTCATCAACATAAGACTAGTTAGGCAAAGAGATAGGCAAAGGGACACAAGAGAGATTAGATGTGAGACTTTCAGAAGCAAGAAAGGTCTAATCCTGAGAGAACATCCAAGGTATGAGTTTTTGAAGTGTACAAGGATGAGGTGATATATACTTCATAAATATTTTTTACACATCCATCCAAGTGTATTCACCCATAACATCTACATTGAAAATATAAAACAAGTTAGACAATCTCAAATATGCATAAATCCAACACTAAAAGATATGGTCAAAATTGAAATAAAAAAACTATTACAAGTAGGATTCATATATCTAATATCAGATATTCAGTAGGTCTTGACACTAGTAATATTACCTAAAAAAATGAAAAATGGATAATATGTATGGATTACAGGTAACTTAACAAAGTAATCATGAAAGACTCTTTTCCTTTGCCATTTGTAAACCAAGTTTTAAACAATCTAGTCGGAAAGAAGTATTTTTCCTCCTTAGATGGATTCAAAGGGTATAATCAAATAAGAGTAGATCTTAAAGGCTAGGATAAAACCAATTTAACATGTCCTTGAGGGATGTTTACATACAAAGTTTTAGCCTTTGGCTTATGTAATGCACTATCCACCTTTCAAAGAACAACCTTTGTTGTATTTATTGAGCTTAATAATGAGTGTGTTGAAGAATACATGGATGATTTTATAGTGCATGGGGACTCTTTTGATGAATCCTTAACCAATATAGATAAAGTGTTGACCAAGTGTGAATAACACTAGTTATCCCTAAGTCATGAAAAATATTTGATGATGGTAGATCAAGGAATTTTCCTAAGTCATCATATCTTAGGCCAAGGAGTACAAATTATCCCTAAAAAATATTGAAGTCATTTCATAATTGTGTTCACCCAAAATCCTAAATTATATAAAAATATTTCTAGGTCATGTAGGATATTATGGTCATTTTATTGAGGATTTTATTAATAGTTTAGCACCTATGTTTTCCTTAATCACCAAGGATAATGGATTTTTATGGATTGGCAAATTTCAGCAAACTTTTGAGACAATAAAATAAAAGTAAAATTTTTCTCTAATGTTGAGAGGTCCCACTTGGGAGCAAGCATTTCACATACACACATATGCCTCTAACAATTTTATGGGGATGATTCTTAGGTATAAATATGAATAAGGTAATATGTATGATATCTATTACATTATTAATAATTTAACTCCTACTGAGAGAAATTATACAAATACTAAAAATGAGTTCCTTGATTTCATTTATGATATGAAAAATTATGTCACTACATTATTGGATATAAAATATTCATTTCCATGGATCACTCATCCATAATATATTTGATGAATAAGCCAGTGATAGGGGGCATGATCATCAGATGGTTACTAATTGTTGATAATTTTAACCTTACAGGTCAAATTGTCACCCCTATCATTTGAAACTTTGCATGTCATGCTATTTTGTCTCATTAATTATTATTTTAGTATTAAAAATTCCTTAAAGTGATCATTAGAAACCTTGATTATAATGTCTTAATATTGAATAGGTGATTTAAAGTCTCATCCTTTATTTGTCTTATGCTTGTTTAGTCATTTCTTAGCCTTTCTAAGCCATTTTCCATGGTGAGAAGAGTATAAAGTGTTTTTATAGTGTAATATAATGTTTTAAGGTAATTAAATTCCTAAAATATGAATAATTAGTCTTATCACATTCTATACTAACTTCATGACTCGTTTCTATGCAATTCTGACCATTTTGTGCCATCTAGAGAAGGTTTTATAAGTATTTGATGACATATGATAAGTAAGAATCTCAATTTAATATTCATTCACCTTATAAAACATATTAAATACCCATTAATACATTTTACATCATTTAAATCAAATATCCTTAGTAATTTGGCCTTTTTAGTGTAAAAATAGGCCTTTTTGAGGCATTCATACTAGTTTTTAGAGGATTTTTGTGAGAAAACAATATTATAGGCTTCATTTAGTCCTCATAGGGTAATATAAGTGGTTTATATGATGTTTTAGGTGAAAAATTAAAAAAACCCACTTGCTTTTAAATTGACCTTTTTTCAGCTCTAGAAGGGCAGTTTTCAAATGCTCAGTATGAAAAGTGGAGAGAGAGAGAGAGTTAGGATATGAAAATTTGGAAATATTTAGGGGTATGAGTGATGTTAAAATTAGTTTAATTTTTTAATGTATTAGTGGCTTCATATTTATGAATAATCACTAAGAGTGATAGCAAGTCACAATAGCTTATGCACCTGAGAGGGGTCTATTGTTAGACCTATTTTTCAATCTCTAGAAATGATGAAGATTAATGGTTTTAAGGGATTATTTTTGGGTAATTAATATCCTTTTAATCTTATTTTTTCTAATAACTCCTTCCATGAAATTGATTATAGCATAAAACCATGTTTCCTTCTCTATCTTTTTGAATGGTCTTTTGGGTCAGTTTTGGAGCAAAACCTAAGTTATTAATAAAATGGTTTCATATAAGAGGTTATAAAATAAATATATAATTCATGAAACACCTTTTTTATCCAATTAAGAGTTCATAGGTCTCCATTTTGAGTGGATCTCCTTTGAGAGGGTTTAAGCTGAGTTTGTTTCTTCAACAAGGTACAAATGTATTTGATGAGGTTGATTAAGTTTTCAATAGGTTATGAGGTGATGTTAGATAAAATAAAATACCTCCAAACATTCTCTCATAGATTAGGGTGATTCAATAAACTCTAACAAGATAAAGTTATCATTGTAAAGCCTTGAATAGGACTTGAAGAACACTAAAATGCCATCTACAGGCCACCCATAGGAGATTGAGCATGTTGAATGAAGTTTTGAACTAGTTTGAACTTATTCCAAGGTTTTAAAGATCCATTTGGAGACTTTAAAGAGGTGCATATTTTATGAAAGTCTCATTCAAGGTGCACACTACCCATATGTCATACTCATTGTCCTACATCTTGCAATTACACCTATAGGTATGCCTCACAAAAGTTTGAAAGGGATACATATAGATGTTCAAACATGTTTGAGACCTTCCATTAAGGTCCTATATTGATGAAGGTACCAAAACAACCATGGTGAAGCTATTAAGAAGCACTAGGCTTGAGGAACCATGTTCAAGTTGAAGAGCTGAGCTTTAGATATTAAGTTTCCCTAAGATTTCCAAAATAGGGTCTGGGTCACTTTTGAGGCTATCATATAATAGTGTAACATGGAGTATGGAATATAAATGATCCTATCATGTATTCCTCATGTAGGATATATTTATTGACCGAAGAAAGAGGGTGTTGGACTCTAATAAGTGATGGAAAGGAGACCTCCATTATAGTCAATCCTTCTCTATAGCTTTTTAGTGATATCTATAGTATTTTGAGTCTTTAATGGCTTCAAGTGATTTAAGGCATCATGGAGATATGGTCCACATACAAATGGATTAATTTATATGAATATGAACTAGTGACTCAATTAATACATTAAAAATGGTTGGAGTACAAATTTATTGACCTACATGATAACCTATAGGTCCCCTTTTTGGCCCAAAAAGTACACCTACAATGTTCTTTAGGATTAGTTGATTTCATAGTCTCATAAAGTAATCAAGAAAGAAAAAGAGCTTATTATTTTCATAGGTTTATAGAAACATGGTGACATATGAGGTTATAAAAAAAATATAGGGTTATAAAATCCAACCACCAAGACACCTTAAGGTCACTACCATGTTCCTCCTTTGTCCATATAGAGGTGACACACATTCAGTCTCATAAGGTCTTAACAGAGTTATAAAATAGTTTGCAAAGTGGGAGATTTGAAAGTGTAACTAATAGTCCTAGTTGGTAAATATTTATTTTCAAATGGGAGGTGTGATTAAGGTCATGATGGAATTTTAAGAAGATTAATGAAATTTCAAGGAACCTACAGTAAGCACCTCCATCTATAGCCACAAGTGAAAGTATAGTCAATAGTCCAAGTTGCCTATAAGTATGGATGCTTACTTATTAAGATTTTTGTGATAAAAGTTGGGTTAAATATGAAATTAGATGGTCAATGAGAATAAATTATGAGGTCAATTATAATTAAATTAGTGCTATAAAAGGAGGCAAACCTTGATTTTTAGTTTTTACAATGAGGAATATCCAATTATAGGTTACTTCAAGAAGTATTGACTTCATGGTCCTAGAGTGATCAAGGTAGAGTAAGTTTGTGTTAGGTTTAAACTTGATAACATCTAATTTTATTAACCACTATAGAGGTTAAATTGATATCAACATGGTTCTAGGCTCATGATAAATAGTCATCTATGCTCATATAATCAACTATAAGTCTGTTGTAGATAATTTTTCATTGTCTAAGAAGGATCAAGAGAAGGTTATTGGTTTTAAAGACACTTTGGGTTATTATGACTCATTTGATCTCAATATACTATAGTATCATCAAGGTAACTATTAAAATAGGTTTTAAACCTCATTTCTTAGTCAAATTCCTTAGGCACCTATAATTAACATGTACATGAAGGTTAAATAGTAGCATTGAGTATTGGTCTATATATGCTATCGAGATGTTAAGACTGACACTCCAAGTTAGAATGAGGAACAAAAATTTCATGAATATGAAATAGTAATTCACTATATGGTCATAAAGAGTCTAAATTTTTATGTATTAACTCACTTAAAAGACACCTACAGTCAAACAAAAAGGTCTTATAGTACTATATTTACTTATAGTCAACATATGAATGGATGATAAGGTAAGTTGTGGGTTATTGTTTTGAAGTAATTGGTGATATGATTAATTCATAGAGACTTCCTCAAGAAATTCATGTAATCTAAATCTCCAATCACTCACATAAAGCATATCATATCACCATGCAATAGTCTAAGAGTGTTAATAGAACCTACAACCAACCTTGGAGATACTATAGTAGGGTCTTAAGAGACATCAAGTGAATTGGTAAAAACATGGAATTTTCACATAAACATAGACATATTAATCTTAATTAGTGTTTAATGGTGATGTGAATCACATATACTACAAGTTTTAAGCATCACACAAGTCATCGCCATCTAAATAGTGCTATCTTTAAAACCTAGTAGATTTTGGGATGATAGACATGTTTAAATGGATCCTCAAGAAATTGACACACCACCTTATGATATTATAGTAGTAAATAAATATATCTTAGAGGGTTATAACACATTACATGTAGTCCATACACAAAAGCCTACATAGTCAACATTCTAAAGGCTTGTCTTAAAGAAAATGATAGATTAAAGATGCTAGAAAGATGATCTAGACATTATATTTTGTATAGAGGGTCCTCATGACCCAATTAATAACCTCATAATATCCTTTTATTTGAGATTATAATTTAATTTCCCTCTATTTTATCTCAAATAGAGAGCACTCCCAGATACACAAAACCTTGCAAGCTTAGTAGGATATGATGAAAGAGTGTGTTGGGGGATGTTGGATCATTGAATAAGGATGTATAGAGCTGTTAAATATATCATAAAATAATGATGAAAGTATCACATGGGTCTGGAAAAATTCAAGGTATCCCAAACCTACAAGTATGCAATCAAAGCCTACTAGGCCTAGTTTAGGCATAATACCTAAAATAGGGTGTTTTCCACTTCAGATACTAACTAATCACTCCAAAGTATTGGTACATGTTTGAATAAAGGAATGAGGTGTGATATAACCTTAAAATTTTAATAAAATTCATATATAATCCATTTTTTGGCTCAAGAGCATGATAGGGTGCACAAAATGTGAAAAGAACTCAAGAGGCCAAGTTTGGATGCTCACACTAGCATGGAGGCTTAGAATGGGACCTTGAGATGCTTGAAAAATCATGGAGTATTAACATGGGACCTCAAGGATATTTTGGATGTTATTGGAGGTCTTGAACTTGTGTTTTGTGGATTTTTTTCATAGGTTAGATGTCATAATTTTATGAACAATCCTTAAGGGGCAAAACTACCTAAAACCCTAATTTGGACTAGTTTTCAAATATTGATTTGGAAAAATAATAAAATTATATATTTTATTCCTAAAAAATATCATATTTTTTATTATAATATCATAGGGTCCTTCACATGCATTTTCTATGTACCTTCATTTGTATGGAGTAGTACAAAAACTATACTTTTTCATGTTTTTGAGCTAAAAAAGAGGTTCTAAAGAGTAAAAAAAGATGATAATAAATAGGAGATGTGGATTGAGACTTTTTTAACTTATAAAATCTCAAAAATATATAATAAATCATTAAAATATGCCAAAACCATTTAATCCTTTTGGGATAGTCAGAAAATACTTCAAAAAGGCTAGCTTTCCAATGGCCATTTCATGGTTCTTGTACCTCCACAATGTTTCAAACCACCAAAATTGACATAAAAAATTATGAAAACATTGGTAAAGTGAATAAAATGTTTTTGGTGATTTTTACATGTGTGATGGGTTTTAGGATCAAGTTTTCCACCTTCTAGGCCTAAGAGGGCTAATTAGGCCTACTTTCGCAGAAAGAAGGTGCTAGAAAACATTTCTACACTTGGAGTTTGGAAAAAAAAAATTGTGTGGAGATGTAAAAGGATAGAGGGTGTATAAAAATGTGATAAATTTCCAAAATATATCTCCAAATTATCCTAGACAAGGATATTTTCATAAAAAAGGCTACAAGGAATTCATAGGAAATGCATTGTTTGTATGTCTTGTTAACTATTTTATGGATAAAATTGCCTTGTACTAGGTCTATAATTATATTTATAATTAATCCATGGAATAAATATGAAAAATTTAATCCAAAATTGAATAAAATACAACCTTTGCCTTCTACGCTTAGTGAAAAATGAGATTTTCAAGGAGTGAAGGAAGGAAACATTGTATAAATTATTCATATAAGCTTTGTCAAGGTTAATATACATTTTAAATGAAATATATGAATATATAAAAAGTTAATTAATGTTTGGGGAAGGTTTAAAAAGTCTTAAAAGGTCTCCAAATTCTAAAAGAACTCTTCCTCCTTCCTACACTATCTTTGGGGAATAAGTCAAACTTGGCTTGAAAAGTCTTTAGGAGTCTAATAAAGTTAGAACAATATTATGAAAGATTTTAGGGGTTTTAATAATACTTTTTATATTAATTAAAGACATATTTTTAATAGGGATGACTTATTCACCTAGAATATAGAGCTTTGGAGCAAGGATTTAGGCACGTATGTTGGTCAAACACCACAGATCAAGGGAGAGGACTAGTTTTAGCTTTCCAATGTTTTGAAACATGAAATGCTATGCCATATTCCATAGGATAAAATAAGGATTAATCAAAAAATTATATTTTTATTTTGAATAAGGATTAAAAAAATGTTATATTTCCTAGTTTTGGGGATTTGTCTCTTTCTCTCTCTTCTCTACTATTCTCTATATGTAAGCCAATTTTTGGCATTTGAATGGATCCTTAACCTAAGTTGTGGCAAGGCCTTGCTAAAAAAAATTGTACTTGCCTATTTTGATGAATAAGATGGAATTCATACCTCCTCAATTCTTGTTCTTTTAGTATATTTTGATGTTTTGTTGATATACCATAGTGATAGTTTAGGCTTCCTCCCATATTGTCCTTTCCTATTTACCTATCTATAGGTGTTAAGATCATACCTATAGGTTTCATAGTGTGCTTAAATCATCTTGTTTATATGGAAATTGAAAATTTTCTTTATTGTATTTGAAAGACGTTGAATAGGTGGCTTAGATCATGCATCAATTCCAAGCCTCTATGTGAAACATTGATGTTTGGAGGCTATCATTTGAGAAGTGTAATAAGGTTTATATTTTTATTCATATTTGTAGTACATACAACACAAGTGACAATCATAATATTGTGTATCACCCTAGTTAAATAGGTTTTCTTTTTAGTTTCCCTTCTACCCTTTTCCATTTCAAGATGGTAGTGTAGAGTAGGGATATTAATTAATGCACAAATTGTTGCTATCCCTTAGAATCTAGAAATTAAATCCACCTATTGGGTCTCCCACAACCTAGGATTATCCCCATGTTACTTTAAATTGTGAAGGCCTAAAACTACCTTCAAAAGGGTGAAACTCTAGTAGTCAATAGTTTTTGGCATGCTTGGTGGGACACATTGGATATGGTCTTAGTGAAATTGTAATTATAGCTACATTATTCATAAGTATTTGGTGATTTCAATCTCAAGTAATTTATTTTAACAATCTAGACATAATTTACAAGTAAGTTTATTTTCATTGCATTACCCTGATGTTATTTTCATGGTTGTGTATGAAGAAAATCCTTATTCTATGATCCATTATCATCCTTATGATGAATCATACTAGCAATTTCATGATCCATATGAGCCTTTCTATGATCCTAGTTAGCCTTACCAGGAATTTTTATCAAAACTATGATGAGCCTTATCAAGTTTCTCATGATCCTTATTATCAATAGCATGCATCTTACCTTCCTTGATAACCATATTAGTTTCATGAATAGATTTTACCTTTCCTATATGGATATTATGTTGCATACTATTAGCCTTTTTCCCAAGAAATAATGGATGAGATAGAGCTCAAAATATTAGCATATGTAAGAAAAATTTATCCAACCTTTGAGTATGAGGAAGTGAGTGGTCTATTTAAAAATGTGTCCAATGATCTAGAGGAGAGGAATGAGTTGTTTAACATTGTATTGGAGAATATGGAGGCTTATGAAAGGAATAAAAGTGAGTTGAACCAGTTGTCTTAGGAACCCTCTTGTATTCCTTACAAATCTTCTTGTGCTCCTTATTCTCATGAAGTTATTAACCATGCTTAGTTTGAGCCAAGGGAGCTTCCTAGTTGGATGCAAGAGAAAAATTGTATGACTATTAAAAAGCTTATTCAAGATAATAAACCTTCATTCATTTACACTTCTTCCTTACTTGTACCTCAAGTTTAAGATGTCCATGAAGACAAAGAAATTTTAGATTTTGATGAGGTAATGGCCAAGTGGAAGGAGCAGAATGTAGAGGTTTATAAGAATTTCTCCTTCCCTCCTCTTCAAGACTCCCTAGATGATTCCATTTCCTTCATTATCCTAAAATATGATCATGATCAACCTTCTATGATTCATACTCCCTCTCAAAAAAAAAATTTCATTACACTCCCACTAACTCTCTTCTTTAGGAGGAGCCTATTATATAGATGATTGAGAAAGAGGTTGCAAATTCAAATCAAATTCTTGGAGAGTGCATAGAGGATGATTCAATTGTGTATGAGGATAGTTTATAATTGATACTTCACTTGAGGTACATGTTGAGAATGAGGTTATATCTAATTTTGGAGAAGATATCTAAAGTTTGCAAGAGAAGGATGGTCTTGATGTGGAATAACTCCATGAGATAGTACAATCTGAAGTCATAAATGAATTTGATATATCTCCACTTGAGAAATATGAAGGTGTCATTCAATATAATCCTATTTAGGTTGATCAATGTGATGAACAAGAGGATGATTGGTAGTTGTATATTGAGTGTCTATAAGAGATTGTAGATATTTATAAGGATATGTTTCCCATTGGAGAATATATTTATTCAAAGCTTGATATATAAACACATATTCAAGATCATGCTACAACTAAAAATATCCTTGAAGAGTTTGATTAACTATCAATAGATAGTAAGAAGGACAAGGTCACTCAAGGACAATGAATAGATGAGGTATCACTTGATAAGGTTGTAGTTGATAATAAATATGAAAAACATCCTAAAATACAAGATGATTTTATCTTATTAGTGACTAGTTTTCTATTTATGACTTGAGGAGATGATAAAAGAGTTGACAGGCAAAAAGAGTGGCTCATCATAGGTCATGTTCAATAAACACCTTGCTTTGCAACTTGTACCATCTCTTAGAAGGAATGAATTCATGAATTTACATTTTAATCTAGATAGATCATGATTTGTCATGGTTAGTTAGATTAGTTTGTTTTTTTTGTCCCAAATAAGTGATTTATTTGCACATTTGCTTTGTTAGTTAGTTTCCCATGTTTTGTGTGTTTCCTTACTTATTTTGGAGGAGATGATATATTATTTCAAGTAAAAAATGCCTTGAATTCATGAATCATATTGGTCACTATTATTCACAAATTTAAATTTATCTTTATGAGTCCAAAATTCATGTAAATGGTCTAGTTCTCAAGCATAGTAGGCATGCTTCTTAGTTGAGCTGCCAAAATGTTGATAATTTTGACATCATAGGTTACATTATCACCCCTATCATTCAAAACTTTAAATGTCATGCTAGTTTATCATATTGTTTAGTAGTTTGGTAATTAAAATTCCTTAAATTTTTCATTATAAACCATTATTAGTAGGTATTAATATTGATTAGGTGAGTTAAAGTCTTGTCCTTCATTTATCTTGTACTTGTCTAGTCATTTCTTGGCCTTTTTGAGCCATTTTTAGTGGTGAGAAGAGTATAAATTGTTTTTATTAATTTGATATCATTTTTCAAGGTAATTACATACCTAAAATATTAATAATTAGGTTGATCACATTTTTGACTAACTTTATGACTCATTTTTATGCAATTCTAACCATTTTGTGCCCTTCAGAGAAGGTTTTGATGGTGTATGATCAGAAAAAATCTCCATTACATATTTATTAATATTATAAAACATTTTAAATACTCAATAACACATTTCATATAATTTCAATAAGATCTCCTTAGCAATTTGGCCTTTTTAGGGCAAAAATAGGCTTTTTTGAGGTATTCAATATAGTTTCTAGAGGAATTTTATGAGAAAAGCATATAATAGGATAAATTGGGTTATGATATGGTAATATTAGTGGTATTTATGAAGTTTAGGTGAAAAAATGACAAAAGCTCACTTTGCTCCTATATCGACCTTCTTGGCAACTCTAAAAGGGCAGTTTTCAAATGCTCAGTATGGAAAAAGGAGAGAGAGAGAGAGTTAGAATATTAAAATTTGTCCATTTTTACTGGTATGATTAATATTAAAATTATTGGAATTGTTTCATGTATTGGTTGCCTCATATTTATGAACAATTGCTAAGAGTGAGAATAGGTCACTATAGCCTATGCATCTAAGAGGGGTTAGTTCTTGGACCTGTTTCTCAAGCTCAAGAAATAATGGAGAGTAATGGTTTTTATGGATTATTTTATGGATAATTAGTCTATTTTTCATCTTATTTTAATATTATAACTACTTTTAGGAAAGTATTTATAGCATAAAACCATGTTTCCTTCTCTATCTTTTTGAATGGTCTTTTGATTCAATTTTAGAGCAAAACCTAAGTTGTTTAATAATTTTTTTGATATTAATAGGTTATAAAATAAATATATAATTAATGACACACCTTTTTAATATAATTAAGAGTTCATAGGTCTCCATTTTTAGTTTATCTCCTTTGAGAGAGTTTAATTTAAGTTGGTTTCTTCAATAGGGTATAAATGCATTTGATGATCTTGATTTCAATTTTCAATAGTTTATGAGGTGATGTGAGATAACATGAAATAACTATAAAAATTATATTATAGATAAGGGTGACTCAAGACACTCTATAAAGATAAATTTATCATTTCAAAGCCTTGAATAAGACTAAAAAAACACTAAAATGCCATCTACAGGCCACCCACAAGAGACTGAGCATGTTGAATGAAGTTTTGAACTAGTTTTCACTTATTAAAAGGTTTTAAATATAAATTTTGAGATTTTGGAGAGGTATATATTTTATGTAAGGCTAATTTAAGGTGTACACTACCCATATATCATATTCACAATCCTGCATCTTGTAATTACACCTACAGGTGTGCCTCAAAAAAGTTTGAAAGGGTTTTATAGGGATTTTCAAACATGTTTGATACCTTCCATTAAGGTCTTATAGTGATGAAGGTACCATAAAAACCATGGTGAAGCTATAAATAATCACTAGGATTGAGGAACCATGTTTAATTTGAAAAACTGAGGTTTAGGGATAAGTTTCCCTAAAATCTCCAAAATAGGGCTTGGGTCACTTTTGATGCTATCATTTTATAGTGTAACATGGAGTTTGGATGCATATAAATGATCCTATCATGTATTCCTCATGTATGAGAGATTACTTGACCAAAGAAAGAGGGTGTTGGATTCTAGTAAGTAATGGTAAGGAGACCCCCATTCTAGACAATCCTTTTTTATAGCTTTTTAGTGATATCTATAGTAGTTTGTGTCTTTAATGGATTCAAGTGATTTAAGACATTATGGAAACATGGTCCACATAAAAATAGATTCCTTTGTATTAATATGAACTAATGACTTAATTAATACATTCAAAAGAGTTGGATTATAAAGTTCTTGACCTATATAAAAACCTACAAGTCCCCTTTTTGGCCAAAAGGTACACCTACAATGTTTTTAAGGATTAGTTGATTTCATAGTCTCATAGAGTAACCAAGAAAGAACAAAATCTTCTTAATTTTAAAGGTTTCAAGAAACATGGTAAAAAATGAGGTTAGAAGATTGGGAGAGGGTTACCAAATCCAACAAACATGACACCTTAAGGTCACTACCATGCTCCTCTTTTTTATATAGAGGTGACATACAATCAATCTTATAAGGTCTTAACAGTGTTCTAAAACAATTTGCAAAGTGGGAGATTTAAATTTGTAACTGATAGTCCTAGTTGGTCAATAGTTAGTTTCAAAGGGGAGGTGTGATCAAGGTCATGAGGGACTTTCAAGAATATTAAGTAACTTTCAAGGAACCTACATTAAGCACCTCCATCCATAACACAAGTGAAAGTATAGATAACAGTCCAAGTTACCTCTAAGTATGGATGCTTTCTTATTAATATTTCCATGATCAAAGTTGTCTTCAAGTTGAAGTTAGATGGAGAATGAGAAAAAATTATGAGGTCAAGTATAAGTAAATCAGTGCTAGCAAAGGAGACAAACCTTAATTTTTATTTTGTACAATGATGAATCTCCACCTATAGGTTACTTCAACAACTAGTGATTTCATGGTCCTAGAGTGATCAAGGTAGAGTAAGTTGATGTTAGGTTTAACCTTGAAGTTATCTAAGTTTTTGAACCACTATAAAGGTCAAATTCATATCAACATGGTTATAGGCTCATGATAAATAGTCATCTATGTTCATGTGATCAGTTATAGGCCTATTATAGAGAATTTTCCATTATCTAAGAAATAGCAAGAGAAGGATAGTGGGTTTAAAGGAAATTTGGGTTCTTATGACTCATTTGAGTTAAATATACTAGATTATCATCAAGGTAAGTGTTAAACTAGGTTTTCAACCTCATTTCTCAATCATATTCCTTAGGTACCTATAGTCAACTTATACATGAACATCAAATAGTAGGGTTGAGTATTGATCTATGTATGGTATTGAGATGTTAAGGCTGACACTCCAAGTTATCATGAGGAAACTAAAGTTCATGAAGATGAACTAGGAATTCACTAAATGGTCATAAGGAATCTAAAGATTCATGAATTAACTCCCTAATAAGACACCTATAGTCAAATAAAAAGCACCTACAATGGATGAAAAGGTATGTTGTTGGTCACTATTTTGAATTAATTGGTGATATGAGTAATTCATATATACTTATTTAAGGCATCCATATTCTCTAAATCTCTAATCACTCACATAAAGGATAGCATATCACCATATAATAGTCTAAGAGTGCTAATAGCACCCACATCCAGCCTTGGGGATACTATATTATGGTCTTAAGAGACATAAAGTGAATTTATAAAAACATGGAAGGTTGAAATAAACATAGACATATGAATCTTAAGTACTATTGAATGGTGATGTGAACCACATATACTAAAAGTTTCAAGCATCACACAAGTCTTCTCCAACTAAACAGTGCCATTTTTAGAACCTAAAAGAGTTTGGGATGATATAAATGTTTGAAGGGATCCTCAAAAAATTGATACACCATCTTATAATATATACATATCAAGGAAAAAAAGCTTAGAGGGTTCTAACACATAATGTATAGTCAATACGGAAAAGACTTCATAGTCAACATTCTAAAGGCTTGTCTTCAAGAAAATGAGAGATTGGAGGTGCTAAAAAGATAATCTAGACCTGATTTTTTTTACAAATGTTCCTCATTACCCAATTAAGACCCTAATAACATCCTTTTTTCTAAGTTTATAGGCAAAGTTCCCTCTATTTTATCTCAGATATAGGGCACTTCCAAAATCATAAAACCCTATAAGCTTAGTAGGATATGATGAGAGAGAGTGTTGGGAGATGTTGGATTAGTGTATAAGGATGTATATATTTGTTAAAAATTTAAAAAATAATAATTAAGGTCTCACATGGGTCTGAAACCATATAAGGTATCCAAAACCTACAAGTATGCAGTCAAAGCCTGCTAGGTCTAATCTAGGCCTAATGCTTAAAAGAGGGTATTTTACACTTCTAAGACTAAATAAGCACTCCAAAGTTTTTTTAATTGTTCATATATAGGAACGAGGTGTGTTAGGACCTTAAAATTATAGTAAATTCATAGATAATCCATTTTTTGGCTCAAGAGCATGACACGGTGCATAAAATGTGAAGGAGAGCTCGAGAGGCCAAGTTTGGATGCTCACACCAGCATGGAGGATTATCATGGGAAATAAAGGATATTATGTATGTTATTGGGGGTATTTAAATTGTATTTTTTAAATTTTTTCATAGGTTGGATGTTACAATTTTATGAACAATCCTTAAGGGGTAAAACTACCTAAAATCCTCCTATAACCCTAGTTTGGACCAGTTTACAAATATTGAGTTGGAAAACTCACCACATGACATATTTAATTCCTAAATACTATCACAGGTTATATTATAATCTTATAGGGTCATCCTAATGCATTTTTTTTGTACCTTCATTTGTATGGAATAGTACAAAAACTATACTTTTTCATGTTTTTGAGCTAAAAAGGAGGTTCTAGAGAGTGTAGAAAGATTCCAATAAATGGGAAATGTGGATTGAGAATATTTTTACCTTTCCAAGATAAAAAATATATAATAAATAATTTATATATGCCTAAATAATGTTGGGGGATCAAACCAACAATAGATTACAATTGTGAAAGCAATAAACGCGGAAATAAATCAGATAGATAAGTAACTGAAATGA
The DNA here is from genome assembly GCA_037957365.1 of Torreya grandis. Lineage (NCBI taxonomy): Eukaryota > Viridiplantae > Streptophyta > Pinopsida > Cupressales > Taxaceae > Torreya > Torreya grandis. Next base: position 1,607,133 of record JARHVA010001368.1, on the reverse strand, counting down.
TAAATAGCACAGAACAAGATATACAAGAAAACACCCTGAAAACTTGTATTGAAAATCTTTACAATAGGAATACAATGAAGAAACTTCTTTCTTCCACACCTCTCTCAGATGCACACACTCACTAGATCTCTATTCCTCAAGAGCTCTCTCTCAAGTACAATCAAATCCAACAACCTAGATTGATGCAACTCTGTACTGTCCTTCAAACATTCACAATGTTCTACTTTTACAGTTTTACTCTCTTCTACCATTCTAAGCTAAGAAGATCTTTCCTACATATAGAAATAGGAAACTTGAGCATGCTCTTACAACAAACAGTTAAGCCTCTTCAACAAGGGCTCTAAAAATAATATTGCTAATAATAGAGACACGAGCTTGAGACTACAACTCAAACTCATCATGCAAACACTCGCTTCTGTCCTCAAAAATCGCTTTTTGGACGCATAGGTAACTGACGTCGATTCCTGCCTGTTCGCCTGTGACCATCGTCGATCGACCCTACTGCCGACGTCAGCACCTCTGCAACTACTACTGACCGACGTCAGTCGCTCCTGACCAACGCCGGTGTCTGTGTAGACCCGAACCTGTTTAAGTCTGCTCCTTGGTGATGCTTTTAGCTCCACACCCTAACAATCTCCCACTTGGAGATAAACCAGCTGCACCAGTACCTGTACAGCAACATCTTCTATCTCCTCCATCTTCAACTCAATCATGAAGACCAATAGAAGTTAAATGAAGATTCAACTTCTCCTTCATAACCAGCTTTGTTAGCATATCAGCAGGATTCTTGTCTGTATGGATTTTCTCCAGCTTCAACTCACCATCTTCTAATACCTGCCATATGAAGTGGTACCTTAGCTGTATGTGCTTGGTTCTTGAGTGAAAAGCTGAGTTCTTAGCTAAATGGATTGCACTCTGACTGTCACTATACAATCTGTAACTCTCATGCTCCCTTACAAGCTCTTCCATGAACCGTGTCATCCATATCATCTCCTTGCTAGCTTCTATGGCTGCAATATACTCTACTTCTATAGTTGACAAGGCAACAACCTTCTGCAACTTAGATATCCAACTAATTGCCATTCCACCTACAGTAAAAACATAACCTGTAGTGCTTCTTCTGCCATCCAAATCCCCTGCCATATCTGAATCTACATAACCATGTAGAGAACTATCTAAACCTCCATAGCACAAATGCTTGCTACTGGTTCCTCTCAGATATCTAAGGATCCATTGAACTGCTTTCCAATGTTCCTTACCTAGATTGGCCATATACTTACTTATAACTCCCACTGCTTGGGCAATATCTGGTCTAGTACACACCATTGCATACATCAAACTCCCTACTACGGAAGAATATGGAACCTTACTCATGTACTCTACCTCATCATGTGAATTGGGACATTGTTCTTTACTTAACTTAAAATGTCTAGCCATAGGTGTACTTACCGGTTTTACATCCTGCATATTAAACCTCTCCAACACCTTGTTCACATAATCTTCTTGAGACAATATCAACCTGTGGTTTTTCCTGTCTCTCTTAATGCTCATGCCAAGGATCTTCTTCGCTGCTCCCAAATCCTTCATAGCAAACATTTGAGCTAACTTCACCTTAAGCTCAGAGATATCCTGCATGTGAGACCCTGCAACCAGCATGTCATCTACATACAATAATAGAATAATATATCTACCGTTATCAAATCTCTTGAAATACACACAATGGTTTGATTGACACCTACTGTAGCCGTGCTCAGTCATAAACCTGTCAAATTTTAAGTACCATTGCCTAGGAGCTTGCTTGAGGCCATACAAGCTTTTCTTCAACCTACACACAAACTTCTCCTTACCCTTGACCTCGAAACCTTCTGGCTGTTCCATGTATATTTCCTCATCCAAATTTCCATGAAGAAATGCTGTCTTAACATCTAGCTGCTCGAGATGCAAATCCTCAAAAGTAACCAAAGACAATACAACCCTTATTGAAGTCATTTTAACAACAGGAGAAAAAATCTCACCAAAGTCAATACCTGGCTTTTATGCAAATCCTTTCACTACTAATCTAGCCTTGTATCTCATCTATCCATCCTCACTTTCCTTCAACCTATAGGTCCATCTGTTCTTCAGTGTTCTCTTACCAGCTGGTAACTCAACCAAATCCCATGTTTGGTTCTCTCTTAAGGACTCCATCTCCTCAACCATGCCACACTCCCACTTACTCCTGGACTCCACCTGTAATGCTTCTTCAAAACTCTCTGGTTCTCCACCATCAGTTAGCAATAAATAATATAAGGAAGGAGAATATCTAATTGGAGGCTTACTTACCCTTTCAGACCTCCTGATGGGTGTCTTGGACTCATCTTCAACACGTTATCCACCCAAATTTTTTGACAGTGACCGACCTCGGTCACCTGTAGACCTGTTACTGGCCGACGCCAGTTCTGCCTGACCGACCTCAGTGCCTGGTCTACCGATGTCGGTCTCTGTATGACCGACATCGGTTTCTATACTGCCGACGCCGGTTCTTACCCTGCCGACGTCGGTCTCTGTGTTTTCCTGCAAGTGATTATTTCTTTTCTCGCGAGCTCATTTTAGACCATAACTTCATCCAATTCACTATTGCTCTGCCCAGATTGATCTAGCTTCCTTATCTGATCACTGTACATCACTCTTTCATTGAAAACAACATCACGACTCCTGATTACCTTGTTAGTTCCTAGATTCCAAAATCTAAAACCAAAATCATCTGAGCCATAGCCTATAAACGTGCACCTCATAGACTTAGGATCAAGCTTCTTTCTATTTTTCTTATCTATGTGCACAAAGGCTTCACTACCAAAAACTTTGAGATATGAGAGATCTACCTTTTTACCTGTCCATGCCTCTTCTGGAATTCCACCATCCAGAGCTGTAGAGGGTCCTCTGTTGATCAGGTACACTGCAGTGTCAACTGCTTCTGCCCAAAACTCTAAGGGCAACCCTGCATGCAATCTCATACATCTTGCATGCTCCATGATAGTTCTATTCATCCTTTTAGCAATACCATTCTGCTGAGGTGTCCTTGGAACCATCCTTTGCCTATGGATTCCATGTGTATAACAATATAATTTGAACTTAAGACTGCAGAACTCACTGCCATTATCAGATCTCAGGCACTTTAATCTTCTGCCTGTTTCATTCTCAACCATAGCTTTCCAAAACTTAAAAGTCTCAAAAACATCAGATTTCTTTTTAATACAGTAGATCCATACCTTTCTTGTGGCATCATCTATGAATGTAACATAGTATCGTGATCCGCCAATAGAGGCTACCTGAGCCGGTCCCCACACGTCTGTGTGAACAAGCTGCAACTTCTGCCTTTTCTTAGTAGACCCAGTCTTGAGAAAACTAACCCTTTTCTATTTCCCAAATACACAATGCTCACAAAATTCTAGATCCATACTTTTCAAATCTGAAAGCATACCTTTAGACTTAAGAATTGACATCCCCTTCTCACTCATGTGGCCAAGCCTTGAGTGCCACAATTTAGCATCCACATCTGAAGTAGATAAAATTGAAGGAGATTTGTTAGTAACACAATTACACAAATAGAGGGTACCTTCTCTCTTACCTCTGGCCATAACTAGTGCACCCTTGGTCACCTTCCAAGAATCTGCTGTGAGAGTTACTGTACAACCCTCATCACCTAGCTTACCTGTAGAAATCAAATTTCTCTTCAAACTAGGAACATGCATCACATCTCTCAACACCCATGTGTTGCCATTCTACATCTTCAGCTGCACTTTACCTTTGCCAGTAATCTTACAAGGCTCATCATCCCCTAAGTACACTATTCCAAAATCTCCATGGATATAGTCACTGAAATATTCTCTGTTAGGGGTAGCATGGAAAGATGCACCAGAATCTAATACCCAAGATTCTATGTTATTATACAAAGAGAAAATTAAAGCATCTTGTGCAATACTTGCAACCTTGGCTTCTTCCTTTCCTTCGTGCTGATTGTCCTCCTTAGGCTTTGACCAGCAATCTCTGCTTATGTGCCCAATCTTTCCACAATTCCAGCATTGTGGCTTCCTGCCATTCCTGGATTTGGATCTTCCTCTCACCTTAGACTTAGATCTTGATCTCCTCTTGCTCTTTTCTTTTTGCCTTCCCCTGCTCTCAAAATTTAAAGCGTTCCCAGATGTCTCTTCTGTGCTTTTCCTACGTATTTCCTCATTCAAGATAACACTAACAACATCCTCTACTTTCAAAATATTTGATGCAGATGCAGTATTAGAAACTGCCATTACTAAGCCATGCCAGCTTTCAGGCAAAGAACATAATATCAAAAGAGATTTTATTTCATCTTCAAATACAATATTGACAGAACTTAACTGATTAACAATTCCATTGAAATCATTCTGATGAGTAGAAACAATCCACCTTCATTCATATGCAAATTAAATAACTGCTTCATAAGATATACCTTATTTGAAGCTGAGGGTTTTTCATACATATTTGCTAACGTAGTCATCAACTCTACTGTTGTTTTTGCCTGTGACAAATTAGATATCACAGTGGAGGCCAAACTCAGTCTTATAGACCCAAGAGCCTTTCTATCAAGAACTTCCCATTCTTCATCCTCCATGTCTTGGGATTCTTTGCTATCCCACCTAATGGTAAGTAAAGATCCTTCTGATACAGATAGTCCTCTTTCTGCATTCTCCAATGTTGGTAGTTCTTGCCATTAAACTTTTCCATTCTCAACTTACTTTCTTCTGCCATTGCTTCTCCCACTCAAATAGAAATCCCTGCAAAAACCCCTGTGAGCAACCTGTAATCCAAACACACTACACAGATCTGAACCACCTGTTAGTGAACCTGAGCTTTGATACCAATTATCAAGCTCTGAACCTGTAACCAAGGCTCTGATACCACTTATTGGGGGATCAAACCAACAATAGATTACAATTGTGAAAGCAATAAACGCGGAAATAAATTAGATAGATAAGTAACTGAAATGATAAATAGCACAGAACAAGATATACAAGAAAACACCTTGAAAACTTGTATTGAAACTCTTTACAATAGGAATACAATGAAGAAACTTCTTTCTTCCACACCTCTCTCAGATGCACACAAGATCTCTCACTAGATCTCTATTCCTCAAGAGCTCTCTCTCAAGTACAATCAAATCCAACAACCTGGATTGATGCAACTCTGTACTGTCCTTCAAACATTCACAATGTTCTACTTTTACAGTTCTACTCTCTTCTACCATTCTAAGCTAAGAAGATCTTTCCTACATATAGAAATAGGAAACTTGAGCATGCTCTTACAACAAACAGTTAAGCCTCTTCAACAAGGGCTCTAAAAATAATATTGCTAATAATAGAGACACGAGCTTGAGACTACAACTCAAACTCATCATGCAAACACTCGCTTCTATCCTTGGAAATCGCTTTTTGGATGCAAAAGTAACCGACGTCGGTTCCTACCTGTTCGCCTGTGACCGTCGTTGGCCGACCCTACTGCCGACGTCGGCACCTCTGCAACTGCTATTGACCGACGTCGGTCGCTCCTGACTGATGCCGATGTCTGTGTAGACCTGAACCTATTTAAGTCTGCTCCTTGGTGAAGCTTTTAGCTCCACACCCTAACAAATAATTTAATCCTTTTGGGTGAGTTAAAAAATGCTCCAAAAAGGCAAGCTTTCCAATGGCCATTTCATGGTTCTTATACCTCCATAGTGTTCCAGACCACCAAAATTGACATGGAGCATGATGAGAACATGGGTAAAGTGAATAAAATATTTTTGGTGAGTTTCACACATGTTATGGGTTTTAGTGGCAAGTTTTCCACCTTTTAGGCCTAAAAGAGCCAATTAGGCCTAATTTGGTTGAAAGAAAGTTCTATAAAACATATCTACACTTGGAGTTTGGACACCAAATTCTATGTGGAGATGTAAGAGGATATAGGGTGTATAAAAATGTGATTAGTTTCATAAAAAAACCTCCATGTCTAGGATATTTGGTTTAAAAAGGCCACAAAGAATTCATAGGAAATGCATTGTTTTGGTGTAGAACCAAGTCTTGTTGACTATTTGATGGATCAAATTACCTTATACTAGGTATAGTATGCTCTTTATAAGTCATACATGGAATAAATATGAAAAATTGAATCCAAACTTGAATAAAATCTAACTTTTTCCTTTTATGCTTAGTGGAAAATGAGCTTTTCAAGGAGTGAAGGAATGAAACGTTGTATAAATGCTTCATATAAGATTTTCCAAGGTTAATATAAATTTTACATGCCATATATGAATATATAACAAGTAAATTCATGTTTGGGGAAGGTTTCAAAAGTTTGAAAATGTCTCCAACTTCCAAAAAAACTCTTCCTCCTTCCTACACTATCTTTGGGGAATAAGTCAAACATGGCTTGGAAAGTCTTTAAGAGTCTAATAAAGTTGGAAAATAGCATGCAAGAGTTTATGGGGTTGAATAAGAATTTTTATATTAATTTAAGACCTATGTTAAAGAGGGATGAATTCTTAACCTAGAATATAGAGCTTTTGAGCAAGGATTTAGGCACCTATGTTGGTCAAACACCATAAATCAAGGGATATGACTTGTTCCAGCTTTCTAATTTTTTGAAACATGAAATGATAATCCATATTTCATAGGATAAAGGAAGGATTAATCAAACAATCCTATGTTTAGTTTGAATAAGGATTACAAAAAGGTCATATTTACTAGTTTTGGGGGTTCTTGTCTCTTTCTCTCTCTTCTCTACTATTCTCTATATGCAAGCCAATTTTTGGAATTTGAATGGATCCTTAACCTAAGTTGTGGAAAGGTATTACATAGAAAACATTTTTACTTACCTATTTTGATGAATAAGATAAAATAAATACCTCCTCAAATCTTATTTTGTTTTAGTGTATTTCCATGGTTTATTAATAGATGGCAGTGATAGTTTAAGATTCTTCTCATCTTTTCCTTTCCTATTTACCTATTTACAGGTGTTAAGCTCACACTTATAGGTTGCATAGTGTGATTAAATCATCTTATTTGTATAAAAAGTTTTAACTTTATTTAGTGGATTTGAAAAACCTATTGAATAGGTGCCTTAAATCATGCATCAAGTCTGAGCCTCTATGTGAAACATTGATGTTTAGAGATTGTCATTTGAGAAGTGTAATCATGTTTATGTTCTTATTCATTCTTGCAGTGTATAAAACACAATTTAAGGTCATCTTTTGGTTTATCACCCTAGTTAAATAGGTTTCCCTTTCAGTTTACCTTCTTCCTTTTTCCCTTGTAAGATGGTAGTGTAGAGTAGGGATCTTATCTAATGCATCAAGGGGATATAGCCCTTAGAATCTAGAGATTCAATCCACCTATTAGGCCATCCAAATCCTAGGATTGTCCCAATGTTACTTTAGATTATGAAGGCCTATAACTACCTTCATAAGGGTGCAAGTCTAGTAGTCAACAAATTTTGGTTCATTTAATGGGACACATTAGAGTTGGTCTTAGTGAAATTATAGTTGTAGCTATGTTCTTCATGAAGAATTTGGAGACTCCAAGATCAAACACTTTCTTCTAATAGTCTAGACAGAGTTTCCAAGTAAGTCTATTTTCATTAAACTATTTTGATGTTGTTTTCATGGTTGTGTATGAGGAAAACCCCTATATTATGCTTCTTTATCATCCATATGATGAAGCATACCAGCCTTGTCATGATCCATATGAGCCTTGTTATGAGCCTAGTCAGCCTTACTAGAATTTTTATCAAAACTATGATGAGCCTTATCAAGTTTTTCATAATCCTTATTATCAAGAGCATGACTCTTACCTTCCTTGTGCACCATATTAGTTTCATGACCAGATTTCACCTTTCCCATATGGATATGATGTTTCATATGAGTATATTTGTTTCTAAGAAATAATGGATGAGATAGAGATCAAAATACTAGAGTATGCAAGAAAAGTTTGTCTAACCTCTTAGTATGAGGAAGTGAGTGGTCTATTTCAAAATGTGTCCAATGATCCAAAGGAGAGGAATGACTTGTATAACCTTATATTATGGAATATGAAGGCTTGGGAGAGGTTAAAAAGTGAGCTAAACTAGTCATCTAAAGAACCCTCTTGTATTACTTACCAATCTTCTTATGTTCCTTATTCTCATGAAGTTCTTAACCATGCTCAGTTTGAGCCAAGGGATCTTCCTAGTTGGATTCAAGAGAAAACTCATATGACTATTCAAGAGCTTATTCAAGATAGTAAACCTTCTTGTAGTTCCAGTTATTCCTTACTTGTACCTCAAGTTCAATATGTCCATGAGGAAAAAGAGGTTTCAAATTTTGATGAGGTAATGGCCAAGTGAAAGGAGAAGAATGTAGAGGTTTTTAAGAATTTTTCTTTCCCTCCTCTTCAAAACTCCCTAGATGATTCCATTGCCATCAAGATCCTAAAATATGATCATGATAAAACTTATATGATTCATACTCCCTCTCAAATAAACAAATTTCATCACCCTCCCATGAAATCCCTTATTCAAGAGGTACCTATTCTATGGATGATTGTGAAAGAGGTTGTAGCTATAAGTTAAATTCTTGGAGAGTGTAGAGAGAATGATTCAAGTGTGTATGAGTATTATTTTTTAATTGATACTTCAATTGAGGTACAAGTTGAGAATGAGGTTATATCTAATCTTAGAAAATATATCTCAAGTGTGCAGGAGAAGGCTAGTCTTGATGTGGAAGAACTGCATGAGATAGTACAAGGTGAAGTTATAATTGAATTTGATACATCTCCACTTGAGAAAGATGAAGATTTCATTCAAGGCAATATTATTTAGGTTGATCAAAGTGAGGAACAAGAGGATGATTGGTAGTTTTACATTGAGTCTCTATAAGAGATTAAAGATCTTTGTAAAGATATGTTACCCATTGGAGAGCATGTTTATTATAAGATTGATAAAAAAACACCTATTCAAGATCATGAGGCAGCTTGGGTTGACTATTTAAAGCTCCTTAAATATCTTAATGAACTTAGAATATATAGTAAGAAGGATGATGCCACTCAAGGATAATGCATAGATGATGTATCATTTTATGAGGTTGTAGTTGACAAGAAATATGAAAAATATCCTACAGTATAAGATGATTTTGTCTTTATTGGTGACTAGTTTTTTATTGATGACTTACTTCAGGAGATGATAAGAAAGTTGATAGGCAAGAAGAGTGGCTCATCAAAGGTCATGTTCAATAAACACCTTGATATGTAACTTATACCATCTCTTGGAAGGAATGAGCTCATGAATTTCCATTTTGATCTAGATGGGTCATAATTTATCATGGTTAGTTAGATTATTTTATTTGCATTTTGTCTCAAATAAATTATTTATTTGCACATTTTCTTTTTTAGTTATTTTCCCATGTTTTGTGTGTTTCCTTCCTTGTTTTGGAGGAAAAGTTGTATTATTTAAAGTAAAAAATGTCTTGTAGTCATGAATAATATTGGTCACTATTATTAATAAATTTTAATTTATATTTATGAGTCCAAAAGTCATGTAAATGGTCTAGTTCTCAAGCATAGCAGGCACAATTCCTAGTTGAGTCACTAAAATGTTGACAAATGACCTCACAAGTCAAATTATCACCCATATCATTTAAAAATTTGCATGTCATGCCAATTTGTATTATTAGAAAGTAGTTTATTCTTGAAAATTCCTTGAACTTATCATTAGAAACCATTATTATCAGGTTTTAATATTTATCAGGTGAGTTAAAGTCTTGTCCTTCATTTGTCATATGTTTATCTAATCATTTCTTGGCCTTTCTAAGACATTTTCAGTGGTGAGAAGACTCTAAAGTGTTTTTATGAGTGTAATATAATGTTTCAAGGTAATTAAATGCCTAAAATATGAATAATTAGGTTGATTATATTTGAGACTAACTTCATGACTTGTTTCTATGCAATTTTTACCATTTTGTGCCCTCTAGAGAAGGTTTTTATGTTTTGATGGTATATTATGAGGAATAAGATTAATTAAATGTTTATTCACCTTATAAACCATGTTAAATACTCAATAACACATTTTATATCATTTCAATCAGAGCTCCTTAGTAATTTGGCCTTTTTTAGTGCAAAAACATGCCTTTGTGAGGCATTGATACTTGTTTTTAGAGGAATTTTATGAGAGAATAATATAATAGGATTAATTCGGTCCTAATAGGGTAATATAAGTTTTTTATAGGAATTTTTAGGTTAAAAATGACAAAAACCAACTTTGTTCCTGTATTGACCTTGTTGGTAGCTCTAGAAGGGCAATTTTCAAATGCTTAGTACAAAAAAAGGAGAGAGAGTTAGGATATTAATTTTTTTCCATTTTTAGGGGTATGAGTAATATTTAAATTAGTGGCATTATTTCATGTATTTGGGGCCTCATCTTTATGAACAATCTCTAAGAGTGACAATAGATCACTATAGCCTATGCATCTGAGAGGGGTCTATTCTTGGACTTGTTTCTCAAGATGACAAAATTATGGAGAGTAATGGTTTTTATGGATTAATTAATGGGTAATTAAACTAATTTTAATCTTGGTTTAATATTTTAACTCCTAGGAAATTATTTATAGTATAAAACCATATTTCCTTCTGTATATTTTTGAATGGTCTTTTGGGTCAGTTTTGGAGCAAAACCTGAGTTATTAAACAATTTTTTTCATATTCATAAGTTCTCAAATAAATAATTGTTCATCTAAGTAAGAGTTCATAGGTATCCATTTTAAGTGTATCTCTTTTGAGAGGGTTTAAGCTGAGTTGGTTTCTTTAACAAGGTACAAACACATTTGATGATCTTGATTTTCATTTTGAATAGTTTATGAGGTGATGTGAGATAACATGAACTATCTCAAAACATTCTCTCAGAGAGTAGGGTGGCTCAATATAGTTTATCAAGACAAATTTATTAGTGAAAATCCTTGAATAGGATTAGAAGAACACTAAAATGCCATTTACAGGCCACCCATAGGATACTGAGCATGTTAAATGAAGTTTTGAACTGGTGTTCACTTCTTCCAAGGTTGTAAAGACCAATTTTGAGACTTTTGAGAGGGCTATATTTGATGGAATTCCCATTCAAGGTGCACACTACCCATATATCTTACTCACTATCCTTCATCTTATAATTACACCTATAGGTGTGCCCCATAGAAGTTTGAAAGGATTGCATAAGGATGTTTAAACATGTTTGAGACCTTTAATTAAGGTCATATAGTGATGAAGGTACCATAAAAATGATGTTCAAGCTATCAAGAAGCACTAGGATTGATGAACCATGTTCAAGTTGAAGAACTAAGCTCTAGGGACAAGTTTCCCTAAAATGTCCTAAACAATGCCTAGATCACTTTAAAGGCTATCATATAATAGTGTAACATGGATTTTGGATGCATCTAAAGGATCCTATCATGTAGTACTCATGTAGGAGAGATTCCTTGACCAAAGAAAGAGGGTGTTGTACTCTAATAAGTTATGAAAAGGATACCTCCATTCTAGACAATCCTTCTTTGTATATTTTCAGTGATATCTACATTAGTTTGAGTGTTTAATGGCTTCAAGTGATTTAAGGTATATGGAGATATGGTCCATATAAAAATGACTTCCTTTGTATGAATATGAACTAGTGACTAAATGAATACATTAAAAATTGTTTAAGTACAAAGTTTTTGACCTATGTGACAACCTATAGGTCCCCTTTTTGGCCAAAAGGTACACCTACAATTTTTTTAGGATTAGTTGATTCCATAGTTTCATAGAGTAATCAAGGAAGAACAAAAGATTCTTAGTTTCAAAATATTCTAGAAACATGGTGACAAATGAGGTTAGAAGATCATGAGAGGGTTACCAAAGCCAACCACCATGACACCTTAATGTCACTACCATGCTCCTCCTCTATCTGTATAAAGGTGGTACATAGTCAGTCTCATAACGTCTTAACAAGGTTTTAGAACAATTTACAAAATGGGAGATTTGAAGGTGTAACATATAGTCTTAATTGGTCAAAAATTAGTTTTAAAGGTGAGGTGTGATCAATGTCATGATGGAATTTCAAGAAGATTAAGGACCTTTAAGGAACCTATAGTAAGCATCTCCATCTATAGCCATAAGTGAAAGTGTAGCCAATAGTCCAAGTTGCCTCTAAGTATGGATGCATGCCAATTAAGATTTCCATGATAAAACTTGGATTCAAGGTGAAATTTGATGGATAATGAGAAAAAATTATGAGTTAAAGTATAAGTAAATAAGTGATAGCAAAGGAGATAAACCTTGATTTTTAGTCTGTAATCTCCACCTACAAGTAACTTCAAGAACTAGTGATTTCATGGTCCCATAGTGATCAAGGTAGAGTAAGTTGGTATTAGGTTTAGCCTTGAAAGTATCTAAATTTATGAAAAATTTTAGAGGTTAAATTGATATCAACATGGATCTAGGCTCATGATAAATAGTCATATATTTTTATATGATAAGCTACAAGTCTGTTGTAGAGAATTTTCCATTGTTTAAGCAGTAGCAAGACAAGGGCATAGGGTTTAAAGACACTTTGGGTTATTATGACTCATTTGAGTTAAATATAATAGAGTATCACCCAATTAAGTGTTAAAATATGTTTTAAAACTCATTTATTATTCAAATTACTTAAGCACCTATAGTCAACCTATACATGAAGGTCAAATAGCAGGGTTGAGTATTGGTCTATGTATGGTATTGAGATGTTAAGATTGACACTTCAAGTTAGTATGAGGAAAGTAAAGTGAATTAAGATGAACTATGAATTCACTATATGGTCATAAATAATTCAAATTTTCATGAATTAACTCCTTAAAAAGACACCTACAGTTAGACAAACAACACCTACATTTCTATATTCACCTATGGTCAGCATATGAATGGATGACAAGGTAAGTTATGGGTTACTATTTTGAAGTAATTGGTGATATGAGTAATTCATAAATACTTCCTCAATACATCCTTGTTCTCTAAAACACCAATCACTCACATAAAGGATATAATATCACCATACAATAGTCTAAGAGTGCTAATAGCACCTATACCTATCCTTGGGGATATTATAGTAGGGCCTCAAAAGACATAAAGTGAATTTATCAAAACAGGTAAGGCTGGAATAAACAAAAGCATATGCATATTAATTAGTGTTGAATGGTGATGTGAATCACATATACTATAATTTTCAAGTATCACACAAGTCATTTCTAACTAAACAATGAGATCTTTAGAACCTATAAGAGTTTGGGATGATAGAAATGTTTGAAGGGATCCTCAAAACATTGATACACCATCTTATGAGATTACCATATCAAGGAAATATAGTTCATAGGGTTCTAACACATAACATTAAGTCCATACACAAAATCATATGATTCACATATCAAGGAAATATATTTTAGAGGGTTCTAACACATAATATGTAGTCCATACATAAAAGCCTACACAATCAACATTTCAAAGGCTTATCTTGAAGAAAATGAGAGATTAGAGGTGTTAGAAAGATGATATAGACCTATTTTTTGTATATATGGTCCTAATGACCCAATGAATATCCTCATAAATTCTTTATTCTAAGGTTATAGGGGAATTTCCCTCTATTTTGTCTCAAATAGAGGGCATTCCCAGATGCACAAAACTCTGTAGGCTTATTAGTAAGATATGATGAAAGAGTGTGTTAGGAGATTTTGGATAATTTTATAAGGATGTATAGAGTTACTAAAGACATGAAAATATCATGATGAAGGTCTCAAAGGGATTTGAAACCATACAAGGTATCCCAAACTGACAAGTATGAAGTCAAATCCCACTATGCCTAGTCTAGGCCTAATGCCTAAAAAAGGGTATTTTCCACTTATAACACTAAATAAGCACTAAAAAGTAGGGAAAAGTTCATATATAGGAATTAGGTGTGTTAGGACCTTCAAATTGTAGGAAAAGTCATAGAAAATCCATTTTTTGGCTCAAGAGCATGACATGGTGAACGAAATGTGAAGGAGAGCTCAAGAGGCCAAGTTTAGATGCTCAAACTAGCATGGAGGCCTATAATGGCACCTCAAGGAGATTTTTTATGTTAGTGGGGGTATTTAGCTTACATTTTGTGGAATTTTTTTCATAGGTTGGATGTCACAACTTTATGAACAATCCTTAAGGGGTAAAAATACCTAAAACCTCAATTTACACCAGTTTAAAAATATTGAGTTGGAAATATCATAAAATTATATATTTCATTCCTAAAAAATATCATAGGTTGTATTATATATTAGAGGGTCCTCCCCATACATTTTTTTTGCACCTTTATTTGTATGAAATAGTACAAAAACTATACTTTTTCATGTTTTTGAGCTAAAAAGGAGGTTGTGGAGAGTGTATAAAGATTATAATCAATGGGAAATGTGTATTGAGAATTATTTTACCTATAAAAGATAAAAAATATATAATAAATAATTTAGATATTCCCAAACCATTCAATCCTTTTGGGCAAGTAAGAAAATGCTCCAAAAAGGTGAGATTTCTAATGACCATTTCATGGTTCTTGTACCTCCATAGTATTTAAGACCACAAAAATTTACATGGAGAATGATGATAAAACTATTAAAGAGAATAAAATATTTTTGATGAGTTTCACACATATGATGGATTTCAAGGGAAATTTTTCCACCTTATAGGCCTAAGAGGGATAATTAGGCCTAATTTGTTTGAAAGAAGGTGCTAGAAAACATATCTACACTTGGAGTTTGGAAACCAAGTTTTTTGTGTAGATTTAGGAGGATAGAGGGTGTTTTAAAATGTGCTTATTTTCACAAAAAAAATCCCTATTATCCTATACAAGGAGATTTTCTTAAAAAAGGATAAAAGGAATTCATAGGGAATGCATAGTTTTAGTGTAGAACCAAGTCTTGTTGAATATTTAATGGATCAAATTACCTTGTACCAGGTATGGTATGATATTTATAAGTCATAAATGGAATAAATATGCAAAATTTAATCCAAAATTTAATAAAAACCAACCTTTACCTTCTATGCTTAGTGGAAAATGAGCTTTTCAAGGAGTGAAGGAATGAAACATTGTATAAATTATTCATATAAGATTTGACAAGGTTAATATAAGTTTTACATGAAATATATGAGTGGATAAAAATTAAATTCATGTTTTTGTAAGGTTTAATTTTTTTGAAAGTTTCTCCAACTTCTAAAAGAACTCTTCCTCCTTCCTATGCCATCTTTGGGGAATAAGTCAAACTTGGCTTGGAAAGTCTTTACGAGTCTAATAAAGTTGGAAAAATAGCATGAAAGAGTTTATGTGGTTTAATAAGAAATTTTAAATGCATTTAAGACCTATTTTAAATAGGGATTACTTCTTCACCAATAATATAGAGCTTTGGAGCAAGGATTTAGGCACCTATGTTGGTCAAACACCACATATCAAGGGAGAGGACTTGTTCCAACTTTCTAAAGTTTTGAAACAAGAAATATTATGTCATATTTCATAGGATAAATGAAGTATTAATCATAAAATGATACATTTTGTTTGAATAAGGATAAATAAAAGGTCATATTTCCTAGTTTTGGGGGTTCTTGTCTCTTTCTCTCTCTTCTCTCCTATTCTCTATATGTAAGCCAATTTTTGGCATTTGAATAGATATTTAACCTAAGTTGTGGAAAGGACATGATTATAAAACATTTATAATTGAATATGTTTATGAATAAGAAATAATTCATACCTCCTCAAATATTTTTTTAGTGTATTTCAATGGTTTGTTGATAGATGATGGTGATAGTTCAGGCTTCCTCTCATCTTGTCCTTTCTTATTTACCTATTTTCAGGTGTTAATATCATCCTTATATCTTGAATATTGTTCTTAAATCATCCTATTTATATGGCAAGTACAAACTTTCTTTACTTTATTTGAAAGACCTATTGAACATGTGCCTTAGATCATGCATCAAGTCTGAGCCTCTATGTGAAACAGTAATGTTTGGAGGGTATCATTTGATAAGTGTAATCAATTTTATGTTCTTATTAATACATTTAGTGCATAAAAAATAAGTTAAGGTCATAATTTAGTGTATCACCCTAGTTAAATAGGTTTTACATTCAATTCACCTTCTTTCCTTTTCCCATGCAAGATGGTAGTGGGGATCTTAACTGATGCATCAAGGGGATCTATCCCTTAGAATATAAAGATTTAATCCACCTATTAGGCCACCCATAACCTATGATTACCTCCATGTTACTTCAAGCTTTGAAGGCCTAAAAATACCTTCACAAGGGTGCAAGTCTAGTAGTCAACACTAATATTATAGGAATTTGATATAACAATCATTTATAATTTAGAAAAAGCTAATGTAGTTGTTTACTTCTTGTATATATTTAATGTTTTAGGAGAAGATGAGATAGTGGAGGATAATTTTCCAAATGGATAGTTGTTTATAATTTCAGCTCACTCACCATAGTTTAATGATATGAATAATTATCTAGCAACATGTAAGTTTCCTTGTGATTTAACTCATAAAAAAAGGAACATTTGATAAAAAATAGTACGAAATATTAATGGTTTAATGTTTTATTATTAAAATGTGGACTTGATTTGATACTTCTTAGGTGTGTGAAATAAGATGAGAGATATGATATCTTAAGATTTTGCCATGATGATCTAGGAGGAGGTCATTATTCATCTAAAAGGATTGTTCACAAGATCTATGGGGATATATATTATTGGCCTTCATTGCATAGTAATGTGAAAATTTATATTTGGAAATGTGATCATTGTTAAAGGATGGGGAAACCTACATTGTATAAATAAATTTTCCTCCATCCTCAAATGTTTTTATGACCCTTTGATAAATAAGGGTTATATATCATTGGTCCCATTGATCTAAAGTCTCATGGAAAGGGGTACATCTTAGTATGTAATGATTATGTCACCAAATAGGTATAAGTTGAGACCTTATCATTTTTATATGAATAAAAGGTTATTTATTTCTTATATTATAGGATCTTGTAACATTTTGGAGCACTAATAGAAATAATTTCATACCAAGGCCCTTATTTTACATATAATATGATCAAATCCTTCATAAAACACTATCATATCACCCATAATAAGTCATAACTTTATCACCCTTAATTTAGTGGTCAATTTGAAGTCACCAATAGAGAATTAGATAACATCTTGACAAAGTAAAAATAAATAGAAAATATTGAACAAGTAAGCTATCTGAAGTAGTTTAGGACTAAAAACTAACATGGAAATACACCAAAGTATTTTATCCATATAAAATCTTATATGGTAATAATTAATTAATTACAATTAAGTTTTAGTTTTAGACATTAATAATAATAAAAGAGGTAGGAATGGACCTAAAAAAAGAATAAAAATAAAGAATTCTTCAATTGAATGAACCAGATGAGATAATACTCATGGAATTTCATCAAATATATCTTATTAATTATCATAGGAAGGCATGGAATTTACATCATATCAAGGAAAATAAATTCAACTAATGAGATTGGACCTTGTTATTTGATTTAAAATATTATCATTTCAAAGGCAAACTCTACACTAGATGGTTAGGTCCTTACCAAATAGAAATTATTTTTGACAATGGATATGTTTAGTTGACACCAATTAATGGTAAAATGAATACATTTTTGGTAAATAGACATATATTGAGGTTATATAATAAACCTCATAGAAATTATTATTTATACAATCACATTAAATCTCAAGTATAATTTAGTTATACAGAAGAACTTTGTTCTTCTCTCATAACCAAAGGATGAGATTTTGAGTCCAATAAAGGAAGAGGATTCAAAACCAATAAATTGTGGTCCTATTCCTAAATAAAAATAAAAATAAATCTTAATATCAAAAAAATAAAAATAAAAATAAATAAATAATAAATAGGATGGAAAAGTTGAAAACCAATAAATGACAACTTATTTAGGAAACAAAGTAGTAAAAATAATACTCCTAATTGGATTGTATAATACTCTAGATTAACTTGTGTGTTGTTGTCATCCCAAGACACATGGTAGAAATAATAAAAAGTACAACAATAGGTAATTTAATGTATCTATATTTCATTTGTATATGAATAGGATTAATTTTGAGTTTTAAAGTGTTAATTAATATTGGATTTCAAAAATTATTCTTCCAAATAAAGATATGTCAAAAATGGGGGTCTCCTAAAAAGGCATCTTTAATTTTTTTAAAAAATAGATTAAAGTTCCATAACATTATAAAATCCTTCCAAAAATACAACACATCATTAGAGGGATATGATGTCATTATGATGACACACTCAAAAGTATTCATAATAAAAAGGTACTTACAAGGATCATAATGATACAAACTATTTGTGGCATGAAGTGTCATAATGGTGAATAAAGGAAATAATGGTGGAATAATTAACATTAGGGGGAGGATTTAAGATAAAGTTGAGCCATATTAAATATTTAAAAACACCACCATAACCATTTATTTTCCTTAAAATTTCCAATCTCATAACTAACTGAGCTCTAGGATATTTCAAGAGCCAAAAAATTAGTTGTAGATTTTTCAACTTGCACCTTGCATTATTTCTCAAGATATTTGTGTTCACTTTTTATTACCAAAACACTCTCACTTATATCCAAAACCCTTCTAATCACACTCTCAATTTATTTCTAAAGGTTTTTCATAGCCTTGAGGATATTTGACAATCTTTGAAAATGGGGTAGAAAAATAAATATGAGCTTGAATCAATAAAGCTCCTACTACATGATGATATTATGGATAAAATGATTTAATAAGTAGGTTGGTTAGAATTTATTAATAAGTTTAATATATATGATGATAATTTATTTGTTATTAGGCCACAAACCTAAAATGGGAGCATTCCAAAGTGATGGGAACCAAAATTTAGGTCAATAACTCTATCATTAGCTAACTATCTAGGATTCCTAAGACAAGAATGTAAACATCATGTAAATATACATTCAAGGATG
This sequence comes from Torreya grandis, assembly GCA_037957365.1. Lineage (NCBI taxonomy): Eukaryota > Viridiplantae > Streptophyta > Pinopsida > Cupressales > Taxaceae > Torreya > Torreya grandis. The sequence goes on along the minus strand of JARHVA010001368.1, from coordinate 1,588,086 downwards.
TGATACAATTTTTTTCACAAATAAGGGGAGATCATACCTAAGATAATAATCATTTCATAGGGGGTTACCATGGTAATTAATATAGAGAGTTTTTTATAACCTTGGATGACCATAACCTACTGGGTCGTCAAGTTTTTCACATGTGATGGATAATATGGCTCATTAAGAGGAGATGAAATGAATATTGTGAATCATCTCAAACATGGATGAGAGACACATAAATGGAGGATAAACATTAATTTATTTATGGTACCATCTAAATTATGGTAGAAAGATATGTTTAGGGTGTGGCATCTATTAGACACCATGGGTTAATATAGTTGATATGCCAACACCATTTCTTGAAGAAAGTAAATAGGGAAGCCAAATGGGAGGAATTTTTTGAAGGCAAATTGAGAAAAATACCCAGGTAAAAATAATGCCATTGTATTCATCCCTTACACATATATCTAAACTAAGATAAGAAACTATAAGTGAGGAACCATCTCTAAAAATATCAAAGAAGAGAAAGTAGAAACCAAAGACCTTAAAAATTACCTATGAGTAAGATTTGAAGCCTACTACTGTAAACATATCTATCATGGATATATCAAATGATGAATAGTAATTTCTATAGATCTCTCTTCCTAGGGTATTGAGACAAATTTTAAGGAGGAGAAAGAATCTAGCTAAGGATTCACCATCAAAAAATTTCACTTGAAGTTGAAGAAGACTCATCATATTTAAGGAGGATTATCTTAATAAAAGACAAAATGCTAAAAAAATCCTTAGAAGACAACTAAGAGAAACCTATTGAAAATATATAAGAGTTTGAGAATATTTTACAATAATATAGGTTTATGAATGATCCATCCATGGGGATAGAGGAGCTTGCATCCAAGGAAAAATAATTTTATAATTGGGAAAATAGAAAAAGAGATCCCTTAAACTTATTCATTTAAGCCACTGGTGGATACATTAAAATATCCAATTATGGTAGAAGAAGAGTAGCATTATATTCATGATGAGGAATAATAGATGTATCCTTATATGGCCTTGTCAAGATCAAAAGGAACCATAAGATAATAAGAGGAGCAAATAACATTCCTCAAGTAAAAATTAAAAGGTAAGTAAAAATCTATTTTTTCTTTACAACAAGAGTTAAAAGAAACTAAAAACCAGTCTCTCACTAAATATATTGAAATATCCCAATTAAAAGAGAAGACACAAACACCTATAGACCAAGTATTTCATGGTGTACAAACCCAATTGTCTTATAATGTCATCATGTCCACTTGGGAGGAAACCTATAAAACTATAAGGGAGGTTAGGTTAAAAAATAAGAAGTTGAAGAAAGATCTTGAGGAAGAGAGGAAATAAAAGAAAAAGGTAAAATCCATATTGTAGATATCCTATAAACTAGGATAAAATATCCTTTATTGTAGAAGACATGCTTCTATGTATGGTCTTTTCTTGTAAGACCAAATTTTTATATGGTATTTATTGAGGATTTCATGTGGGTTGCCTCATGACTTAAAGTATGAAAAATAATTCATGGAAGCTTATCTTACTAGTACCCATGAGCAACAAGATAGTTTGTTTAACTTTATCCTAGGGCACATGTCCTCCTCGATTAAATTATTTTTGGGAGAAGCTCATATTAATGCATTCATCTCTACTATATAGCATAATATTTACTAGAGAGATAACATATAAGAGTATTTCATGCAAATAAAAATCATTGTAATCTATATGAGGCCCAAATTACCTAATTCATAAAAGTATTTTTTTGAAACATTATATATAATCCAATGATTACGGAGTAACATCCAAACATCCTAAGAAAAAAAATTTCTAATTTTGAGGAGTATGTTCAAAACCATTTTAATACAACCCTTGCTTACTATGATCATAGGTGGGATATGTTATATAAATGAAAGTACTCATATTTTTGCACAATAGAATATTATATCACATAAATAAATACAAATTATATAGATACACAAAAATAATTAATAGAAGAGAATAATTTTTGATAAATATAGCTAAGCCACTTTGAGGGGACAAAATCCATAATAATTCAATATGAGAAGAATTCATAATATGATTATTAACTAATAACGACTACCTCGTACAGTTAAACCTTAATAAGAAAATACATAGATGCAACAATATAAAATAAGAGGTATGTAAGCCACAATTAGGCCACACATATCCTTAGACACACCATATATCAAATGCATAACATTCATCTCTCCTTCATAAAAAAATTGTCCTCAACATTGATTCAAACTAGGATATTGTGGTAGGAATGATTCACCCTCCCATGTTGCATTTTAAAAATGTATATTCTTCCATTTGATCAAATACTATTTAATATTTATAGTCCATAGTTATTTAGTGCACGTGTCAAGGATATCCTCAAGATCCAAAATGACTTGGACTTATTCATATAATTTAGGTAAATTAGTCTGAGTATAAACTCTATGTCTAATTACCTTCTTTAGGAAAGAGACATGGGATACTAGTTGTATGCAAGTGAACAGGGGAAATTCTAGCTTGTAGGCCACACTACTAATTTTATGTAAGATTTTATAAGGACCATAATACTTAGGGTAAAAATTATGATTATTTTTATATTTATTTAGGTAAATCTACTTATATGGATGAAAACACACAAAGACATAATCACCTGTGTCAAAATGATGCTCACTATGGTGTTGATATACTTGTTGCTTCATTTTATTATGTGACATTGTCAAATTTTCTCACAAACTAGATAGTACCTCATATTGATGGTGAATGTTTTCCTCAATATCTTGAACCATGGAATGCACCTTCAAGGCTAAATTTATGGATTAGGAGTGATACCCATACAATTCCATAAAGGGAGACATTTTTGAAGAAGTGTCAAAATAAGTGCTATACCACCATTTGAAAAGTGGTATCCAATGAACCCCTTTGTCCTTTTTTATTAAAAAAACAATGAAAATATCATTTAGACATTTATTGACTATCTTTATTTTTCCATCAAATTGAGGATGATAGGTCAGTCTATGAGAAAACTAGGTTCCCAAACATGAAACTGATTTAGTCTAAAAATTATTAGTAAATATGGGATCTAGATCACTTATAATTATCTTTTGAGTACCATGCAATTTTGGAATTGTATTGAGAAAAATAGAAGCTACTATACAAGAGATAAATGTTTATGATAAGGAACAAATGAACATACTTGGTGAGTCAATACACAATTTTCATGATAAAATTTTTACCCTTAGGCCATGGTAACCCAAGAATGAAATCCATGAAAACCTTCTCCCACCTTTAGATAGGGATGGACAAAGGCTGAAAAATATTTAGGGTCTTAATGGTTTCACCTTTTTTTTGTTGGCATACTATGCATTAAGCAACATATCTTTAGATATATACCTTGAATCCTCAAAATAAATCTTGATTTACTCTATGATATGTTTTTAAAAATCTTGAATGACCTCCTATTATAGATGCATGAAGTTTTTGAAGGATTTTATTCTTGAGGAGATAATGATTACATAGGTAAAATTTATCTTTATACCATAATGTGTTCCCCATCCATGAAAATTGTTTAGACCCCATAAAACCAAGATAAAGATTATGAATCAAATCTTAGGTATACCTATCATTCTCTAATTCTAATATTTATTCATCTAGCTTGTCTACCTACCAAATGGTCATTGCACATAATAGTGTCTCAACTGATTCATCCCACCTAAATAACACATCTTCCACCACATTTTATTTTAATTTATTATATAATATTTAAAATTCATATACTAACATTTTAGTCACCCATTTATATTATTTTTATGATGACAAATGTTTTTTTAGAAAATATTTTAGGCTATCATGACTAGTGTTTACCTAAAGGTGTCGACCCATCATATAAGGTTTCCATTACTTGACTGCATGCATAATAGTCATCATATATTTCTCATAAATGATATTGAGCCTAATTTTCACATTAATTTTATGAATCTCAAATGCAAATGGTCTTCCTTATATCATGATGAAATCCCCCTTGTTGTATCCAGATGCATCATATTTAATAACAAAAGCTTTAGAAAAATAAGGAATAACCAAAACTAGAGGGGTGCACATATCCATATTTAGTTATTTTAACACCTTGGTATCTAATTTAGTATACTTGAAGGAATATTTCTTCAAAAAATATGTGAGTTGGGTTGGAATGCGCTATAATTTTTGACAAACCTTGAAATAATAACCTTTTAGCCCTAGAAAGATTTGAAGGTTATTGAGGATCATGGAAACTTTTCTCTCCATATTTCTATGATAAATATTCACACCTTAATTTGAAACAATATGACCCAAGTACTCCACATATTTTATTCCAAAATCACATTTGGAAAGTTTGACATAAATTTGATGTTGTTCCAAAACTAGAAGTATTTGTTTCATATGCTTCAAATGGTATTCCCAATTTTTTTGTAAATGAGAATGCCATCAAAAAATACCAACACAAAATTTATCAAAAATGACCAAAAAATAGTATTCATAAGAATATAAAATGTATATGGTGAATTTGTGAGATGAAACAACATGATCATAAACACATGATGGCCTTTATGAGTTCATAAAGTTGTTTTAGGTATGTCCTCTTTTTAATTTAAATTTGATGATACCTAGAGTAAATATATAATTTGATAAAATAGATATTACCATGAAATTCATCTATTAAATTATAAATTAATAAAATAGGAAGCATATATATGATGGTTTACTTGTTGAGTTATATGTAGTTTAGACACATCCTCCAGATGTCATCCTTCTTATGCACAATGACCATCGGGGAGGAATATTAAATTTGGTTGTGTCTAATATTTTATGCCTCCAACATCTCATGTACCATATTTTAAACTTCACTCTTATAGGCATATGGATACCTATAGGATCTGATGTTGGCTGGCTCACTACCTATAATTAGTTTAATTGAATTATCATGTGCTCTAATTTATAGAAGTCATTTTGGCATGACACTAAAAATAATAGAATGGTCATCTGACTCCAACTATAAATAATGATGGGCAGACTCCTAGGTTGGTTGAACTTATATGGAAAATGATTGTAATCTATGTATTATTTTAAATGAAAGACCTCTCTTTTATATAAAAATACCTAATCAAGTTCTTAAAAAAATAACATTGAAACAATAAAATGAATGTACAAAACATAAAATAACACCTTAAAATTAATCCAAACCAAGATAATGTGAGACACAAAGTGATAAGTGGTGAAATTAAATCAATGGAAGAAATATTTTAGCATCTTCATAATATGGTGAGAACTAACCAATTGTGGATATTGATCCCATAAACCACACAATTCAAATGTCCTACCTTTTGAATGAACATGAATGAATAGTTACTATAAATCCATCTCAATTTTGCCCAAAATGATGAGCCATTTCACTCCCAAAATAATTTTTATCCCCACCCATGGGAATATAAAACATAAGAAATATAATAGGTAGTCTCCCATAGTAAGCTTAATAATTTGTAATTTTGAATAATAGTTGATTGTACCACCATTTGTAATCATGAACTAAAATTTTGGATGTAAGTCAATGAAATATTTAAAATGAGTAGCCAACTTAAGGTTTATAAATTCGTGTGTATTCCTATATTTAATCAACATAATCATATATTTTTATTGAGGAAACCTACCACCTTAATATTTTAATAAGCACTAATATCTGAAAGTGCATGCTAATAAATATCAAGTTGAGAATCTTTAGATTCATTCTTAGGTTATTCCAAATCTAATTCTGAGGCCTCATAATATTATTCATCCTTATTGGTTCCTTTAAATGTAAAATAACTTATTTTTAAAATGTTTATGTCATTTTATCCATTTACTATCATAGCCAAATCATAACCCTTTTTTACACTTATCTTCAATTTTCTAAGGGGTCAATCTTGTATGCTGAGGAAATGATGGTGCTAGGAAATTATATTTTCAAAAATTCATGAAAGGTCTTCATTTGATCAGATATTTTTCCTCTACCATGCATTCCATTTATATGGCTTCATATACTTAACTGGGATGAGAATGTGAACCCCCATTTGGATGTTATCTTTGAGGCCACCCAAGAATAGGTAAAGTAAATTTTACTCATTAATGTCATCCACATGTAAGGAGAGATTATAAAATTTATGAATATAATCACTCACATTCCATATTTGACATAGTTTGTCTAGATGAATAAAGTAGTTTTATAAGATAATATTGTAATATTGGTTTTATATCTCCTCAAAATATATAGACTAGGAAACCTAAAAGGCCCTTATTTTTATTTTGAGAACATAACCATCTATACCAAATGAAATGATTAGCTTCTAGATATAAAGAGGCCATGACCAGCTTATATGCACATTAAGTATAATATAAATCAAATAGTTTTTTTGATTTGATTGATCAAAGTGAATGGATCCTTACCACAAAACTTATGCAAGTATATTTTTGGTAAAAAATGCTTCAAACTAGGATTGGAGGTGTGATTGTTTGAATGAGGAGAACTAAACTATAGTGGTGGAGGATTATTTTATGAAGGTTGAGTTTTAATATTAGACACTTTCTAATTTATAAGTGTTAATTTATCCTTAAAAAAATTTAGGTCCCCTCTTATCCCAATGATTTCCCCTTTGACCACATTGATATCATCTTTCTACACCATGTTTTAGAAATTTCACTAAAGTTGGTGAACTACCTCAAAAATAAATAAATTAGAAGTGACATGCTCCATGCCATCTTTGTGAGGATTTTTTGGATTTTCTTTGCCTTTCTTGCATCCATGAGTGTTAGGACCAACATGAACAAACCCTAAGATAGAGGGTTTTGTCCCTCAATTTTTTTATCAACATATTAAACCAGTTTGATCATCTCATTGAGATGGATCTAATGACTATTTATGTGCACAAGGGTGAAAATTTTTTGCCTAAAAAGTGTACCGATGGATTATACCATTGTGATCATATTGCTATGATGAATCCAATGACTAATAATTTACACAAGGGTGAATTTTTTCTAAACTTTTTAAAAGCACTTCAAATAATTTTGTAGTGATTAAAAAATCAAATCATTCTCTAATCGCAAGTTATGTTTTTTTATCCTTCCACTCATAGGAGACCCACAACACTAGATCTAAAAAAAAATCCATATAAACTTTCCCGAATCAAAGATATAATACCACTTATAATGAAATTACTTATATGTTTTAAAATAAGAATATTATATCATAAAAATAAGTGTAGAACATGTACATCCACAACAATAATTGACATAAAAGAAGAATGATAGATAAATATAATAAACCATTTGGATTAGGTAACCTCCAAAATAATATAATAATAGAGTAATTCATAATATGATGATAAAATAATAACCACTAACTCTTATATATACTCTACCTAGCTATGGTTATTTCATATGCCAACATTACTCAAAACATAAAGAGATGAAATAAGATAATATAAGAGGTATGCAAGCCATAATTCAGCCATGCATATCCCTAGACTTGCCATTGTTTAAAGGCATATCACATTGAGTGCCCATTTGAAGATAAGGGAGTTCTATTATCCCAATAATCTCAAATGGTGTTTTAGAAGAGTTAGGGATATTATAGAGATGATACAACATTTTAGACAAGAATATGGTCAAGAATGGATTAGAATTAGCTATAAACCACCATTGATACTCTTCCTATGTCTCCATGGTAGAAAATAACAACTTAAAGAGATGAATAATTTAAAATATGGGATACCTAGGTTATAACATATAAAGATTATGTTAGCCCAACATAATTGCATTAGGATACATAGTATGATACTCATGACTTCAGTAGTAAACTATGAGAGACGGTGTCAAATAGAGAATAAAGGAGAACCTAACCTACAATATGAATTATAAGAAATAAAGTGTGGGGGAAATGATGAACCCATAAAATGGCTCATTATATCCAAGTAATTACCTCATTTTTTCCCTAAAATAATTCCTTTAAAGTGGATTTATATGTGCATAATATAACTCATTACTAATTCAAAGTAGAAAATCAGTATTCTAACTTAGTTACTCTATATAATTTATTGTTACCTATTTAAATCAATTTGTTCTAACATTTTCATATGAAAGACTCTAATTTAATATGTAAAAGTTTTAGGAATGTACTATAGTCAAAGAACATGTTTTTGATAGTAGAAGACTCCTAAGGACTAGTCTAGACCAGTTTTAGAGATCCCCAAACTAGCTTTAGATATCATAGTCTAGCTCTAGAGATGCCTAGACTAGCTCTGAAGACTTACAAAAAGCTTGGTAAATAACACCAAAGGATTTTACATTGATGCAAAGACATACATCTTGATAATAAGTTTGGTATGTTTTTGGGAACAATTATAAAAGATATATATATAGATTTTATAAAAATAGTAATATCTATTGTTATCCATGATATTTATAGAATTTTTCTTATGAGTGATTGTAAGTACTATGTTTTGATCTCATATTTGACTGAGATCAAACTTTTATAACTAATAAAGGAGTTACAACCAATATTAGATCAAGTACATGTGTGAAATTGAAACCATTGCATTCCATTGGTTTTCTTTAGAAAGTGGAAAGGATGTTATTATGATGTTATTTTGGAATAAGAAATATAATAGTTAGATTTGAGAATGTTAGGTTGTTATCTATTTGAATCAACTGTTGTAAGATATTTTGATATATAAACACATCCATTTGCGTAGAAATTAGTAGATATAAATGTAAGGAAAGTATAATAGGAGCAAGTTTGAATTTTTATTTCTAACATTGTAAGCATTTTCCATAAGTAATGAGAAAATGATTTCATGACGTTTTTGCAAATAGTGTTCCAATCTTATTTTTAGGGAGAGAAAGGGAAAACTCAACTAAATAATCAATATTTATCTTGGTATTTATACGTTTATTTCATATATGATGTGTCTTAAAGTTTTTCATCCATTCTCTTATGTAAATTATTGTGTTATGTGTCTCACCTATAGGATTGTATGTTAATGTGTGTGTTTCAAGAAATATTAATTTAAACATTTCCTTTACAAAGCATTTCCCTTTCAAAAAAATTTATTATCTATGTGTTTCTATTTCATGTAATTTACATTTTTAAAAATAAACTAAAGGTGTGTTTGATTTAATGCAATTTAAATTATATAAAGTGTGTTTCCATTCCAATTGCTTTAAATTTATTAAGTGTGTTTAATTTCATAATTAATAGATTATATTTCAATTCAAGAAAGTAGATTAGAACCTTATATGTAAATTATCCACAACTCATCCAAAACAGATAATTTTTAACCACCATTTTGAATACCTTATTTTTATGTGTCATTAAAAACCACTTGATTGACATGAAATATTAATCTAAATAAAGAGGACATAATGACCCTCATTTTTGTGCATAAAATTTAGAGTAATTGTGGGTAAATGAGTGATGGTGATAAACCCACTTATCAGTAGACTTTTAATTTCCTTTATCTCAGGTGGAAGGTTTAAGATCCTTTGAGTTTTATGTAGTCTTTTTTGGTGCTCTTTTTTGTGATAAGTGTCCTACTCTTCTATAGAAGGTTATGGCAAGGAATTATGCGAGGGTTAGCCCTTGTGTGAATTTATGGATGAATAAGTGAGATAATTATTCAACTTTGCCTTGGCTTTGGTCTTGGTGGTATTTTTATAGGCTTGTTATAGAGTGTAAGAAGTTAATAATTCCATATTTACATGGATAAAAGCTGAAAGTCCACTATTGTACTTCATCACTTATGTTGTTCACTCAATTTATCTCACAATATCACATAGTATTCATGGAATGTATTGGTTTAGTCCTTTACTAATTGATCATTAAACTAGCCTATTTATTATAACTTGATGTATTCATATTCAAAGTGATAGATAGGGTAGTATTCCTCCTTTAGCACATCAAAAAAGGTATTACAAGACTTGATTGGAATACAATATTGTGTACATTATGCATTAAAAGTATCCCACTAGTGAAAAATAAGAATGGACATCTTCAATATGTTTAAGGTGATATTATCAACATTTATGAAGAAATTGAGTGAGAAGTATGCCTTAATTTTTCAATTCTATGCATCTAATTATTTGGCATAGATCTTGCCTTCCAATAAAGGGATGCCAAGATTTACTTGTGTTCTGAATCATTTTTTAAATTGAAACTATTGTTTACCATACTATGGAGATGTAGTTGAATACATTGAGTTGATTTATATCATCAGCTATGGAATTGGCCAAAATGTTTGGTGCATTTTGCCTCTAGTGCATCAGTAATAATACTTTAAAATTTTGGGGATACCTCAAGTTACTTCTAGGCATAAACCATCTTTATTTTTCTACAATGTTATCTTGCATAAACCATCTTTATTTTTCTACAATGTTATCTTATATATTATAAAATAAAACCAATTGATACACCTTCTCTCTAGTTACACCCACATATTTACATTTATATAAAGGTAAAATTAAAATCTCTAATACCAATGATCTACACCATGGGGCCTAGGAATAAGTATATAGAGGACAAACAAACTTGGTTAAGTAGATTTAATGTGAATATATGTATTTAGATATAATAATCTATACACATTTAATAGAGTATAAGTCTTAACTTGCAAGAATTACAACTTTTATTCAATAGGAAAGAATAGGGAAAATGGCACAATTTATTTAGTGTGGGTATTATAGAGTAAATACATGAAGCATGATACCTATGTTAGGACTATGTATTATATACACCCATATATATATGCATATTTTACATATTTATAAAATAATAATACATGAGCAGTTACAATTATTGTTAGTTATAAAGAAGATAGTTATAAGTTATTTCATCTTCCTTGTTGGGTGACATTTGAACTTATAGGTTAGTGGATAATGGTATAACTAATATATTATTATCTATAAAATTCCACCTAAAAATTCATGCTTTAAGAATAGGCTAAAACATGGATGTGTTGGAGCAAATATAAGTATGGGAACATAAGACTATGAGTTGAGGAGTATATAGGCTACAATGATCAAGGATATATAAGTATGTGAGTAAGCATGAGACTTATGTGTAATATTCTTATTAGTATTCATGAAAATGAGTGTGTAGGATTTCACAAGAGGTGTGAGATGTGTGTAGGAAAACAATAAAGAATCATATTATATTGCATAGGAGTTGCACACAAATAAAAGAGGCTAAGTCATTATCATATAACAAGGATTTATTGAATATTTGAATATTTTCATTTACAATAAGGCCTAATTTGAAAACAAAAGTTGAGATAAACTAATATTATGCATGTTATTTCTTTTTCATTTTAGGCTTGCTATGGCTTTGAGGAAAAATTGGGAGTTTACCTACATAGAAGACATATCGAATTTCACATTATCTATAGCCTTTATCAATGATATTGAAATTATATTTTTAAGATGGATTTTTGGATGTGGATATAAGGTCATTGGGATGTATTTAGTATAAGGAATTTTATGAATTTTTTTTAATGGATCTATCTATTTTAGAGGCATATTAAATAATATGATAGTAGTTGGTTTGACGGTATCACCCTTCCAACATTTTTAATATTTTAAATGTTAAAGGTCACTAAGGATAGTCACTTCCATTCCTAGATGTGTAAACTTGATGACTTTGTGGAAGGTTAATGGTATATATTGTATGGCATTAGTCCATGTTCAATTGAGGAGGATTTTGTATGGGATATCAAGATCAATGACATAGATAGATGAGGTTTTTATGTGATAGACCCAGCCATGATAAGAAGATGAATATTCCCTACTAATTCCCTTTATGTATTATCATATCCCTTGAGTGTGATGGATTTTATATCTATTTTTTCTATATAATAACCAATATATTTGATCAAAGTCAATGTATATATGTTTAGGCCCAATCCATTGACTAAAATTACCCTTTTCACTATTTTTGGGTAATCTAGGATTTGATGTATAAGAGTAAGTTATGTGATAGACCATCAAGAGAATGTCATGTTTTTCAAAGAAAAGTTTTTGGATTGAGGATAGGTGTCTAACAAGTGCTTATAATTTGGATTGATCAATGTTATTAGGGACTCTTGAATTTTGAATAGTTTTATACAACAAGTATTTATGAATAATGGATATTTTGAGAAAGTATAAAATAAATATATGAGAAGATGTTTCCTTAATTTTTTCAATAGAGTTTTATTTTACTTCAAGGGTGAATAGAAGAAGCCTTTGGACAATGATTTTTCTACCTAGTTATGACAACACAATGTAGGGTTTTGAATTTGATGGTGACAACACAATGATCAGTATGTTTGATGTGACTAATAAGTACATCATAGGAATGGGATGATTTTTTATAGTATACATTATTATATTGGGTGATTTAACCTTGAATTGATTTTGGATGAGGTTGATCATGTTTTGGAAAGGGATCCTGGTATATTACCATTTTTTATTATCGAATGTAGATGCACTTCCTTTAAGTTTAATATCTCCATTATCAATTAGATATTGGACATAAATATTTAATTTCATGTATCAATTTGTGGAATTACCTTTGACTTTATGAAACTCATAGTATTCATTTTATTTGTATCGGGTGGGTTTCAATTTTCTTTTATAAAATGGGTTTTTTGTTAGAAGATGATCATGTTTATAGCAATAAGTTTATAAAACGTGGCTTCCAATGATTCCCCTAGAGGAATATATTATCTTTTCTTGAGTTATTATTTGGGTTGGCCCCTAAGAATGGTGTACTTTGGATATACTAAATGTGTTTTGAATTAGTCACTCTATCACTAAAAACATTCATTTTTACTAAAGAGCTTAATATTTTCTAATTTTTAGTGATTTTGTATGATTTTGGTGATTTTTATGAAAAGGTTTCACTATCCCTTTAACTACAATGGATTTCTCAATTTGAACTCCTTTTTTGACAATTTCATCAAAGGTAGCATCATAATAGACTTTTAGATGAAAGTCCATTTCCTGATTAAGGTTGTTGATAAAAATATTGACTAATTATTTTTATGGATCAACTAAGGAAACATGCTAGTTAAGCTTCTCCATTATTGTAGGAATGGAAATAATTTCTATCCATTTTGTTGTATGGTTTTACATAGATCCATCATGGTGATATTATGTTATACATTATAGGATAAGTGTTTTTAAAATCCTTAATAAATATATATGTAAATGTTGTGATATATCCCTTAGGGAGATTTAAGAATCATTCCAAGGCTTGATCACCTAAGATTCGAGGGAATAATTTGATCAAATAGATATCACTGTATCATAATTTTTGGCATGACATGAAAAATTAATTAATATGTTCCCTAGGCTCACCATTTACATTATATTTTTGAACTTTGGTGATGCAAAATAAGGAGTAAATGGTATTCACAACATTTATTGATCAAAGGGATATGGGCATAACTCTTCAAACTTATATTTTATGTTCTAATTTTGGCTTCCATATTATAGCTCATGTAGAGCAGCCTTCATGGCTTGACATTATTTCAAAAATGTGTGCCCTTGAGTGGTAATTATGGTGAGATAAAATTAGGTTTTGGTGACACAAGGGTAATAAGTGGATTTGATTATTTATGGTTGGATTGTTGATTTTATTGTGAGAGTTTGTATATTGAAAAATGAATATGGGAAGCTAAGTTTTTTAAATTATTTAAACAATTTTTGAATTTGGTCAAATATGAATTTATTTTGTTCTTGTAGTTATTTTTATAAAAATAATTTCCCTTTTCCAATGTTGACATGTGAGACATATGAGTTAGGGTTTTCAATCATTGACTCTAGATTTGTTCTATGTTGGCTAGTGATATTGCTAATAGTAACTTGATCTTGATTTGGAAGGGTTTGGCCCCTCTTGCTTATTATGTTAGTAAAATTTTAAATATTGTAATCCAAGGGGAGTTTCAATCCTATTTTAATGATATTCATAAGGGTTTCATCCTTTTTTTCAAATAGGTACTAGTCTTCTTGGGCACACATTTATTCAAATATTTTTAGATTTGAACAAATCATTATGTTCATCATTGTACTAACTTCAGTTTACAAGGCTATTATCATCATCATCATCATGAATTTATTATTAATTAATAATTTTTTGAAATTTAAATGGATTTTGATTAAAATAACTTTCCATGTTAGTGTCTTGATTCAGTATTTTTTGATACTTGGTTTTAGGTGCCATTAGTTTTTTTAAGGTTTATTCTAGAGTAGTTAAGTATTTAAGGATTGGATTCAAACTAGTTTCATACAAAGATAAAAACAATGGCACACACAAAACACACCCTATGTTATTCAAGTAGGAGTACATCCAAATAGTGGTCCATAAATATACCTCGAAGGTAAGAGTGAGTAATCTTAGGGAATGTAGTTTTCTTGACACCACTACGTAATTATAAACAAATGATTCTTAGGCTAGTTTTACACAATATTTCCATGAAAGTCTGCATCATACATTTTGGTAATTGAGTCCCAAATCCATGATACAAGAGTTTTGTATAAGGCCTAGGCATTGGTAGTCAATATAGCCTCACTTCAATAAGTAGTTAAATAATCATAGCCATTTAATATGACAAATCCAAGGAATGTTTATAATCTATCAGAATAAAGACTTTGGATAACAATTGATGATGAAATCCATGTCTCTAAAACCATAAGAAAAGAAAAATAAAATTTATAATTATTTTATATTTATAAGATCATATTTTAGTATGAGGAAATAACATATTGTTGTATTCAATACACCCCACCTTGCCTTATTGATGGAAAAGTGGTGACCCATTTGGTGTTATAAAGCTTGTTCATTATAAGGTTGTCCATGCATTTTTAGCCTATTTATTATATTTATAAGTTTGTGGTCTTATTAGTAATCACCTTTGTTGCATCTATTTTCCTCTTGCAACTCATTTTCATTAAAATGACTTATTTTAACTAATATATTAATGAAAATCTAAGGAATCTTATTATGCATGATAGGTCTTTAGAATCAACTCTATTTAGATTTACTTATTTGGAATTATTAGAATTTCAAAATTTAACATTTTGGGACTTAAAATTTGTTCTTTAGGATAATCATCCAAGAATTTTTTTGTCAACAACTTTATTTGGAATATTTTATTCATAATTTTATTTAAAAAAATTACCCACCAATTTTATTTCTTAGGGATTTTATAGTCAATATTTTGGTCTTCAAATTTTTTACTATTTGGGAATCCATATTTGGTTTTTTGTCTTGGGTATTTTCATTTGGAACATTCATTTTTGACAACATTCTTTGACAAATCTTCCCAAAAGACAATCTTGGTCTTTGGGAAAAGTATTTGGAGTTTTGGCTTTCAAGAAAGGTTTCATGAATCTTCCCAAAGAAAAACTTGGTATTTGCAGTCTTTCCTTTAGAACCCTTGGCTCATTATAATCAAATGGTTCAACCCAAATGTAAATGCCAACACCTGACTAAACCACACATTAACATGTGTCAAAAAGGGCAACACCATGGCACCCCTCTAAATGAGTAAGTATCCTACATGGCATGTCTACTAAGCTAAGGTGGTTAAGTTTAAATTAAATGAACACAAAAATATTAGAAACATTGGTGATTAATGGCACATGATCTAATATTTAATGCTAAGGCTATAACATTGGGCTAATAACTAACTTCACATTTATGATTATTAATGACCTAGATTGAATATTACCATCTAAGAATTCAATCCCTATTTACCTTTGATCAGGATATAATTTTCATATACCATGAATACAAGGATCTAAAATTATGCCAACACTAATAAATAATAATATAATCTTCATCAATAATATATAGGGGATCCCAGCCACCATCTAGATTATCTATCAAAGATTTAACTAAGTTTATGGACACAATATTTGATGCCTCTATGTTTAATGGTATCTATACTAAATAATCCAATTTGTGGGAGGCTATAGAAGGATTCAACACATTAACCTATGAAGAAGATGTCTCTATAAAATAATGATAATTAGAAGTTGATATACTTCCCCTCAAGAATCAAAGACTTCACTATATTACTACTAAACCTAATTTCATAACATGCATTGACTTATTTTGTGACTTATTACTTGAAGGAAGAATTATTGCTGGTGGATTCCTTCACCATGTCAATCACAAAATCATCATCACCTGCATATCATAGGAAATGTTTCAAAGGTATTTATGCTTGCCAATCCCAGATGCCACATTTTATTTATATAGGGTAGTCCTATAGAAGAAAACAACACTACATAAAATATAATGAGTGAATGGTTTCTCCTTAGAGAAACATTTTCACTCAAGGAGAAGAACCTTATGCCCATCACCAAATTCTAAATAAGAATTCACCTTGGTATGGCACTGTTGAACTACCTGTATGTCACCTAAGCATCCACTTCCTTCATTTTTAATGGGTACCATTGATCAACTTGTTGCTAGCCTTAGAACTCACCTTTACATTGGGAGTGATCATCATCACCCAGTTACATGAGTTGATACTGCATAAAGATAAGAGTCCCTAAATGGGTAATTTATAAATGATGTCCTACCTTCTTGATGTTCTCATGGGTACTCTTTACATACACAATGGGTCTCTTGGTACCCAAATATTGATTATATAAAAAACAAGATCTATGATGTCTATTCATTTATGCATATTTATTCATATATGATAAATATATTGAGGATTGAAAATAACTTGTATCCCTAAGTTTCAAGGGTAGTTCATGAGGAACCCCTGCTTAGAGTATTTAAATTATCTCTAAGTCACTCATGTTGAAGGTAAACTATTGGTTATGTTCAAATTACACTATGATAATGGTTACTAGACATAGGGTCAATCCCATATGCCTCCAAAAATATGTACCTAACAAGCTGGCTAAGTAATAAATTGCTTATTAATTATGGTAGGGAATTGATGAGGATCTGAGCATAAGTAAGAAGGTCACATTCCATGGCTCTCATATCATAATTGGGAGTATGTATTACACCTTCTGCAAACATTTTGGGGAAGCTATAAAGTCTAGGTAAGCCTATGCCTTAGTGACCTTGCCCCATAGATATTGTGAACCCCATGGTAAGGTGAAACAATGTATTCATAATCTAGGCATTCAGTATAAGAATGAGCCCTATGATCATGATTTTATATTTATCAATGTAAAGGATGATGCCCAAATATTAGAAAGGGATAATATGGATGGAGTAAATATGGATTTACTCAATACATTGTAAGTAGATCCTTATATAAAAATTGAATAAGTAAAATACAAGATCCCCCCACTAGGAAGATGGACTTTTTTAGACTTTTGGAATAACATAGCTCTCTAACAACCACATGATCAAAGTCAAGACCCAAAAATCCACCCATAGTAATGAGTGTTGTAAATAAATAATAGGGTGAAGGGGAAACTTTAGTTTCTTCAAAATGAATAGAAGAGGATCCTATATGTATAGACTCATTTGACTTAGAAGACCTCATACCCACTATTGTATCCTTGGCAAACACAACATCTAATATGGAAGTAACTATTTCTATCCAATAAGTGGTTGATCTTTTGACTAAAAAATAGCTATATGATATAAGATGAATTCTAAGGCAAGGAGGCCTCACATGTACTTTTTGGAGGGACCAAATGAGTAGACATAACCCTCGATTGAAGGTGAGCTAGTAAATGAAGGAGAAAAAGTGGAAGTTAAGTAGGTTAAAGTCTTGAGCTTGAAAAAACTCAAAGTAAATTCACCCATCGAGAATGAAAAATTAGGTAAGGGTTTGATTCCTACTTATCCCATATGCCACCCTTACATTACCACATTTCCATTTGTTACTTCTTTCCCTACTATGTCACTACCTTCATTTGGACCTATCTCCCCTACCCTAGAGGTGTAAATATCCTTGATTGTTAAAAGGTGGAGGATGTTTATTTTTAGTCTATTACCTCTATAGTTATGAGTATTTAGAGTGTGGAGACTACCTTCCTACCCATTTTTAAAATCATTACTTTGGTTTCCACCTCTACTAATACTATGACTAATAAATTGAACACTTTATTGTCAGTATCCTCTAGTCAATTGAATTCACCCATGCCTTCCTTAGGATCAATTCAAACCACAATAATAGTAGCCATAAATAAAAATACAAGGAAGAAGTTTATATACACTATCCACCCAATGCCACATTTGGGGAATGTAGACTGGTCAAGGATAATAAAGCCTTCCATGCCAAATCTATTTCTTGAGATTGAGCCTTTAAAAGATACACAAATAGAGGAACAACAAGTAGATCCAACATAATTAGCAATTCAAGAGTGAGACAAGGATCTAGAGGCTTTAGATTCTAAGAGCCCAGACCTAAAGACTACTAAGCTATCCACTATGAGCTCACTATTTGACAAGTCTAATGGCTATGTGCAAAGGGTAAAGAAAAGAAAAATAGAGGACAACATTTGGAAAAGTTTAAATATAGAAGAAAGAGAATAAGTCTTTTCTCATTTAAAGAGACAAGATAGAAGAATAGGTCAACCCCCTTACATTGAATAGTTTAGGTCCTATATGGAGACCCATATTGGAGCCTTAGTATAACTCCATGAGGGTTTTGAGAAGGTGAGGAAGGAGCTAGAGCAATAATTGGAAAATATTATAGAATAATATCAAGTCATCCATGTTCCCTCCAAGATTGAATAAGATGTTAAAAATGTAGCCTTAATATTGTATGGTATATTGGACACTATTGGATCATTGAGGACACAATTGGCCCCTTATTTAATTGAAATGGCCAAATTATTCAAAAATTTGAAAGGAGATGAGAAAAAATTGATTTTTTTGGTTTTATACACCACAAATAGGGCTTTCAACCATCTTGACTTAATATCAACCTTAGAAGTGTCAAATGCATTAAATTTAGTGTTCATATAGACCTAGGAAGCAAGGGAGTGGGTAACATCTATTGAGGCCTTAGTATTCAGAATAACTAAACACGAGACGAAAGTAGGACAAATTTTGAATGAATAGAGATGGCAAATGCATAGGATGGTACTCTTAGAAGGTTAGTGGTGAGGTCCATTTATGATCAACTACTTTAGCAAGCCTTAGTAAACTTCAAGAAGAGTCTATAAGGGTTAACCTTCAAAGAGATTGATGATAAGTTAAGTTTTTCAAGGAAAGACACATAAGTGGAGATATTTTGAATAGGATTTAGAGCCATAAAATCTAAACATGCAAGATTAATAACACAAGTTAATAGGGTGAATAGACCATTTATTTTGGATATGATCATAATAAGAGTGTAACATGTTGTTGGGTATAAATATTACCAAGATATGGAGGTAAAGAGGAAGTCTAGCTCCACTCCATCTGCTAGTTCATCCAATGCACTAGGCTTAACACCACCTTCATCTACTAGTTCAGCTACACATATTCCAATTGTGAGAAAAACATAGTTATCTTAATATCAATTTTGTATGTAATATTTATTTGAACTAGCTACAAGCTAGTTATGATTCATAGTTAAATAAAGTGTTTTGACAACATGCACATGTTGCATGATTATATAAAAGCAAAATTTATTAGAATTTATGAGTTTTAACATATATTTTTACCTTAAATTAGAACTTAAGCTATGTTTATCCTAAGATGTAATATGAAGGTTTACAACACTTGGAGTATGAGGTGACCCCTTCCCCAAGTATTTAAATACATGTAAAACCCTCATTAAAAGGGTTGTATTTTTCATCAATATAGGAAGAAATCAAGTTATTGATTATCATGTAATTGTGTTGGTTTTTTCTCCATTTATGTTAATATGTTAGCTTCTTTGTCTATGTTAATTCAGTAATTTTGACGTGTGAAAAAGTTATCGATAATCCTAATTGTTATCATTAATTTATACTAATCATATATGTACAAAATATATTTAAATTTATTAAATTTCACTAATTTTAATAAATCATTTTAAATTGCATTGATATTCTAAGGTGCATAAGTGTGTTTCCCTTTGGTATAGTCTTCTAGGTGTGTGATGTGGCTACTCTAGATACCTTCCTGGTCTGAGTTGTAATCTCTCAACTAAGGGGTGTAATAGAAAACTTAAAGAGATAAACCTTTAACTGAGACCACTAAGTTTCCCATACATACTTTCCCTAGGTTGCTTAATTATGTTTATTCATGAATATGTAGTAGCTAAAAACAACAAGCATTAGTTTTGGAAATATTCATCCACTAAGGAAATAACCTTAGAAGTGACCCTTTGAGAACATATGACCTTATTTTCTTCCTTACCTTTCCATTATTTTTGAGTTTCTTTTGATATCTACCCATCATAGAGTAATTCTCCACCCAACCAACATACCTAGTGTATACTTCTTTTAAATTTCACACATCCATCCATTTTCTTGGTTAAATGACCTACATGTTCAACTTGTTATTGAACCAAAAGGTTGTTTTAACCACATACCTACAACTTGTGCCCTATAGTGTAACTTCATTTTCATAGATATCCTAAAATGTTAGAGGCTACCTAATTTAATGTATGTGGTGTGCATAAAATACACATAAAAACAAATAAAGATGGTGTTATAAAGAGGGAAAAATTGTGTGTTTTATTAATATTAGAGGTTAGTCATTACATAGACTTGCATTGGAGATGCCTAGAAGAGTAACAAGGTTTAGGGCCCAAGCTAGCCTTTTGGTTTCACCTTTGTCAAATCATAATAGGTGTAGACCAGTACTGATCATCCCTGAGATATACTAAGCTAGGACATCTTCCACAATGAGAATCATCCCACTTATCAACCATCCTATCACTAACCTTGGTTAGTCATGTCTGTTATTTCCATTCTTAGAGATGAACATGATTTACCAAATTATTTGGAGAAATACATGCCTAAATTTTCACCCTTAGGTGGGAGGATAATAGAGGAGCATATTAAGTCTTTCAAGTCTTATTTGAGATTAATGAATGTTAATAATGAGGATGTTACATGCATAATTTTCCCATTCACTATGTAGGATTCTACTTATGATTGGTATATTAAATTTCAAGAAAATTCCACCACCTCATGGATTGCATTCCAAAATACTTACCTTGCATAATTTGGGCAAGTTACTAATCAAATTTTGGTGCATCATTGTTTCACCAACAAGAAGAGGAAACCCAATGAGTTAATTTGGGCCTTTAATGCAATATTTTAGAAGATGTACACTTAGTTGTTTACTACATATAAAATGAAAGTAGATATAACACTAAATATGTATAAGAATGATTTGGATCCCATCATTGTATCATTTTTACAAAGAGTTATTGTCTCCAATACTTTAGCCTTGGTGTATGAATAAGTTATTAACATTGACAAGCAACTAAATCCTTAGCTCAAACCTCAAATGTTAGAGGGCCCAATTTTTAATAATGGGTTTCCATATTTGAATCCAATTCTACATGGTAATTAGAATGTTCCTTCATTCAATCAAAATTAGTTGTACACTTTGCCCCCGAAGACGCAACAAGCGATAAATAAAAATTATGGTTTCTTAAATAATCAAACACAAATGATTGGTCATCAGCAAAACTAACAAAATCAACATCTGACTCATTCCAACACAATAGTCACTCATGGTATAGACTCTTCCAAGGTTTAATTAGATTATTTACAAAGAATGGTCCAAAATTTTAGCAAAGACTTATTGAGTATGTAGAGAAGGATGGGCAATACCACCAATCAGAATAATAACCATGTTTATGGTTTTCTAAGATATAATAGGCCCTTCAACAAACCCACCAATGATGTATACCAATAACAATCTACTAAGCTATCATAAATTAATATCATGGAGACAACTTTGACTAATTGGTGTAAATTTCATAACACATCACAACATGGGGAATTGGATTATGTGGAGTTTTGTGTAGCATTTTAAATTTTCCAATGGGAAAATGGTCAAACATGATTTATTGATGAATCCCATAGATGTACCTCATGAGTGTAACCATTCAAGTACAACTATGATATTTTAAACTTATGATTTCCCCTTTCCCAGTGAAAATGACAATGTTTTAGAGGATAACTCTGATGAAGTACAAGTGTTTCAATATTTCAATAAGAATAATTACAATCTAAGGAACAAATAAATTCTCACCACTTCTAATCCTCATAATAATACAATTATTCCCCCAAATCTTATTGCTGATAATAATACTCCTCCCCCAAAAGTGAATGATTAGCCTTAGCATAGAGAAGAACAAAGTAAGGGAGGATATAATATTGTTGAGGATATGAAAAATGTCAATGCTAATATCATTTTCCATGAATTGGCACAAATCACTTAATAAAAGGAGCTCTTATGGAAGTTTATAATATGGAAGTCTATTATAGAAAAGGCCAAAATGGCCAGCACAAATGTCATATATAAAATTAATCCTAATGCTCCCCCTTTCTTGTTAACAATTTGATAATTTTGTAAAAATATACACAATTGTTTGGTCGATTCAAGAGCTTCAGCCATTGTGATGCCAACCTCCATTTTTCAAAAGCTTGGGTTAACCCCATGTCCATATAAGAGGATTGTTCATTGCTTGATAAAATATTGGTACCCAAAATTAACAATATATACATCCATGTTACATCATAACATCATGTGTGAATGACTATTGACATATTGGTAATATATATTCCTGAATGGTATGGGATACTATCTAGTAGAGATTGGTCAAAGATGCTCAATGTATATATTTCCAAAAACTTCTCTCATATTTGGCTACCATTGAGAGGCATTTACAACCAAATTATAATCAATTATGATCTAAGTATTAAACACCCTATTATAAATTAAAATACTACTAATGAAGTAAGTTACAAATATCCTATTCTTAGAATATATACATTTACTACAAAACATGAAGTGCATAAAGAACTATAGGGACCTTCCCAATTATGGACCCTTCATTTTGATGGAGCAATATCCAAGAAAGGATTAGGTGTTAGTATTGAGTAGGTCAATCCACAATGGAAGAATTACCTAGTGGTATATAGGCTCCAATTTTCATGCACCAATAATAGAGTAGAGTATGAATCCCTAATTTTGGGATTGAAATTTGCTCTCAAAAACAATGTCAAGGAAATATTGATATATGGAGACCCAAAATTGGTGATCAACATGGTCAAAAATACATATAAATGTAATATTTCATACTGTAATATGTCAAAGGGCCCAATTTTCAATAATGGTTTTCCATATTTGAACCCAATTCTACATGGTAATTAGAATGTCCCTTCATTCAATCAAAATTAGTTGTACACTTTTTCCCCTAATACATAACAAGCGATAAATCAAAATTATGGTTTCTTAAATAATTAGACACAAATGATTGGCCATCAATAGAACCAACAAAATTAGCATCTGACTCATTCCAACACAATAGTCACTCATGGTATAGACTCTTCCAAGGTTGAATTATATTATTTACAAAGAATGGTCCAAAAGTTGAGCAAAGACTTATTGAGTATGTAGAGAAGGATGGGTAGTACCACCAATCAAAATAATAACCATATCTATGGTTTTCTAAGATATAATAGGCCCTTCAACAAACCCACCAATGATGTAGAACAATAATAATCTACTAAGCTATCATAAATTAATATCATGGAGACAAATTTGCCAAATTGGTGCAAATTGCTTAACACATCACAACATGGGGAATTGAATTATGTGGAGTTTTGTGTAGCATTTTAAAATTTTCAATGGGAAAATGGTCAAACATGATTTATTGATAAATCCCATATATGTACCTCATGAATATAACCCTTAAAGTATAAATATGATATTTTAAACTTATGATTTTCCCTTCTCCAGTGAAAATGACAATGCTGTAGAGGATAATTCTGATGAAGTACAAGTGTTTCAATATTTCAATAGGAATAATTACAATCTAAGGAACAAACAAATTCTCACCACTTCTAATCCTCATAATAATACAATTATTCCCCCAAATCTTATTGCTGATAATAATCCTCCACCCCCCCCCCCCCCCCAAAAAAAAAAAAGTGAATGATTAGCCTTAGCATAGAGAATAACAAAGTAAGGGAGGATATGATATTATTGAGGATATGAAAAATGTCAATGCTAATATCACTTTCCATGAATTGGCACAAATCACTTAATAAAAGGAGCTCTTATGGAAGTTTATAATAGGGAAGTCTATTATAGAAAAGGCCAAAATGGCTAGCACAAATGTCATATATAAAATTAAGCCTAATGCTCCCCCTTTCTTGTTAACAATTTGATAATTTTGTAAAAACATACACAATTGTTTGGTGGATTCAAGAGCTTCAACCATTGTGATGTCAACCTCCATTTTTTAGAAGCTTGGGTTAACCCCATGTCCATATAAGAGGATTGTTTCATAGCTTGATAAAATAGTGGTACCCATGATATGATAACTTAACAATCTATACATGCATGCTACATCATAACATCATGTGCAAATGACTATCGACATATTTGTAATATATATTCCTGAAGGGTATGGGATACTATTTAGTAGAGATTGGTCAAAGATGCTCAATGGATATATTTCAAAAATTGGATACCATGGAGAGGAATTTGCAACCAAATTATAATAAATTAGGATCCAAGTATTAAACACCCTATTATAAATTAAAATACTACTAATGAAGAAGTAATTTAAAAATCTCCAATTCTTAGAATATATACATTTACTACAAAACATGAAGTGCATAAAGAACTATAGGGCCCTTCCTAATTATGGACCCTTCATTTTGATGTAGTAATATCCAAGAAAGGATTATGTGTTAGTATTGAGTAGGTCAATCCACAATGGAAGAATTACCTAGTGGTATATAGGCTCCAATTTTCATGCACCAATAATAGAGTAGAGTATGAATCCCTAATTTTGGGATTACAATTTGCTCTCAAGAACAATGTCAAGGAAATACTGGTATATGGAGACTTATAATTGGTGATCAACAAGGTCAAAAATATGTACAAATTTAATATTTCATACTTAAAGAGATAAAAACATATATCCTAAGATTTAATCAATTCATTTGAGGCTTTTAACATAGTGGCCATTCTAAGATAACAAAATCAATTGACTCACTAATCGCTTCAGTAGAAAATTTGGCACCCCTATAGGAGTTAAAAGTACATAAGTTATTTATCAAGTTGGTACCTTGTTCATCAGTACCATATAATATTGATAATTTATAGGTGTTTGATGATGATCATTAGATCATCTAGTTTCTAACCAATTTAGGACAATTTGAGTTCTAAATAATTAACAATGAGTGAGCCATTTATGCCACAAGGAATTGGGTGAAGAAGAGATCATCCAACTAAAATAAAATTATCTCCCATTGGGGATGTTTGACTTGGAAATATACTTTGACATGAATCCCTAAGTCTAACAACAAAGGTAGCCTAATGTTAATGAGTTTGAGTTTAGCTTAGAGAATGTGGGCAATGAAGGAGACTTACATCTTGTCAATATTGGTTTAACTTTCACTCTAGAAGAGATAAAAAGGGTAAAGGGCTTGATCATTATATATAAATATGTAATTTCATGGATTTATGATGATTTGAGGATATTTAATCCTAGGGTCATCACCCATACAATCCCAATTAAGCTAGATCATAAACCATTTAGGCAGAGATAGAGACTGATTAATCTTATTTTGGAACCATTAATCTAGAAGGAGATAGAGAAGTTTCTAAGTGCCAGGATAGTATTTCCTATTAGGGATTCGACTTGGGTGTATAATCTAGTTCTAGTTATAAAAGTGAATGGAAAAATTAGGTTGTTTGTCAATTTTAGTAATCTTAACAAAGGTTTTAAGAAAGATAACTATCATATGCCCTCATTGGATAAGGTGATGTAGATAGTGAATAGTTATGGAATTATGTCTTTATTAGATGGTTTTAAGGATATAATCAAGTTTTGGGTTAATAAGAGTATATAATGAAAAATTAATTTACCATAAAGTGGGGAACTTATACATATAAGCAAATACTATTTGTCTTGATCAATGTAAAATCTAATTTTCAAAGAGCCATGGATCATAAATTCCAAGGGATAATAGGTAAATTCATAATCATATACATGGATGAACTCACCATTTTCTTGAAAAATAGGTATAATCACATAGACCTTCTCTAGTACATATTTAAAAGATGCAAGGAATTTGGTATCTCACTAAACCCCCAAAAGAGCATATTTGGTGTTACTGAAGGCAAGTTGTTAGACCATATTATCACCAAATATGGGATCACCATTGACTTGGATAGAGTTTGGGTAATTTAAAAAATAATGTTCCTGAAAAACAAAAGGGAGATTAAGTCCTTTTATAAGATTAATTTTGTAAGAAAATTTATATCAAGATTTCCATAAATTGTCAAACCTTTGAACTGAATGCTTAAACAAGATGCCAAAGTGGAATGGACACCTAAGGCTAGAAGGTATTTCCATGACATTAAAAATGATATATCATAGGACCCAATATTTTTAATACTAGATTTCACTATGGAATTCTTCCTGTACTCATTCACTTTAGAACATACAATCACCATTGTACTGACACAAAATAAGGAAGAGAACAAACATCCTATCACTTTCATGAACATGAACTTAAAAGATAAAGATTAAATATTCCCTAATTAACAAATAGATATTTACCCTTATCAAAGTGGTAATTAAGTTTTGAAATTACATTCTTAGGAACAAGACCATTGCTATTGTACCATACCCTATTATCAATCTTACATTAGGACAAAATGAGTTGGTAGAGTGTAGGGGTAAATGGATGGAAATATTGCAAGAGTTTGACATTGAGATCAAACCTACCAAGATAATCAAAGGATAAGGTATTTTTTAGTTGATTATTGAACCAAACCCATCTATCACCATCAAAGAAGTCTATGAAACATATATTTCCCACTAATAATGGTATTCATATATCATTCAATTCTTACTCATTGGAACATGTCCCTAGGAATTCAAAAGAGATAAAAAAGAGCCTTGAGGCTCAAATTTGATTATTATATGATCAATAAGGTAACTATATATATAAAAAACTATGAAGGCATCTATTTGAGATGTGTATTACATGATGAAGCCTAGGATATTCTAGAAAAATTGCATCAAAATATTGGTAGTGGCCATCCATATATGAATACTACAACCCATAAAATCCTTAGAATGAGTTATTATCAACCAAAAATATTCAAAGATACTCATTCCCATATAAGGACATGACATAAATACCATGTTTTGGTGAAAATAGATGTTAACATAGTAATGCCACTACAACCCATGATTAAGGATAAGCCATTTTCCCAATGGGGCTTAGATTTAATTGGTGAACATAAACTCTTTAGATATGCACAAATTCATGCTCACCACTACATATTATTGCACTAAATAGACTAAATAAGTAACCACTAAGAATTTGAGAGCATAAGATGTGATCAATTTCCTTGAGGAATGTATCATGACTAGGTTTGGTATTAATATTTCATTAGTTTATAATAATGGCCAATGTTCCAATCATCTAAATTTATAGAATGGGCCCATGAAAATAAAATCACCATTATATCATACTCCAATCACTACCCACAAGGGAATGGAATGGGTGATTCAACTAAAAATAATCTCATTGATGCTATCAAGAAATTGACTATTAATAAACCTAAAGAGTGGCATATCTTACTTAAATATGCACTTTGGGTAGATCAAACTTAGTACAAGCAAGCTCTTAAAGCCTCACCATATCTATTAATCTATGAGAGGCAACAAATATTCCTAATCATGCTTAAATTTCCAACATATTAGTTAATATAAGAATACATAGAACCCAATGAGAGGATAGACCCCATATTGCTAGATATCATATAAATGAAAGAATCTAAAGACTGAATCCCTAAAAAACTTTAACATGCATCAAGATATAGTAAAAATATGGTTTGATAAAAGAGTAAAATCTAAAGCATTCAGGATGTTTGACCTGGTACTTCTATGGGGAAAATCCCATGAAAAGAAATGACATCATGAAAAGTTCACCCCACTATGGATAGGACTCTATTAGATCTCTAAGATCCTAGGTAACAATGTTTTCCATTTGAAGGACCTCTAAGGTAATGAATTGAAATCCAATCAATGGATAATTTTTGAAGTAATACTTCATGTCTACTCTATTTAAAGATGTCTCTAAGTAACAACAAGTGTTCCAATAGAGGTAGGGGTAGGATAGATTTGATTTATTAGTTAGTTTCTTACTTTTGGTCATTTTTTTTATTAGAGTAGTTTACACTTTCTAGATTAATCATTCTCACTTTTTTCATATTGCTTTACTTAGTCTAGTCTCTCACTTTTTTTATGTGCTTTCCCACTTTCTAGGATAGTTTTCCTTTTGGTTTTGTGGTAATCTAACTAATTACTCCTGGTATAACTAAGTAATATCATATTCAGGTGGTGTATTGAATATATGTTTTTAATTCAACTTGAATCGATGGGTATTAAACCTTGTACATCAAAATTCCTAATCTAGTTAAGCAATAAGAGAGTTTACCATGATAGTGTTCTAAAGCAAATTATTCTATTACGTAATAAAATTTTATCACATAGTTCCATGTAATTTTGAAAAGCTTTTCTCATCTCTTTAGATCAAATTCATGTTAAACACTAATACTTGTTTGAGATAATAATCATTGATATGGGTAAAGTTGATAGGGAAATTATGATGAACCAAATCTTACCTACACTAGCTCATTGTGGTTACCTTTTCCTTTCTTTCATTAACACAAAAAAAGAATAGAAAAGAAAGAATATTCCAAAAATTTAAAATAAAATTAGAAGGTTTAAAATCCTACATGATTAAATAAGATAAATTTATCATGTATCATGAATGAATATGAAGGAAGGGAGGAAGAATGATCAAAGGTATATCTATCAGGGCTATAAATGATCAACTAATAGTAGAGCAATGCTTGAGCTCCCCAAATTTCTATTAACTTAACACTAAATCAGAATGAAATCTATAACCCATCCCATGTCTTTGATTACTCCTTTGACAAGGATTAAAGAAGATAAATTTGACACACACTCGTCAAAGCTATGAGTAAATTAAGTATGTTGTATGAAGTTACAAAGAGTCCCTTTCATGTTTATGATCTAATAATTTATTTTAGAGCATGGTTCATGATTGATATTAGAATTTTGAAACCATGGATTTTGTGTTCTTAAAAACTTAGGAGTATTCACCCCTATGAGTCATCGTTTGTTGTATTCAACATAGCCCACTTTGCCTTATTTATGGACAAGTGAAGACCCATTTGGTGTTAGAAATCTTGTTCATTGTAGGGTTGTGCATGAATGTTTAGCCTATTTTATATATTTGAAATTTTGTGGGTATTAGTAGTAATCATATTTGTTGCATCTATTTTCCTCTTGTAATCCATTTTTATTAAAATGACTTATTTAAACTAATATATTAATGGAAATCTTGGAAAGCTTATTATGTATGATAGGTCTTAGAAATCAACTTTATTCAGATTTACTTATTCATAATTATCAACATTTTAGAGCTCAACATTTTGAGACTTATAATTTGGTCTTTGAGAGAATCATTTGGGAACTTTTGTTGTTGACAACTTTATTCAAAATTTTCTTTCAAAAATTTACCCGTTGATTTTATTTCTTCAAGATTTTATGTTTAGGATTTTGGTCTTCAAATTTTTTACTATTTGGGAATTCATCTTTAGATTTTTGTCTTCTGCTATTTTTATTCATAACTTTATTCTTTGGTAACTTTATCTGACAAATATTCCTAAAAGACAATCTTGGTCTTCAGGAAAAGTATTTGGAGTTTTGGTTTTTGGGAAAGGTTTCATGAATCTTCCCAAATAACAACTTGGTATTCAAGGTATTTGACTCCAAACCCTTGGATTTCAATAATCAAATGGTTTAGACCAAATGCAAATGTTGATACCCAACTAAACCACACATCGATAGGTATAAAAATGGTAGCACTGTGGCACCCCTTGAAATGATTAAGCATCCTACATGACATGTCCACTAAGCCAAGGTGGTCAAGTTCAAATTAAGTGAACAAAAAAAGATTAGAGACGTTGGAAATTAATGGTTCATGAACTGAGATTGAATGATAAAATCCTATAACATTGATATGATAACCAACTTCACATTCATTGATTATTAATAATCTCAAGGGAATATTTTCCTTTTAGAATTCAAGCCCTAGTTACATTTGATCAATATATAATTTACATAGAAGAGTGCCAAAACACCAATAAAAAATACATAATTCTATTAGCATTAAGAAATAACAATGGCATATTCATCTAGAATATACAAGGGAGCCCAACCATCATCTAAATTTTTTAATCAAAGATTCAATGAAGTATATGGACATAATATTTGATGCCTCTATGTTCAATGGTATTTACACTAACTACTCATCTATGTGGGAGGGTATAGAAGGAATCAACACAATAACCTATGATGATGATGTCTCTCTAGAATAATAATAGGTAACAATTGACCTACTTACCCTCAAACATCAAAGACTTCTCTATGTTGCTACTAAACCTGAGGTCATGCCATGCATTGACCTATTATGTGACTTGTTCTTCAAAGGAAGGATTGTTGTTGGTATATTCCTCACCATGTCAATCATAACACCATCATCAATTATATATCATGGGAATAATTTCAAAGTTATTTACACTTTCCAATCCCATATGCCTCATTTTATTTACATAGGGTAGTTTTATGAAATAAAAGAAATACTATAGAGAAGATAGTGATCAAATGGATTCTCCCTAGAGAAACCTTTTTGATCAAGGAGAAGAAATCTATAACCATCAAAAAATTATGATTGAGAATTTGAATTGGTATTACACTGATAAACTACATGTATGGTCACCCAAGCATCCACTTACTTTATTTGGAATCGGTAATATTGCTTGACCTATTATTGACCTTAAAACTCACCTTCACATCCTAGTTACTTGAGTTGATATTGCATAAAGACAAGAGTCCTCAAGGGGTAATTTATACATTATATCCTACCTTCTTGATGCTATCATGGGTACTATTTACATACATAATGGGTATTTATGGAACCTAAATCCTAATTATCTCAAAAATATAATTTATGATGTTTATTCATTTACGCATATTTATGCATATATTATAAATATATTGAGGATTGAAAAGGACTTGTATCCTTAGGTTTGGAGGGAAATTCATGAAGAACCCATGCCCAGAATATCTAAAATTATTGCTAAGTCACTCATGTCAAAGGGTGACTATTGGTTATATTCAGATTACACCATGAAAATGGTTAATGGGCATATGATTGATCCTGTATTCCTTGTAAAATACATCCTTGACAAGCTCACTAAGAAATAAATTACTTATCAATTATGGTGGGGGATTGATGAGGATCTAAGTAGAATCAAGAAGAGTATATTTCATGGCTCTCATATCATGATTGGGAGGATGTGTTACACATTTTTTTGACATTTTGAGGATGCTGATAAGGCTAGGGAAGCCTATGCATTGTCCACCTTTCCCCATAGAGATTGGGACCCCCATGGTAAGATACAACAATGTATTTATAATCTAGGTATTCAGTATAAGCATGAGCCCTATGCTCATGATTTCCTATTTCTCAGTGCAAAGGATGATTTCCAAGTCTTGGAAAGGGTTTATATGAATGGATTAAATGAGGATTTACTCAAGGTAATCCAAATAGATCCATCTATTGATGGGTGTCATTGTTACCCCTTCATTTAACCAATTTGTGTTGGTGTCATTTCTTACTAGGGCTGGTGTCCAAGGTTGTCTATAGTAAGGTATTTATTGGGTTCTAATAACAGTGTTGTTTGGGGGTTTTGGTGGTTTTTAATCCTAAATTTATTCTCCTAATATCTAAACTAATGATTTAAAGAAACGCACTTACTCAAAATGAAAACACACCAAACTGAATGAAATGCTTTGAAATCAGTCACACAATGATGTAAAGTAAACACATTGAAATCCAATATCAAATCCACACTTCTTAGCAAATTTGTAGAATAAATATTGATAAAATTAAAGAAATGAAACATACTTGTACAAATCTAAAAGCACACACATTAACAATCTATTTTGACCTGCAAGTTATTAATCCAACCACATATAGAGCATTTATATTAATTATAATTAAAAATAAATAAAAATTAAATTATAAATACCAAAAGTACACATCCTATCTCCTTGGGGAATGGGACCTTACTCACCTTTGGATTCAAGATTAAATCAACTCAGTCTTTAAAATGTTATCTTAACACATAAAATGAAAGAGTATTCTGCTACAAAATCTTCTTGTATTCAAAAATAACAATTCTTATAATGTCTTCACTATTGAAAATCAAGCATGGATCTACCTTTTATTGGTTGCAAAAAATCCTACCTATCCTAAAAACTAGGTAACAACTCAACTAACTGAAATAAGAGGATATTCATAGAGATTGGTTTACATGGCCAAAATAGAGAAGAGTGTTAAAATAAGATCCACACAAATTTGGGAATATTTTCATGGGATTTTCAACTTTTTCTTTTAATCATATCTGATCACCAAATCTTACATATAATATATCCATATCATATGATCTAGAGTTATAACCTATATCTACCAATTTATAAAAATTGAAATGTATACATAAATATAATTCAGTATACAGACATATATAAAAATATAAATTATTTATAAGAGTCCTGAATCATCATGAAATATCTTAAATAGATTTTGGAATGACTTGGAACATTCTAGGGATGAGTCTATAGTGAACTATGAGATTCTAGAGCATGACTATCATAATCTGTAGCTAAACTATCATAATTTTTAACTTGATCATCATAATTCTTAGCTATTTATTAAATATTTTAGAATGTTTGGTAGATTCTAGAGCTATGATCAAATTGTGGTCATGGAACTTCCTTGTCTTCATGAGATCATAGAAAAACTCTATGATCAAATGATCAAATTATGGTCATGGAACTTCCTTATCTTCATGAGATCATAGAAAAAATCCTATTTAGATGTTATCATACTTGTACATATTAAAATATGGAAGACTAAACATACAAATAGTTAGAAAATCATGCAAAGAATGATAATTTAGACTGACATGAACTTATAGAGATAAAATCATTCATTTTCTACCTTAGGCTAGTTATAAACCCTAAGACTACATGTAATTGTCACCTTAAATACCATGTTTATGGCTATGAAGGATGATATATCATGGATATAATGAGCCATAGTGTGGACTAATATTTTCCCCCACACCTTACCTTTTACAAGTCCAATTGTAAACTAGCTTCTCCAATCTTCATAAGTGTGAATTCTTTGCTCTAGCTTGAGACTGATATCATATATGGATTACAAATCTTGAAATATTCTCTCATGAAGAGAAGTAAATCCCATATCCTTATTAAAAAAATGAATCCAAAGAGAAATTTTTTCTTCAGACTATGGCCCTTTATTCTGCCATAAAGACATAAGAGAAAGCAATAACTCAATAATGTCCTTTGAATTCTATTTGACTATGGATTCTAATTGGGATAATGCCAAGGCATGATTTATTTCTACATCATATATCTCTTTGTATGGTTGAGCTTCTTCATCAATCATTGGATATTTACCTTTGTTAATGGATATCTATGTTGAGGTAAAAGGAATAGTCTCTATAAAATCATCTTATGGAAAAGGAGTTTCCACTTTGTCTTTGTCTTGTACTATAGTACTAAGAGCAATGGGTTCCTATCATAGGCTATCAAGAGTTTTTACAGCTATTGTTTCTTCATCATCGATAGATAATATTAACTTTCTTCTTCTCTTTTGAGTGAGAGGAATAATTCATTCATGTGAGGCCTCGTAAGGTGTTGGATGTGAAATAGGTTCTACAGTTGGTTCATCTTCTATGATTTGAATGAGTTTTTATATAGAAGTAGGTTAAAAGGATGGATTAGGGTTCCTTGTGGAGGACCTAATTCATAACCTTAGTTTTGATAGTGTAACTATATTGAGGGGACTTGGATGTCTAAGTGTAATATCCCTAATAGTTGATCTTGTACTCCAAACTAACTCATGAGAAACCATTTTGGGGGAAAGGATCCATGGTGGAGCCTTAGAGATCAAAGAAAAATAATCATTTGGTATGTTCTTAACAAGATTTATGTGTTTACTCTTCTTTCCCTTATAAAAACAATCCATGCTTCTATACCTTGCTCTTGTTAAAGAAAATGATGTTGGATTATCAACTAAATGAGTCCATAATGGAAGATAGAAGATGGGTTATTAGGGTACCTCATAGCCATGACTTGAATAGACCCTAATAAAATTAGGGTAAGTTGATTCGATGTTGGGGTTGTTACTAATGATACCTCAAATGAATCAACATTCTCATCATAATATAACTTAAAACACTATACTATCCATCAAAATTGAGGTATTTGATAGTAAAAAAGGATACAGACCTCTAAGGTTTGGATAAGGAATATTTGTTGATACATTTAATTCTACCATTGACATATTTAACACACACTGGCACTAGTTCTCCATCTCCATGGAAAATATGAATGATGTTGTTGAAGGAAGATCTTCATGCAATCTTGGCCCCTTCATCTAGTATCTTAAATAATTTGATAATAAATTATCTAGAGAATGGAATTTTAAACCCTCTGATAGTGGAAAAATCTATCTTTAGGTGGAGGATAAAATATGTAACAAGGGTTTCATCAAACCCTTAGAATTTCATGAGAAACTCAAACCATCCTATTACTTCAAATACCTATTTTTCTTGTTCATCTCCTACGAGAACTTCTATAGATTTGGGCTCAGATTTCTTCTTCTATCCCTTTCAATTTTTTTTTCAACTCTGCAAAAAACACAATAGTCTATAGCTCTACTGAAGAGGGAAATAATAGTTCATTAGATTTAAGTAATAGAATATGGTAACAATGGTATCCTTTTTTTATCTCAGTGCTATAGATGAAACCCAAAGCTCCCAATTATGTCAAGTGATGATAACAATGCAAGTTGATCATGTCATAAAGTAATAATGATTATTGATTATTGCCTTTTTATTTATTTACAATAATCATGCTACTAGTTCTATATCAATTGCTTATCCACATGAGTTGTGATGTGATGACAAAGACAAGGTCATCATAGAAGTGTTTATGACTTGACAGGACAAAGTCCATAGCATGCATTCAAGTTACAAAATGTAACTTTTTGAAAATATTCCCTGAGAATGTGAGAATATCCTTCACATAAAACTAAGGAAACTTTTCCAAAGATTGAGCATATACTTACAGACTTAAAAATTTAAAAACTAACCCTTAGTAAAAAAACAACTATACCTTTAAAACTCATGATGTTGTCCTTGTTTATCCTTATTCACCTATTCTAACAAATTAAATTTCATGGATTAGTTTAAGGAATAGTACATAAGAAGACAACATCAATTCTTATTGCTTTGGGTACAAGGAGAATCAATCATAAATGATGATTAATCCTAAATTTTTGAACTCACTTCTCTATTTTTTTATTTTTATTTTTTTGTCCTTGACCAGTAATTTATTGGTTTTCTAATCAAGAATAATTTTTTAGTTCATGATCAGCCAACAAGTTGGTTATTTGGCCATGACTGTCAACAACATCCCTAAGGATTTTCATTGTTGTTTTTTTTCTTTTACTTTTTATTTTTTTACTTTTTTGTCAGGGGATCTCTAGCTCTACCAATTAGAGCACAATTGATTACTTTCTTATATGCAATTAAACATGGAATTATACCAAAATGATAAAGTAGCTAGAAACTTGAGACAACAAAGAATTTGAGAGACAATACACACTCTTGTATTAAATACTACTAGAAGAAAATACAATAAGGAAGATGCCACTTCTTCCTCCACCTCAAAGGCTTGCCACACCTCAAGACCTTCTTCCCTCTCTCTCTTGCTCAACACAACAACTCTAAATCCTGAGTTATTATCCCTCCTTGAATGCTTCAGCTGATCTCCTTGACCTTGCTAGCTTCAATGCTTTTACTTGCCTTAGAATGATTACAATACATGCCTTATGGGTCTTTAAATAGGATCCCATGATTACAAAAATAGAACTCTAGTTACAATAATTAGACACACAACTCGTGACTATAATTAGTCACTTGACATGCAAACACTCGCTTCACTTAACTGACTGTTTGTCAACAACAGTTCTAAAAATACACAGGCGACTGACGCCGCTCCCTGCTTGTCTGATGCTGCCGATGTCGGCTGATTGTCTACCATCGCCGGTCTCCTTCTCCACTGTTTGTGACCGACATCAGTTATACTATCAACGCCAGTTCCTCTGGTTCTTCAACATCCTCTCTTGTGTCTACAAATAGTTGAAGCGTTTAGCTCCACACCTTAACAATCTCCCACTTGGAGATAAATATCTGCAACTTGTACCTGTACCTATACACCATCTATTTTGTTCCTTAGGCTCTGTATCCCTCTTCAACATCACTCTTGAAGACCAACGACCACACAAACCTGTGATGCAATACCTGTATCTTATTCCACAAGAATTTTGCTACTCCCCAAATTCTCCATGACATACTTCTGAACCAACTCTACCCTTAGCTCAGAAAACTCCTTATATATGAAACCCTGCAACAAGTAACACAATACAGTGACAGGATAATGTAGCTAATATTATCCAACCTGGTAAAGATAAAATACAATGGTCAAACCTCCATTATTCTGTAGCCTAATCAAGACCATATACCATAGCCTTCTGTCTCATGTGTCCATCCACTCTCTTCTCTAAAATGGGAATCCATCCCTCTATCCAGTGCTTCCTTCCAGCTGACAACACTACCAACAAATACTTGTTTGGTTCTCCAAGGACTCACACTCCTCATCCATGCCAAGCTCCCATTGTTTTTGGATTCTACCTGCATTGCTTCTTCTATCTTCCTAGTTCATGACTATCAATAAGCAATATAGAGAAGGTGAACAATGAATATGAGGTTCACATACCTTTCCTGACCTCCACATGGGTGTTTGAGACTTATTAATTCACCCAACATCCATTCCAGTGACCGATCTAGGCCATCTCCTAGTCTGCTCCTGACCGATGTCAGTTCCCTACACTGACCCTGACTGCCGATGTCATTTCCCTGGACGACGTTGGTGTCCCTCCTGCCGATGTCGGTCCTTATGACCAACATCAGACTTCTCCTGCCTGACCTACCGACCCTGCTGGTCTGCACATGACTGATGTTGGTATTTGGATGATTGACGTCGGTGCCAAGCAATCGACATTGGTGTCTGTGTGTTCTTATAAGTGATGAAATTTTCATTTGTGAGCTCTTCTTGGATCAAACCTCTATCCATGCTACCCTGCTCAGATTTATTCAGCCCCTGTGACTGATCTCTGTCCTTCATCTCCTCCATAAACACCAAGGCTTCTTTGTTCCTATCAAAAGCATCTAATTTCCTCTTTCTACAATGAACTGTATTTATGCTTTCCAAATTTGAACACATACCTTTTGCAAGAACTTCCATTCCCTTCCTGTTCTTGTGACCAAGCCTATTAGGCCACATCTTTGAATCTACACCAGAAGTAGAATCAGTAATACAAGTAGATAGATAAAGAGTATCTACTTTCTTACCTCTTGCTAGAATAAGTGCTCCCTTGGTAACCTTCCAAGAATCCACTGTGAGGGTTATTGTGCATCCCTCATCTCCCAACCTTCCTACAGAAATCAGACTCTGCTTCAGAATTGGAACATGTATGACCTCTTTCAACACCCATGTGTTGTCAATCTACAATCTCAGCTACACTTTCCCTTTGCCAACTATCTGACAAGGTGTACCATCCCCTAAATAAAGAACTCCAAAGTCTCCCTGTTCATACTCATAGAACAAATCTCTGTTTGGGGATGCATGAAAAGATGAACCAAAATCTAAAATCCATGATCCTACCTGACTGTCTGAAGAAAGTATGAGAGCATCCTGCATCATGATATTTGCATCCTTTGCTTCTTCCATACCTGCATGTTTATTCTCTTTATCTCTCAACTAACACTCCTTCGTGTGTCCTTTCTTTCCACAAAACTAGCAGGTAATACCTTTGGACTCGGATCTCCTTCCCGACCTTGATTTCCCTTGCTCAACCTTCTCCCTTTGCCTTCCCCTACTTTTTGCACTTAGAGCATTCCCTGTTGATTCACCTGTGCTTCTCCTACGTATTTCTTCATTCAAGATCACACTCACAACATCATCAACTTTTAAGATTTTAGAAGCAGATGCAGAATTACTTACTGCCATAACCAAACCATCCCAACTTTCAGGCAAAGAACATAAAATCAAGAGAGCCTTTACCTCATCATCAAAAACAATATTGACTGAAGCTAGTTGGTTTACCAAACCTTGGAAATCACTAAGATGAGTATGTACCGATCCATCTTCCTGCATTTGCAAAGTAAATAGCTGCTTCATAAGATATACCTTATTAAAAGCTGAGGGCTTTTCGTATAAATTCACCAAGGACTTTATCAACTCTTCCATTGTCTTACACTGTGATAAGCTGGAAATCACAGACGATGCAAGGCTCAACCTTATGGAACCGAGAGCCTTTCGATCAAGAACGTTCCATTCTTCATCCTTCATATCTGTGGGCTTGCATGCAACTCCACCCAATGGTAAGTACAAATCCTTCTGATATAGATAGTCCTCAATCTGCATCCTCCAATGTTGATAATTCTTGCCGTTAAACTTCTCCATTCGTAGTCTACTTTCTTTTGCCATTGCTGAACTCCCACTCAATCAGAAAACCCTGTGAATGACTTGTAATCAAAAAACAATACCCTGCTTCCTGCAAACCATAGCTCTGATACCACTTGTCAAGGGATCTCTAGCTCTACCAATTAGAGCACAATTGATTACTTTCTTATATGCAATTAAACATAGAATTATACCAGAATGATAAAGTAGCTAGAAACTTGAGACAACAAAGAATTTGAGAGACAATACACACTCTTGTATTAAATACTACTAGAAGAAAATACAATAAGGAAGATGCCTCTTCTTCCTCCACCTCAAAGGCTTGCCACACCTCAAGACCTTCTTCCCTCTCTCTCTTGCTCAACACAACAACTCTAAAGTCTGAGTTATTATCCCTCCTTGAATGTTTCAACTGATCTCCTTGACCTTGCTAGCTTCAATGCTTTTACTTGCCTTAGAATGATTACAATACATGCCTTATGGGTCTTTAAATAGGATCCCATGATTACAAAAATAGAACTCTAGTTACAATAATTAGACACACAGCTCGTGACTATAATTAGTCGCTTGACATGCAAACACTCGCTTCACTTAACTGACTGTTCGTCAACAGCAGTTCTGAAAATACATAGGCGACTGACACCGGTCCCTGCTTGTCTGGTGCTGCCGACGTCGGCCGACTGTCTACTGTCACCGGTCTCCTTCTCCACTGTCTATGACTGACGTCGGTTATACTGCCGATGCCGGTTCCTCTAGTTCTTCAGCATCCTCTCTTGTGTCTGCAAATAGTTGAAGCTTTTAGCTCCACACCTTAACATTTTTTAGAGAAGAGGTGAATTCCCTTCCTTTATTAAGACCTTATTGTTTTCAAGGATCAATTGTCATGGAAGTTTTGAGTTATGTCATGAGGCCAAACTCATTTTTTACTAGTTGGATGAATTCTTATTTATTAGAATCCTTCTAGTACAGTTTCAACCTATGTCCGTTGACTATAAGTGTCTTTTGATTACCATATATAGGCAAAAATTGTACTAAACCATTATCACAAAATTTATTTATCTGAAATGGTCCTAGCCATATAGTTCTTAACTTACCTTTGAAGTGATGATACTTATAATCATACAAAAGTGCCCAGTCTCCTTTTAAATATATTTTCTTTATGTGCAAATCATGCCATGATTTCCTTTGGTACTACATCATCTGTATCTACTGCAAAGCTTTTATTCTCATTTCATCCAACTCATTCAGTTATAAATTTCTCTCTCTTTTTGCTTCATCCAAGTCAATTCCTACTTATAGTATAGTCCTTAAAGTTTGCATCTCAAATTCAATTGTAAGAAGATGTTTCTTACCAAATACCAATTCATATGGTGAAAAACTAGTAGTGGTCTTCCACATTGTGTTATATGACCATAAAACTTTTAGAAGCTTGGTTTTCTAATTTTTTCTAATGCTACTAACTATCTTAGTAAGGATATTCTCTAATTCTATATTGGTAACCTATACCTATACATTTACTTGAGGGTGGCTTGGAGAATACTTTCTATGGTTAACTTGGTAGATCTCTATGAATTATCAAATTATTTTAGACATGAACTAGGGTCCCTGATTAAACATTATCTCCCTAGGTGATCCAAATATCTATATGATATTAGAGTATAATAAATCTATTACTACCTCTTCTATTTTAAATGAAAGAGCTTGTACTTCAACCCATTTGGTCACATAATTTGTACATACCAAAAAGTACTCCTTACAATGAGGTCGTGGATCTATGGACCTAACAAAGTTTATGCCCCACTTTTCAAAAGGTTTCAAAATTACATGAGGATGGAGGGGAATTTTAGAAGCTATTGTAGGTTTACCCATTATTTGACATGGATCACATTGCTAAATGTACCTTTTTACCTACTTATAAATATTTGGCCAGTAGTCGCTAACTCTAAGGATCGTGTGTATTATCTTTTTAACTAGGTAGTGTCCTCCACTAGGTTCATCATGACAAGCACGAATCAAGTCATATATTTAATTTTTATTTACACACTTATAGAAAACATGATCATGTCCATATTTAAAAAATATACCATTAATCCATTTATAACAAGAACTAGCTTTAATTAAATGTTTCTTTTCCTTTCTAGTGAACTAAAAAAGAAACTTCCCTGTAGCCAAAATTTTTATTACATCAACAAACTAAGGTGATTATGCTTCAAAAACAAATAGTTTATCATCTATGAAATTTATTATATAAGTTCTTATTCATCTGCATTGTTCAATCTAGAAAGAAAATCAGTAACCACATTGAACTTTCTAGGTTTATCAATAATTATTATATAAAATTCCTATAATAGTAATAACCATCTTATAATTCTTACCCCTACCACTAGTTTATTAATCAAATATCTAATAGCTACATGATCAATATGTAAAAATATTTTTTAAATAGTGATATAGTGTCTAAAATTGTT
This sequence comes from Torreya grandis, assembly GCA_037957365.1. Lineage (NCBI taxonomy): Eukaryota > Viridiplantae > Streptophyta > Pinopsida > Cupressales > Taxaceae > Torreya > Torreya grandis. The sequence goes on along the minus strand of JARHVA010001368.1, from coordinate 1,546,670 downwards.
TATGACATAAATCACAATAATGACTTCTTTCTTATTGGTTGTGTAATTTCTATTAATAGGAGTCAATTTATTGATAATGTAATATATGGCATACATCTATCTTTATTCATATTTTTATCCTATAAATTCCTCTATAACATAATTAGATGGATTAGTTTTAATATGGAAGGGTTGTAACCAATTAGGTCCTCTTAGGACTGGAGCAAAACTCAATGTTTCCTTAATGGTCTCAAAGTCTTGTTGGCAATCTAGAATCCAAACAAACTCACTCTCTTTTGTCAGAAAAGTAAACATTAGAGCAACAATTTTACTAAAATAATCTGTAAACCTTATGTAATATATTTCATTTATTAAGAATATTTTGATATCAATTTGATTTTTGAGGGATAGGTAAGTTTGAAATGACTTCAATTTTATTTAGATCTGCTTGGATTCCTTTTACAAAAATGTGATGTCCTAAAACTATTCCTTCCTCTACCATGATTAGATATTTTTCATGAATCATGAATAGATGGTATTCTTCACATATTTTCAATAATTTTCTTAGATTTTTCAATATTTCATCAAAGGAATCTCCATGAATAGTAAAATAATCCATTTAAATTTCCAAAAAATCATTATTTAAATCTAAAAATATGGCTAAGACTGCTCGTTGGAAGGTAGTAGGTGCATTGCATAAAACAAATGAAAATACCCTATATTAAATTGTTCCCATGGATAAATTAAGGTTTTTTTATCTTGATCTTTAGGTGCCACTTATATCAATTTGTATTCACTAAAACCATCCAAGAAAGAGAAGTATCTTTTCCCTGCCAAGTTGTCAAGTACTTAGTCAATAAAGGGTAAAGGAAAATAATCTCTCATGGTTACTTTATTTAGTTCCCTATAGTCTATGCATAATCTCCACTTACCATTTTTATTAGGAATAATAACCAAGGGAGAGACCCATTAGATATCAAGAATAGGATAAATGAATCCCACTTTTAGCAATTTTTCTATCATTTTTGTAATGTCTCTTAAGGTAAGATTAGTTCTTCTCATAGGTTATCTGACTGGTTTAATGTTCTTTATGTAGATATGGTGGGTATATACACTTGGATGGATTCCATTCATGTATTGATATTCCCAAGAAAAACTATAGTATTTTCTCTTAGTACATCAAATACTTCTATTTCCTATTCATCTATCAACCAATTGGTTATGTTGAATAACTTCCCTAGTGCTACTATGATTTGCTTAGTGCCTAAATGTCAAGAATTTATTTGCTTTAATTCACTAATTAAAGAGTTGAGAGGATAGGAATATGGTAATAACATATGAAATGTGAAAGCATATTTGGAAAATTTATCTCTTATAGAAATCACTCCAACTAGAGAACAATGAAAGGCTATCAAAAATGAATTTTGATCTTCATGTGCCTATTACATAACATTGTGTTTAATGTATTTATGGTCATAAAAAATGATGTAAGAGGTGGGAAAGGATGGGAATTCATAAGGATAGGATGTTATTTTATTATATGATCCTCTATTAAAATCCATAGACTAATAAGGTTCATAACTGGACTGATAAGGTCCGTAGTTAGACTATTGAAATTCATACCAATTCCAATAGTTCTTGGTAACTCATCCTCTACTTCTTCCATATGATTAGTCATTATGAAAATATATAGAGAGGACATACTATCATATTTTTATTCAAGTTTATCTACACATAGTTTTTTTACAAGAATGATTGATGGTTATTCAGGTGGATATAAAGAAATGCATTTTAATTTAAGAACATTTGAGATGGTCATATCTCCTTATCTGAAATCAATCAAAGTTGCCACTATTGCTAACCAAGGACATCCTAAGATAAATGGGTATCTAATTTTTTTGTTTTTATGTTGTATAATAATAAAATCATCTAGGTACTCTCATGACTCTATAGTTAATTTTATATCCTCAATGATGCCTTTATGTTTAGCAATGGAATGCTCTACCATCTGTAAGATTATGGTGGTGGGTTACATATCTATTAGAGAGATATTTTCCATGTTGTCCATAGTAATTACATTAATATTAGCTTTTAATTCCACTAATACATTTGGTATCTCTTTTTTTCCAATCATTATAGAAATGATAGAACTCTTTAGGTCTCCATATTTGGTTAAAAGTTGGTTACATGCTAATAAATCAACAAGTTTGTCATCTACATGTATAATCTTGGGATATTATCTTTCCCTACCAGGTGTCTTGATATACAACTTTTTGATCACCTGATTGAGTTTTGGAATGTCCCTAATGACTTGAAATAATGGAATTTCTATAATGAGTTTTTTGAGTTCTTGGATCAATTCAGTTTCCTTTTTGTCTTTCACTTCATTCAATCATTATGGAAAGGGGACTGATGAAGGAGTTGTGGTGACTTCCTCTATATTTATAGGTTTATCTTTTAACTCTTCTTCTTTCACTAGTTGAGTCTATTGATTTACTTTTTCATGAGGAATTTTTGTGATGATAATTTGAGGTTCTTGTAATAATTTTCCTAACCTAAGATGTATGTTTGCACATTCAATAACACCTACCCCTATGGTTTCACCTTGTTTATTTACATAAACCTACCTATTTTTTGGATTTTATACTAGTTGGAAAGGTAGCTAAGGTTATTTTGCTTTCTCTATATGGGGTGCTTGAGTTCCTTGAGGAGCCATTAATGCTTGTTGTTGTGGAAACCTTCTTTGTTATTGATTATAGTTTGGGCTAGGATTCCAATGTTGATTTAACCCTGACTAATAATGACCTTGGGGTATCCAAGTTTTTTTTAAAAGTTGGGGAATCATCCATTTTTATGGCATCCATTCCTAGTTACCCCACTATGGTGATACTACCCAAACTTGTTGAGGTGCACACCATTGTGGAAAAGGAATCCTTGAGCCAATCTATTGTAGTTGATTTTATTATATGGCATTTTGCCTTTGAACATAGTTTATTTTCTCTATGATCTATATGTTCTATTTTAACTAGTTCTTAAGATTAGGAAGGTGATTACAATTTCTTGTGTCATGATCTTGAATGTCACATATTCCATAGATTTCTATTTTATCTAGAGGATAATCTCTGAGTGCATGTTTTAATCTACACTTTGGACAATAGATTTATAGTAATTAAATGTTAGATTTAACCTTATATTTTAATACCTCTAATTTTTTGTTCTTCTAAACCAATATATCTATTTTGAAATTTTCTAGTTCTTCCATGAGTTGGATTACATCACTAGATTTCCCTAGTTTTACTCTCCTACTACTAGGTTTTGTCTTAGAGTAGTTGGTATATAATCATGTAATCTCTTAGAAGTATAGCTTGGTAATATCTCCCTTCCCCATGAGATTAAAATAATCCCTAGAGGAATCATCCAATCCTTTAATAAAAATAGTTTTGATCACTTCCTCAGATAACTCATATCCACACTTATTGTGGGAAAAAACAAACCAGTGTAGATGATCTTCAAGGTTATCATATTCATTATGTTTTATCTTGAATTTTTTTATTTTATATCCTTCACCCTATAATAATCTTGGTATTTATTTAGGAACTATTTCCATTTCTCTCCAAGTCTTGATAGAGTTTCCTACTAGTCCCAAAAACTAACTCATTGCTCCATCTTTCAAAGTAGAGGGAAAGAGTTTGAACATTTGATTATCTAAAGTGTAATCATAGGCTTGATAGAGAAATTTGAATTCAAAAAGGAATTTATTTGGGTCTTTAGTGGATAGACCTCTAAAGGTAGGCAGATTGGATGGGGAAATATTTTTCATTATTATTTGGTCATCATTCTCAAAGATAATAAGGTAAGAGAAAGTCCTATTAGGAGGATTCTTGTGAGGGTTTTCTACATGACCTATATTTTATCTAATTATAAATAAATTTTTATTGAGAGGAGGAGATCCTTAAAGGTCCTTTGGTTGTTCAGTGTTTGAAAGTTCAACTTTTGTAGAGGAAGATTCATCTAAATCCTAGGATGTACTTCCAAAATACTCACTTATTTCTTTCTTCAATATTTTTGTCTTTTTTGAAAGTAATTTGATTCTCTCTCCTAAAGGATAAGGATATTTTAGAACAAATCTTCTTTGTGAATCCCTTTTCCTACTCATATACCTATATTTAACAAGAGAGTAATTTATTATTTGCTTTTTCTATTTTTATGTTTTTACTATTAGCTTAAGAAACTACCTTACTAACATTTTAAAAAAATTCTATGGCAACGATGCCAAAAATTATGGGTATCATTACTATCCCTTCATTTATCCAATTTGTGTTTCTATCATTTCTTACTAGGTCTAGTGTCTAAGGATGTATGCAATAAGGTATTTATTAGGTTCAGATAATAGTGTTGTTTGGGGGTTTTTGGTGTTGTTTTATCCTAAATTTATACTCATAATGTATAAACTAATGCTTGAAAGAAACACACTCAAAATGGAAAAACACTAAACTAAATAAAATGCTTTGAAATCAATCACACATGCTATAAAGTAAACACACTAAAATCCAATATCAAATCCACACTTCTAAGCTAAGTTATAGAATAAAGATTGCTGAAATTAAAGAAATGATAAATGCTTGTTCAAATCTGAAAGCACACACGTTAAAAATCTATTTTAACCTTAAGGTTATTAATCCAATCACATATAAATAATTTATATTAATTCTAATTATAAATAAATAAAAATTAAATTATAAATACCCAAGTACATGTCCTATCTCCTTAGGGAGTGGGCCCTTGCTCACCCTTGGTTTAGGGTTAAATAACTCAGTCTTTAAAATGTTATCTTAATGCATACAATGAAAGAGTATTCTGATATGAAATCTTATTATATTCAAAAATATTTTTTTAATAATGTCTTCACTACTACAAATCGATCATGGGTCTATTTTTTATTGGTTGCAAAAGAAACTATCCTAAAAACTAGGTAATAACTCAATTAACTAGAATACGAGGATATTTAGAGGGATTGGTTTACATGGGAAAAATAGAGAAAATAATTGAAACAAGATTCACATTAGTTTGGGAAGATCCTTATGGGATTTGAAAATACTTATGCTAACCATTTATGATCACCAAATCTTACATACATTATATCCATATCATCTAATCTAGAATTGAAACCTATATCTACCAACTTATAAAAATGGAAAGATATATATAAAAAGAAATATAAATATATATATATATATATATATATATATATATATATATATATATATATATATATGGACATATATAAAAATATAAAGTATCTATAGGAGTCCTATATCATCATGAAATAGTTTAAAGAACTTATAGAATTCTTTTGAATATGTTATGGATGAGTTTATAGTGAGCTATAAGAGTTTGAAGCATGACTGCCATAATTCATAGCTGCATTATTGTAATCCATAACTTGACTATCATAATCCATAACTATCTATCAAAGTCCATAGAATGCTTGGAAGAGTCTCAAGTTTTAATTGAATCATTAGCTTGTGGTCATGGAACTTCCTTATTTTCATGAAATCATAAAATATTCTTATTTAGACACTATCATACTTGTACATATCAAAATATGGAAGACTGAACATGAAAATAGTTATAACATCATGAAAAGAATGCTAACTAAGACTCACATGAGCTTAGAGAGATAAAAACATTCATTTATACCCTAGGATAGTTATAAACCCTAAGAATACATGTAATGCTCAGCTCAAATGGAATGTTTATGGATATGAAGGATGATATATCCTAGATATATTGAGTCATAGTGTGAACTCATCATCTATAACAATTTAACAAGCATAATATAGGATACCACCACTAGGAACATGGACTTATTCATACTTTTAGAACAATAAAGATCTTTAAAAACCTTATGATTAAAGTCAAGAACCCAAAAATCCACCCACCATGATGATGGACATAAAGCAATAATAGGGTGAAAGGGAAACTTTAGTTTCTATAAAATGAACAAAAGAGGAGCCTATCTATATAAAATTTGACTCAAAATACCATACACCCACTATTGTATCCTTGGAAACCACAACATCGAATGTGTAAGTATCTATTTCTACCCAACAAGTGGTTTCTCCTCCAACTAGAAAAATAACTATATGATACAAGAGGAAGTCTAAGGAAAAGAGGCCTCAGGTGTAGTCTGTGGAGGGACCAAATGAGTAGACACAACCCTTGATTGAAGGTGAGTTAGTGGATGAAAGAAAAGAAGAGGAACTACAGTAGACTAAAGTATTGAGCTTGAAAGAACTCAAAAAAAAGATACCCCTAATGAGTGATAAATTAGGTAAGGGTTTACTTCCTATTGATCTCCTAGGCCACTCTTTCATGACCTCATTACCTTTTGTTTCTTATTTCCCTATTGTGTCACTAACTTTATCTGGACCTATTTCCCTTAACGTAGAGGTTCAACCATCCTTGGTTACTCCCAAGGTGAAGGATGTTTATTTTGAGTCTATTACCTTTATAGTTATGAGTATTTATGGATACTTCCTCTCTACCCATTTCTAAAACCATTCCTTTAGTTTCCACCTTTGCTACTACTAAGACCAACAAACTTATAACTCTATTTCTAGTATCCTATATTTAGTTGAATTCACCCATGCTTTCCTTAAGTTAATTTTTGATGATATAAATGATAGCTACCAAAAAAAATACAAGAATCTTCCCTACACTATTGACTTAATGCCACATTTGGGGAATGCATACTAGTCAAAGATAATATGGCCTTTCATGCCAAAGCTAGCTCCTAAGACTAAACCTTTAGATGATAACTAGATAGAGGCATAGCTATTAGACCCAATACAATTGGCACTTTAAGACTAGGCCAAGGAATTAGGATCTTTAGCTACTAAGAGGACATAACTAAAGACTAAAGAGCTACCCAATTTGAGCTCACTATTTGATAAGTCTACTTGCTCTATGTAAAGGATAAAGATAAATAAAAATAGAGGACAACATTGGGAAAAGTATTTTATATTTTAAAGAAATAATATAGAATAACTGATCAATAACCTTACATTGAGGACTTTAGGTCCTATCTAGAGACATATACTGGAGCCTTGGTAGAAATCCATGAGGGTACTTTGTAGGTGAGGAAGGAGCTAAAGAAAGAATTGGAAACTATTAGAGAATAATAGTAGGTCATCCATGTTCCCTCTAAGATTGAATAGGATGTTCAAAATGTAGACTTAAGGATATATGGTATACTAAACACTATTTTATCTTTGAGAACATAATTGGCCCCTCATTTAACTAAAATGTCAAATTTTTTCAAAACTTTGAAAGAAGAGAAAATATTAAACTTTTTGGTTTTATACACCATAAATAAGGCTTAAAGTGATATTGACTTAATGTCACCCTTGGAAGCGTGAAATGTATTAAATTTAGTGGTCATTGATACCCAATAATTAAGGGATTGGGTAACATATATTGAGGCCTTAGTCTCAATAATAAATGAACATGAGAGGTAAGCATGATAAATTTTAAATGAATTGAATTTGGTGAATGCATGAGATGGTACTGGAAGGTTGGTGGTCAGGTCTATTTTTGATCAAATGATTCAACAAGCCTAGGTTAACTTCAAGTAGAGTATGTATGGATTAAAATTAAAATATATTGAGGCTAAGTTAAAATTTTATGAAAAGGAAAGCCATGTAAGTGGAGATATTTTGGATAGGATTAAGAACCATAAAAGTTGAACATGCAATATTAATAACATAGGTTAATAGGGTGAACATACCATCTCTTTTGGATATGATCATAATAATATTTCAAAATTTTATTGGGTATAAACACTACTAATATTTAGATTCAAAGAGGAATTCTAGCTCCAATTTATCTTCTAGTTCAACTAATGCACTAGTTTCAATGCCACCTTCATCTACTAGTTCAGCTACACAGACTTTAGTTGTGAGAAATCATATTTATGTTAATATCAATTTTGTATATAATTTTACATGTAAGATTTATTAAAACTATCTAAAATGTATTTATGATTGATTCATATATGTTATAGTTAACTAAAGTGTTTTTCCAACATACACATGTTGCATGACTGTATAAAAGAAAACATTGTTGTAATTTATGAGTTGCAACATGTAGTTTTATATTAAATTAGAACTTGAGTTATGTTTATTCTAAGATGTAATATAATGATTTAAAACACTTTGAAGATGAGGATACCCCTTCCCAAAGTATTCAAATACATGTAAAAATATCATTCAAAGGGTTGGAGTTTTGATCAATATAGGAAGAAATTAAGTTATTGATTGTCATGCAACTACATTGGTTCTTTCTCCTCCCTTTTTTGTGTTGTTTAGATTTTAGCTTCTTTATCTGTGTCAATTAAGTAATTTTTATGTGTGAATATATAAATATATATATATATATATATATGTATGTATGTATGTATGTATATAAAATCCTAATTGGTATCATTAATGTATACTAATCATAGATATGAAAAATCTATTGAATGTTAGTAAATTTAATATAATCTCTAAACTAAGGGTGTGCAATATTAACTCTAAAGAGAGCAACCTTCAGCTGAGACCACTAAGTTTATTATACCTACTTTCCATAGACTACTTGACTATGTTTGTTCATTAGTGTGCAATATATACAAATGACAAGAATTAGATTTAGAAATACTCATCCACTAAGGAAAAAACCTTAGAATGTAAAAATATCATTCAAAGGGTTGGATTTTTGATCAATATAGGAAGAAATCAAGTTATTGATTGTCAAGGAACTGCATTGGTTCTTTCTCCTCCCTTTTCTGTGTTGTTTAGATTTTAGCTTCTTTATCTATGTCAATTAAGTAATTTTTATGTGTGAATACACACACACACACACACACACACACACACAAACACACACACACACACACACACACACACACACACACACACACACACACACACACACACACACACACACACACACACACACACACACACACACACACACACACACACACACACATGTATGTATGTATGTATGTATGTATATAAAATCCTAATTGGTATCATTAATGTATACTAATCATAGATGTGAAAAATCTATTGAATGTTAGTAAATTTAATATAATCTCTAAACTAAGGGTGTGCAATATTAACTCTAAAGAGAGCAACCTTTAGCTGAGACCACTAAGTTTATTATACCTACTTTCCATAGACTACTTAACTATGTTTGTTCATTAGTGTGCAATATATACAAATGACAAGCATTAGATTTAGAAATACTCATCCACTAAGGAAAAAACCTTAGAAGTGACCATTTGAGAACATAGGACCTTATTTTATGCCTTACCTTTCCCTAATATTTTATTTTATTTTGATATCTACCCATTGTAGATTAATTATCCACCCAACCAACTCACCTAGTGTATACTTATTTTATATTTCACACATCCATCCATTTGACTAGTTATATTTACCTACATGCTCGACCTATTATTCCACCAACTAGTTATTTTAACCGCATATATACAACTAGTGACCTAGAGTGGAACTTCATTTACATAGAGATATTAAAATGTTATATGCTACCTCATTCAATATATGTGGTGTGTATAAAATCCAAATCAACACATATGTGAATTATGTTTGGGGGAACACAAGTAACTGAACCACTTATGATTGTCAATAATATCTTTTAATGTAAGAGGAATATATGCATACTTTATCTATATACACATTAAAAAAAGAATAAATATAGATAAATATATTTGATTTTTTGATTTAAAATTTAATTATCATGTGTTTGCGTTTTTATAATTTCAAATATCTAGCAAACATAAATGTAAAACATGCATTATTAGTTTTAAAGTTTTGGTCTTCACTAAACATTTTCCTACATGTTATAAAAATAGAAAACAAAAATGTTAAAACACATAAAAAAAGATAATAATTAAAGTGCACATATCAATACACAATATAAAAACACTAATGGTCATATAGGTTTGAGTGAGAAAAAATACTAAAAGTAGTGTAAAAACATTGATAGATAGTACATAAATGTTAAACTAAGTACAATAACATTGATGATCATAAAACAAAGTAGATAAATCAAAATTTTAAACTATAGTATAGTAATTCTAAACTCAACACATGAATGATGAACTTCAAAACAAGAATGCCAAAGTTCATAATCAATTGAAATCACATGCACAATATATACAAAACCAATATGTGATACATAAACATTGTTCCCAAGAATAAGAACAACAAACATTGTGTAGAAATTATAGATATCATAATTTAACAATGGATGTCTCAAAATGACAAAATCGATTAGGATTCTAAACCAAAATTATCAGCAACCTAAATCTAAACTATGGTAATACCTATTAAAAAAATAGTCATCAAAATTATTCAAAATAAGAAAAAGTGTGATAACTTGAAAGGGGAATATCTCCCACTAAGAATACCCAAAAAGTATATACTAATATTTAAATCTTGTAAAGAAACTCAATAATTAATATCAAGATCCTACTCTAAATCTAACATAACCTCTGATTGATATAAAATCAAAGAAATAAATAATTTACCTTCACCTACCAACAGAGTGAAGATCTCCTTTGTTACTGTGGATTTTCTCAAGATTATGGATTTTTTGTTTCTCAATACTCATGTAATATTTTGGAAATGTGTCAATAATGTGTACATGTAGTGTTCAATTCTATGATTTTTGATCCATAATGAAGTATGCAAAGGTGTATTTATAAATATTCAGATGGGAGGATGAGTAGTTGAGATCATTTGATAATATTGGAAAATTCAAACTTGGATTGGATTCAATCAATAAGTTAACTTATTTACTACCATTTGAGACATAATTAACTACTTTGTCTCCATTTTACGTAGGAGTGATGAAGGAGTTAAATAATTTTTTTCCTCTTTGTGCAGGAGTGATGAAGGATTTAATTGATTTGTTTCCTCTTTGTGAAGGAGTTAACTAAGTTATTTCCTTTTGGAGACAAAGTGATGGAGGAGTTAACTAATGTATTTCCATTTGGAAATAAAGTTTACTATTTTATTATAACGTGCTTAGATAATTTTCCATTTTTAATGAGGATTTGACTAAAATATGACATGTGATGACATGGATCAGAGGATGGGATGAGGATATTTAATATATTTCTTAATTTATTTTACTAACTAATTATGTGTAAGTATTTAATGATAATTAATTAATTAATATGATGTGACATTAGTTGGATTATGATGCATCTAATTGATTAGTGTGGTGGTCTTAAGTGTTAGTGATAGAATTATGGTTGATTAGTTATAAATGTGTTGATAATAGGATTATGGTGGATTAGTTATAAATGTGTTGACAATAGGATTAGGGTGGATTTTTTCATGATGGATGATGATAAATTGGTGACGACATTAGGGTGTCAAAATTAGAGTGTTTATATAAAGAAATTAAAATGTTTTTCATTGTTAGAACCATTTAATAATAATATATTTTCAAAATCAAAATATTATGTTTTTTAAAATTATTTTTCATGGAATACTTGTTTAATATTTTAAAAGAGAAGTTGAACTATCTATGTTTAATTTTTTATTACTACTAGTTATTTTCAATCTTGTTTTTAGTCCATTAATCACGTAATTTTCATCCTAATATTTTACTCCTTTATGTTATTTCAATATATGGTTTTGGATTGTCATACAATTAAACCTGGTTCATTTCAAATCCATGATGTAAGTTGAAAATGAAGTAAATCCATTGCTATACTAAATAAACATGTGGTATATTTCAAAATTATAAGGTTTGTTTGAAACCTATTTATGTTTCCATTCCACACATCAATTCTTCCATAGTCATAAAATTGTTGTATTGCCAAGAATCAATGCACACATTTTTTTTAAGACCTAACCCATGAGTGCCACCTCTAGTCCAAATAAAATTTGCTAGTTAACCAACATTTGACCATGATACATTTTTTTATGGTGATTACTTATTATGGTAGCATAATAATTTATTTTTCATCTCCATTTGTATAAATATTCATTATTCTATTTTTGTAATTGATAGTCCTATTTAATGGAATTATTATCATCAAATTTATGTGGGCCATAATGTTTTGAACATCCAATGTTTTTTTTTAATTTTATGTCCTCAACATACATATTTTATGCATATATTTATATTATTAATTTACAAATCAAAGTTTTTAAATAGAAAATTTCATCATGTTTTCATATGTCAGTAACAAACCTAATTTGTACACTTATTATTGTCAACTATTGCAAGCAATCATTTCATTAAAAAATATTTTCCCAACACATTTTTTGTTGCCTATTATATCCCCTTCCAATCCATATTTATTATTTAATATTTATTTTTCATTAACAGCCCATATAGTTTTTTTCATAAGTTTACTTAGTCTATCATTATTTTATACAACCATTTTTTTCCATCACTATAAATCCAAACACTAATATTAATTGGGGTGAAAATAAACCCTAAGGAGTCTATATTATATTTAGGGATATTTTAATCACCCCCAATGTAAAACTTTCCATTTCCATGTTTTTTACCTCCCTATACATATTTGGTTTGAGTTTTGGTTCATTATTCCCAATGTATGCTTTTAAACTTATTTTTATAGGTTAAAGTGGTTCATGATGTATTTTCATATGACTCACTTGGAACATCACACTTGGTTAGTTTTATATCACCTTTATATGTTTCACAAATGAAATGATCATTGGTTTCATGGAGTTGTAATGGAGATACTTGTTTGATAGTAGATTAATCCTAGATTTGACCATCCCAGTCTAGCTTGTGAAATCATTAAATTAGTTCATGATTTTGGATTGTAGTTCTAGTATTCCAAACATAAAAAGTCAATATTATTATTATAAATCTAGGAAATAGCTTCATAAATTTTAATTTTTATTATTTACTTTCAACATGTTCCCCATTATTATTTGTTGCATCACATTTACATCCTCATTTTTAGAGATTATGTTTGAGTGTGGAAATTTTAGGATCTCCTTAATTTAATATGGATCTATGAACTTAGATATCTATATTGTAAATTATGCCTTTAATCTTGTTTTTATTAATTACATAATTATTTTTTTAATACTATAATTTTATTTATTTATCAGGTAATATGTTAGGTTGTCCAATTAAAAGTGTTTCACCTTTTTCTATATGGGTATTTTCCCCTTCATGTGTTATATGATATTGGTAGTTTTTATTCATATTATTTGTACCTTACTCAATCACCCTAAACATATTTTTTCCTCAATGTTTGTGTAATTTTTTTTTGTATTTTTATCATTAATAATAAACATCATATAAAAATTCATAAAATATCACCTAAATATGAGTCATCATCATAACATAAACAAAATTGTTTAATATATAAGTCACATTGTTATTATAATAATAATAATAATAATAATAATAATAATAATAATAATAATAATATATCTTCATTATCATAAGCTTATTTTTTTAATTAATTTTCATGCAATACTCAATTAATAGCTAATATAAGGAGATGACCTATCTATGTTATATAGTTTACTACTACTAGTTTTTTTTTTCCAGCTTATTTTTAGGCCATTATTAATGTAATTTATATCCTATTTGTAACTCCTTTTTGGTATTTTAAAATATTATTTTTGGATTGTCTTACAACCAAACCTAGTTCAATACATCTTCATGATGGAAGTTTAAAAATTAAAATAAAAATCCTTTGTAAAATTATACCAACATGTGGGATATTGAAAAAAAATATTTTTTCCCACCTCATTGTGTTTTCATTCCACACATCAATGATTTCCCAACCAAAAAATCATTGTATTGTCAAGATTAAATCCAAAAGGTTTTTTTGGACCCAACCCATGGGTTTCACCTCTAGTCCAAATAGAATTTTCTAGTTAATAGACATCTGACCATGCTAAAAAAATTTATGGTACTTACAGATGATGATAGCATAATATTTTATATGGCATCCCAAATTTTATACATTTTTTATTGTTGATTTTTGTAATTGAAACCCCTATTTTATGAAATTATTATAATCAAGTTTATTTGGGCCATCATTTTTTAACATGAAATTTTGTTTTTTTAATTTTATGTACTCAAAAAAAATATTATATGCATTATTTTTATTAACTTTTTACATTCTAATATTTTTTAAAGCAAAAAATTTGTCATGTTTTCCTATGTAATAGATAATCCTAGTTTATACAATTATTATCATCAATTGTATGAAAGAAATCATTTCATAAAAACTACTTTGATAAGAACTTGTTTTCACTATGAATTGCATTTCCATTTCAATCCATCTTTTTAATCCTAATTTTTCATTAAACCCCCTATTTTATGTAGTTATTATCATAAATTTATGTAGTCCATCATTATTTTAAACAACCAAATTTTTGACATCACTAAAAAATAAAGTGTCAATATTAATCAAGGTGAAAATAAAATAGAGTTTGAATTATCTTTAGATTTTTTTAATAACCCCAACATAAGTTTGAAATCCAAAATCTTTGAGTTAATGCAAAAAAATTAAACATTCCCTAGCTACGTAATCTTTTATTGTGTTTTATATTTGTAAAATGTTGTAGTTACAAGTCCCCACACATTAAATGTATGGAAATAATGATTAAATATATCTCAAAATCCTATTTTTATGATATGTTTTAGTTTCAAGTGCCCAAAAATATTATTTTTTAGATAAATTGAATAAGATATAAAATTAATAATTGAAATTCCATTCTAGGTTTATTTTATGAAAATGTGTTGTAGTTGGGATCATAAAATAGACACGTCAATTACTTCACAAAATGTATGAATGATATTTTTGTTAAATTTAATGTAATGATTTTAGGGGATATGAAATGCATGTAAATTATAAATATTCTCTCAAACAATTCAAATTAAAGAAGCAAGAGATAATCCTACTTAAATGAACACTTGGAATTGAATTGACTTATCACCATACATAAGGGCTATGATATCATTAATTGATCATACTAGTTTTAAACTATTAAATTTTAGTTAACCATGAATATTTAGATAGAAAATATAATAGTATTTCTACCATACCACATATGTGTATATATAATAACCATTATGTTGATAGCTGAGGTCAAGAATTTATAGTTTTGAGGTCATTAAAAGACCATGTCATCTCCGTGGTTGGAAGGGAAGGAAAATTTATACCTCTATATGGTTTGGATGGATCCCTACCATGGATAAGGAAGAATTTTCCTTCCCTATGTTTGGGAGTGCTTCCAACCAAGGCAAAATTAATTTTTTCCTCTCCATGGATAGGATCCATTTAAACCATGGAGAGGTATATTTTTTCCCTTTACATGGTACGGAGCCTCCAAATCATGGAAAGGAAACAATTTTACCTCTACATGGTTGGTTTCCCTCACAACCATAGAGAGGCAACATTCTATTCTCTTCAAGGTTAGGAGGGATCCCAACCATGGTTAGGGAAAATTTTGTCATCTCTATGGTTGTGAGGGATACCAACCATGGAGAGGGAAAAAAATTCACTCATAATGGTTGGGATCCTTCTCAACTATGGAGAGGAAAAACTAGGAGGGTTCCCAACCATGGTGAGGGAAAATTTTGTATTCACAATGGTTAAGAGAGATCCCTCCCAGCCATGGAGAGGGAATAAATATCCCTCACCATGGTTAGGGATACCAACTATTGAGAGGAATTTTTTTTAACTCTCCATAGTTAAGATCCCTCCCAACCATGAAGAGGTAAAAAAATACCTCACCATGGTTAGGATACCTCACAATCATGGATAAGACAAGGGCTCCCAACCATGGTGAGGTCAAAATTTGTCTTCTTTATGGTTGGGAGAGATTGCAACCATGGTGAAGGAAAGTTTTGTCATTTATATGGTTTTGAGCCCTTCCAAATATGGAGAGGAGAGATTTTGCACTCACCATGGTTAGGATCCCTCTAAAACATGATGAGTGATAAAATTTTCCTTTCTATGGTTGGGATTCCTACTAATCATCTAGATGAGAAAAATTTCCCTCACCTTTTTTGGGATATCTTAAAAGCATGGAGATGAAAAAATTTACTATCTGCATGTTTGGGATGGATGGGAGACCTCTAAAAAATGGTGAGGATAAATGTTTCCTTTGAATGGTTTGGATCCCTCCTACCCATGGTGGGAATAAATTTTATCCCCACCATGGTTTATAAGGCTCACAATCACTGAGATAAAAAAATCCCTCTCCATGGTTTGGATCCATATAAACCATTTGAGGATAAATGTTTCCCTCACCATGGTTAGGAGGGATCCCTATCATTATGAGGAATATTTTTTCCTATCCATAGTTGGGAGATATCCCAAACATAGAGAGGGAAAATTTTGTATTCACTAAGGTTGGGAGCCCTCCTAACCATAGAGATGATAAAAATTGTCCTCACCATGGTTGGGATCCCTCAAAATCCATCCCCAAGGTAGAGAACCCTCCCAACCATGGATAGGAAAATTATTTCCCTCTCCATGGTGGGAGGGATACAAACCATGGAGAGGGAAAAAGTTTACCTCACCATGGTTTGGATCCCTCCCACCATGGGGAGGGAAATAATTTTCCTCTCTATGGTTGGGAGGGACCTCAACCATGGGGAGGGAAACAACTTTCCTCTCCATGGTTAGGAGGGATCTAAACCATGATTATGGAAAATTAATTTTTTCCTCTTTATGATTGGTAGGCCTTCAAATTATGGTGAATAAAAATACTACCAACCATGGTGAGATTATATTTTGTCCTCTCCATGGTTTGAATTGATCCCAATCATGAATAGGGAAAGATAAGTTTCCCCTCTCCTTGGTTTGTATCCCTACTGACTATGGTGAAGGCAAATCAATTTTACCTCTCCATGGTTGGTATTAATTTTATCTCACCATGGTTTAGATGCATCCCAACCATATAGATGCTAAAATTAATTTTCCCTCTCCATGGTTGGGATCCCTCCAAAAATGGAGAGGAGAAAAGTTTCCCTCTTTATGGTTGGGAGGGCTCCCAACCATGGAGAGGATAATTTTTTCCCTCTCTAAGTTAGGGAGGGCTCTCATAAAATATAATTTTTGAGAATTTTACACTATTAATTCTAATTTTGATACAATAATATGAATTATAGAATTGATAAATATAATATATCACAAAAATTTATTTCCATTTATTATCCTTGGATATTCTAATTTTCATATATTTTAGCAAAATTTAACAAAAACAAATTATATTCTAATATTTACTATCTTGATTTAAATGATTTCAAGATTGGGATAAAAAAAATTATTAAAAAAAATCTCATTAAGAATATGGACAAAAGTGGGGATAAGATTGAAATAGAGGCTAAATTACAATCACTACTTTGACATAATGAAATTGTAATATTTAGTAGTGGATTTAAGATAGATTATATGACTGAGAAATAATGGTTTATATAAATTCATTGAACATAAAATCCATTGGTATTATTCTATCATGCACAAAGAGGTAAATTAAAAATGAAAACATATTTCAAACTAGGACAGTAAATACTACACCATAATTTGAGTCCTTTAAATATGTTGCATTGTCCTACTATAGCTTCTCATATAAAAATATGGATATATCAAGATTTATAGTCCAACCATCATGTGAAACATATGGTTTTAAATTAAATTATTAGAAAACACTTAGAAAATTGGTCTCACATAGAGATATAATCTAATAAACTTGATTAAGAGGAATCTCAAATTAAGCCATGAGTTTGGCGATAAAATATTATCAGTGATTTATTTTATGAATATGCTGTATAAAATGTTTGTAGTTGTAAATAAAGAAAATTTAAAAAATAAGAAGACAATTAAAATGAAATATATTTTAAAACATATTACTCTTGTTTAGACAAAACTAATATCTTTTAAATAATTTAAACGAGATGAAGAGGGAAAAAACAAGGAAGAAATTAAAAAAAGTGGAAAGGCAATCCAATTTTTTTGGTTCATAGGAAGCCCAAAATATGTATTTGAGGTCGATTTTGATATTTGTGATGTATCACCCCATATAATATGCACTCTCTTTGTGAAACACATTGAAGTAATAGATATAATGAATTCATTCATGAAAATGATTGAAGTATCTATTGGGGATGCTCTATTAGTCCCTTGTGTATATAAAGTGGATGTAGATGGAAAAATGGTTGTAGATGAGAATGGAAAAATAGTATGAGATCATATTATTCATATTAAAACTATGGACAAAATTAATGTTATACCCAATATAATATACTACACTTTTATTGATAACATTCTATCTAGGATATGTAAGTATCATAGTTGTATAGAGGCCATCAAAAATTTTAAGAGTAGAATTGATAGATTTATAAAAATAAATGACATCCTACTAAAAACTAGCAGACAAAAATGTAGTAGTTAAAAATATTGCATGAAAAAAATAGCAAGGATAAAATGTAGCAAGGAAAGAATATAGTGAGGACAAAACATCACTAGAATAAAACATAGTAAAAGATGCGCTCACATAGAAGATGACACAACTTTCAACTAGAGGTCTAAACTCATAAAATCACATTTACCTCTATTATTTTGCTTGAAAATTTGGTGCATTACTTTTCCATCATGAAATGTTAACTACTATTACCAAAATTAACTAGGAAATAAATAAACAATGTGATAATAACTAAAATGTCCCAATTATGCTCTTCGTAACAATTTTATGACAGTACCAATATTACTACATTTTTCCACACTATGTTTTATCCTCACAACATTTTTTTCATACTATGTTTTTGTCATACTACATTTTTTACAGCTACATTTTTGTCCACTACATTATCACATTTATCTAAATAAACACACCTTTAATAGTAATTTTTGATATTGTCAAGTAATATAATAATAAAAATACAAATCATCATGTATCAACCTTAATAAATACAATCTAGTCAGTGAGGTTCTATATATAAATGGAGCACATTCCCAAAACTATCACTAAATCACATTCATTAGGTATAAATTCTCTTTATTTGTGTTGATTAAGATGATGAATTTAAATAAAAATGATCAACTTAAAGAGATAAAACAACTTTTATGGATTCTAGAATAAATTTGGAGAGTGTTTGGTAGATCTTTAATAGGTTTTGAGTTGTGAGAATTTAATAGATTTATATTAAACACTAGAAACATTGAAAAGAAACAACTTACATCGAACTTGTTTAGAGCTATAAAGGGTGTTAATGATAATGATAAAATTGAGCTCACTAATAAGTTGAAGGAAAGGGAGATTTCTTTTTTAAATGTACATCAAAAGGTGTGCATGGATGTTTTTTGAATTTTTATAAAGTACAAAAAATTACTAAATAGGGAAACATTCCAATATTTAAAAGATAATGATAAATCATTTTTAAAGGATAAGGTATCTAAAAAAAAACTAGAAAAATATGAGATCATCGATAATGTTTTTTGAAAACTTCAGATTTTAAATAGAAAATAATTTAAAGGTGTAAAAATAAATAGATTTACTGATGATTCTCAAAAAGTCCTTAAAAAGTATCATATGTGGTAAAATTATAAGAATATATTTATAAAGGTTTAGCTACCACTATGGAGAATCTCCTCTTGTGATGAGTGTGATGGAAGATGATTTCACTATATTTAAATTAAAAATAATTATAAATTTGATTATCATAAATATTTATAATTAAAAGAGTGAGTTTAAGAGTGACCACCATAAAATCATTTCCTTATTTAAATTGATATCCCTAGGATAGGTAGGTTTCTCATTATTTTAATTCATAACACTAAATATTCTTATACTATTGATATATCCTTTAAAAAATTTAACTTAGGTGAAATTTCTCAGAAGGAAGTCAAATCTTGGATAATATATTTTGGTTCACTTGGTCATTCATACAACTTTGTGATCATGATTACTATTGAGTTTTATATAGAGGAATTCCCATGAAAATAAATTATAATAAGTAAATTAATCTAAATGAAATAGGTACCTATGTCAAATGACAATTGTAATATTTGGAAAACTTTACAAACTTTTGACTTACTTTCATTTAAAAGAGTTAGGTGCCCTTTTAAGTATGATTTGATTGGAAAAACATTTTACAAAAATATAAATTTATCTCATATGATAATATTCCAAAAAAAATATCAATATATTGGAGAAACATTGGCATGGGTGTGTTTTTTACAAAATCATAATTTGGCATACATTTTTGAGATGGAGGATTTAGCATCTTACATGTTGAGATCTTAGAAGCATTTGGATCAATACAATAAAGTAACTAGAGAAAATAATTTACAAATGGTTAAAACCATCAATAAAGGTACATAAGGTACATTTTATTTTATTATATACTAAATTATTTTAATTTATTTAGGTTGACATCATACATATTCTATTTATAGATCATATCCAAATTTATTTCAACTTGGCCTTAGAAATTAACAATTTTATTCAATGCAGTGTAATTAAAAATAAGTAATACATATTTATAATTAATTAATAATAGAAAATATTTTTTTATTTGAATTTTAAAAACTAATTGTATAAATATTATGTTTCATTAAAAAAATTCAAAATTATGGTAGGACCAATACAAATAATAGATAATTTTGAAGAGAATTATATAGAGATTGAAGATGGAATTGAGCATGGAGATGAATATGATAATGATAAGGATTCACAAGATGAATATTTAGGGGTTTATATAAAAATAAATTGTCGCATACATAATATTATATATATATATATATATATATATTGATAAATAATTGAGGGTTTAGGGGTCCCTCACCCATAAAAGAGAGTAACCAAAAAACTAGTCATTTGTTTCAAATAAAAATCCTTAAGGGAATAAATAATAATAACTTAGATAAAAATAGACTCAACTTACCAAGGAGAGATTAACCCATGCAAAGAGAACCCAGAAAAATCCCATTAAGTTTTCTCAGACCCTCTTTTGTTATGAGAGAAAAGATTCCTAAGAGGTGAAATTGAGACCAATCTTCATATTTTTTATTCTTCTTCATATTTTATCAGACCCTCTTATGCTCTGTCTTCAAAAGATACTACCGATGTAGTTTTGACTTCCACTAATGGCCTGGTAGTGAGAATATATCATGTTCCCCATGGGAAACTATAGATGCAAATTAATACAATTTATGCCTTTTAGTTTCCTCCATGACCAAGCCAAAATAATCATTATCACCTAAAGTAGGAGTAGACAAATATCTCAGGGCATATTGAATTTTTTCAGTAAATGAATGCACCATGACTAGCTCCTACCAAAACCTTAGAAGTGACCTAAATTGTCCCACACAATCCATCAAAGAGTATGTATCCATAACCCTAGTTGTCATAGTGAGAAAATCAAGGGATAAAGGAATGGGAGTTAGAGGGATATTTTTCCCAATCCCATATGTAATGCATCTAAACTAGGGGGAAGGATGCAAGGTGGATGGAAGATGAAAGGAGCCTGAGTGATTTGGTCCATTTAGTTTTAGTAACGGTGGTAGAGCCATTATTCCTATTACATTTATTGGATATAAAAGTTGGGTAGTAGGATTTTTTAAAAGAATCTATAACCATAGATATTTTTATAACTAGAATGCCTAAATTAGAGGTGAATAATATTCCTAGCCATGGGTTGTAAACTTGCCTCATCACATTGAACATAGGTTTTAATCCACACGATGACGCACATTGTATTACACATTGAGTCAGTAGTCATTACATTAGATACTTTTCATGAATAAACCATTGTAACTTAGTGTGGGAATGATGTTAGAGACTAGTCATCCCATGAATGGACCCATAGACCTCCCACTTCTAACACTCAACTCACTCACCACTAGGCTATCATCATTAGGTTATATATACATATATATATATACATATATATATGTATATATATATACATATATAAATATATATATATATATATATATATATATATATACATATATATATATACATATATAAATAAATAAATAAATATATATATATATATACATATATATATATATATACACACACACACACATACACACACACACACATACATACATACATACATACATACATATATATATATATATATATATATATATATATATAATTTTTTTTTATTGATTATAGGTAATGTAAATAAATAAGAGGATGATAAGGTTTCACATGGTAAATATTTAGTATTAATAGAAAAATTAATCATCACATACACACTATTTGAAAATATCAATTTTGAATATTAATAAATTTGTTGTTCAATTGATTATATGATCCAAAAATAATTATTCTCTTTAGGGTGCATTAAAAAATGAAGGTATTTGTCTTTTGCACATGAAAATAAATAATTTTTTGGGGAAGACCAATTGGGAGGAAATTTTTTATCCTCTTAATGGTTGTGATAGATCCTAACCATGGGGAGGTCAAAACAATTATGAAATATGAGGTGGGCAGGCCAAACAATTTTGGCCTCCTCATTTGGAGGTAAACTTTTGTCCCTCCCATCATTGGGAAGCCTCCTAACCATGGGTAGGCCAAATTTTGTCTTTCCCATCTCAACCATGTGAAGGAAAAAATATAAACTCCCAAATTGGTCTTACCCACCAAGTTTTGATATTCTCATTTATATGGTAAAGTTAATTGTCTTGATTAATGTTATAAATATTTTATTTAAAAAAAAAAATTACTTAGTTTTTAAATAATTGATTTTCAATACTAGTTTTTAACAAATTATCCTTTTATTATTAGGAAAATGATACACTTTAACAATGATAACATTTGAAGAGTGATTTAGAAATATGTATCCATACCATATGTAATTTTATCACACGTGTTGAATACCTGATATAAATCAATAATGATAATACTTCAACAATGATTTATAAGTGTTTATATTTACTATATGGAATTTTATTATTGTAATAATCAAATGCTATGAAGTAAAAATCAAGTTTTAGTTCTCATTGTAACAACATTTATATTTTAATGAGTAAATATTCTATGAAAAATAAAATAAGTTCTGGTTAAAATAATATCTTTGTAACATTACCATATTATAAGGAGTAAAATTTTGTGTCACATCAAAATCAAACTTGGTAGTTGACTAGGAAATAAGAATCAACCAATCAAGCCAAATGTATAGAGCTCAATGCAAATGTGATAAAAAAATATTTTAAATATGCAATATATTTATCATAACATATAAATTAAAATGATATGTTATTGTTTTAAATTTTATAAATAAAAATAAGTGTGAAAACTCAAACATTTTTCTAATTATATTTTATTTCTTAAAACTCAAATTGTTTGAATTTTATATAATGGAATAAAGGTAGTGGTAAAAGTATGGGGTTTGATAGGTTCCAAAAACATTTACAAAAATATAAGATAAAACAATGAAGCTCTAAAATAGAAAATATGAATAACTATCCTATGACCAGTAGGAATAAAAAATACATGAACTTTAACAAAGATTCCCACAAAGTTCAATGGACAACTAAAGAAGAAACAAAGCATTACACTTAATCAAACGAGTCCTCCAATTCTTTGAGAGGCTCCATATAATCCCTTTGGTCATGGATATTAATGGTTGTGATTCCATTTTTTTATCCTTCTCATTTTATTTTTTATGATCTTCTTGTTACCCCTAGTTATTTTACTCAACCTGTTATTGCCACCATCACTATTAATTTCTTGGACTTATCATACTATTTATTATTACTTGATTCTAATATTTTTTTATAATTTTACTTTTATATTTAGTTTGAACCACAGTTTACTTATTTTAATCAATTTCATCCATAAATTTCTCCTTACTATGGATATCCTCTAGAAAAGGGTTTGACATGCTTGGAGTTTTATTCCCGACCTCTAAACGTTTATTATTTACTTCAATCTAAAGGGCCAACATATGATATTTAATATTATTAGATTCAAAAAATATATCCTTCAAAACTTTAATTTTTAACTAATTTCCATCTCAATATTATCTATCCTTACTTTGAGTGAATCATTTTTGTTATTAATATTAATATGGGGGTGCTCAATCACCTTCTGGTTAGGTATCAACTCCACCAAATAAAATTTACCTGTGGAAATAGAGTATTCATCCTTGTGTTTCAAGGGATTATTTATCACTAATTAATATACCTTAGTAGGCATCCCATATCTTTCAGAAGTTGTTTATTTTTATCCTTACTAGATTTAACCTTCCCTTTTGCCTTCTTTAACTTTATTGTGGCTTAACCTAGGGTTTCCTCTTTCTCACCATAAAATTATAAAAAAAAATTCACCATTATTTCCTAAGGCTTATGATTCATTAACATACCCTTATTGAATCCTAATATTCCCAATCTTGATTCAATGGAAGGTTGGCTCACTTGGATAATTAAAAATATAAGATCATGATGCCAAATAACATCAGTCTTGTCTAACTAATAATCAAGAAAAAATATTTCAAGGTACATTAGGAGGTAGAACATAATGTTGATGGTATTTTATGTCTAAAGTTATTAAATAATATAAAATTATGTGAGTATAATATTCATTAATTACCTTTAAGTGTTATATATATCATAATCTAGTGATAAACATCTACCCATGGATGAGGCATAACCAACCAAAAGAAAACATATTTAGCCTTATGAATCCTCTCCTATTCCTTGAAGAAACTATGAATAAGCTTAGTCCTTTGGATCTTATCATTATAATATTTAACACCTTAAAAAGACACACTATTAAATTTTGTAAATATTTCCTTAGAGATAATCATTATGATTCCTTTGAATGTACCACTTTATCTTTCGACACCTTGGAAAAATCCATATACAATATTAGGACAAACCCAATAATCCCTTAAATTTAGGGGGTTATCCCACTAATATTGAGGATTCAACATATGTATTTTTTCACCTTAATTCTCTCACAAGATATTGGCTCATTATGGTCCCTATTACCATTCATGTTATAGTCAATGAATTTTTTCTCCATACTAATGTTTTCTTTACTTAATGATTATTTTAACCTCAAAAATTATATAATTAAGGTCCAACCACTCACACATTTTAGTTGAATTATTAAACATCATAATATAATGATACAATTGTCATTCTCATTCCCTGTATATTTATTAAACTTTAAATAATGATGGTTAAATTCATCATTTCCTTTAGTGCTCAAATTAATGTTTCTAATATCTTATTTATCAAGAATAGTGAATTTGACCTCATGTATCCTCATCTCACCCTCTAAATGGATTTTTTAATTCATAATTTACAATATAATGAAGGGCTTAGGGATATCATCCAACCTAGTCCATTTCATTAACTTTTGTCTCATGAAACCTCTCTTTTTCATCCAATCCACAGAGTTGTTACCCTTTCTATATTTATGATTGATGTTGAGCTCATTAAATTTTTTCATGATCACCTTAACATTCCTAATCACATTCAAGATAGACCAATAGGGATTATAATTTCCATTGAGGTTGTTAATGATCATATTTTTAATCCTTATCTCCTTACCCAATTGTATTCCCCATAATGTTTCTCTAGCCTTAATGGCATGATTAGTTTGGACCCCCAAAGACTTTACATAGATTACCAAAAATCCTCTGTTGTAGTCTCTAATGACTCCTCCACCACCCATTCCCTTGGATTCCTTTTATTCACCCCCAACATAGTTCAATTTGTGTAAATTTTTAGGAGGTTTGATACATCTAACTTGTCTCTTATCAATATTATTACTAAGTGATTCATTTTCCCATGAAACATTGATGTTCTAGTTTCAAATAATGCTCAATACAAAATTATGTGTGGGGATTTTATCCTTATTAATAAATTCTTATCAATTATCCTTAATTGCAATAATGATCCTCATCCCCATAATTACCTAGTTTTTCTTCTTATTTTGAAAAATTATTACATTTATTTCTTTCCATATCCCCCATAAGATATGGTAGAGGCTTAGATTCATATAATCTCTAATAAAGGATATTTACATGGATGTTTACATTGAATGGTTAGGTTGATCAATGAATTTGGACTTACCCTTAATAAATTTAACAAAGAAAGAAAATATATAGAATTCCATTTCTGAATGAATAATATAAAGATGTTTGACTAATTTCACCTCTTTTTGACACAAAACACATATGTTGGGTATAAAAATCCCTATTTTCATGAGGGTTTAAAATGTTATAATTTTTATTTCAATTTTGATCCAAAATAAAATGTTAACCTTAGGAATAAGTCCATCCAAATATTTCTCCACAAAAATCCATCATCACTGATATTCATGTCTAATAAATAACTTGATTTGACCGAATACCTCCCATATTCCTTTGTATGCCAAATTAACTTATCATTTTTTAGGAATTGGAAATTATATAATTCCTTCATCTTTTGATTCAAGTTTATCAAAATATAGATAATATCAACATCATATATCTCCAAAATTAGAGTTTTACAAGATTTCCCCATTCATTAGAATTTGTAGTCATATAAAATGTTAAATTTGGTAGCTTGAGTGTAGATTACGAAACCAAATCCATAGGTCCACCTTACATGCTCTCATTATCCTTTTAAACATCTTTTCATTTATTTTGAGTCATTTGTAGGCTTTTGAGACCTCATTCTAGCTTAACCAGGACCCATTTTCCATGCTTATTCCACCCCTAGGTCTTGTACCCTCAAGACAATAGTACCCAAGTTAGACTATAGTGTTTTAACCTAGGGTGTCCAATTTATAATGCTCTTATCCAATCACATTCAAGACCAGGTGACCATTTTCCCCTGATTCCTCTTCTTCATTGTGTTGACCTAGCATGATTGAATTTAAGCCATGACCAATAGATCTCTATAAAATCCCATTCAAATTTCATTCAGAAGGGTTGATAATTATCACAAAGAAAATAATAGAATATAAGTAAAACAACTAAGGAAAAATTCTCTATTCTCTACATATAACCATCCAATACAACCACCAACATATTCACTTGCACTAGTTCCTAGCCACCTTAAGCACACATAATTTAGCATTTTTGCATCTTCATTACACGATTGCATAAAACACATCGAATGGGAGAACTAAATATTGATTGATCCCTCTTAAAAGTATTTGTGTGTAGGAAGCATGCCCACACAAGGGGTGTGGATATGTGTTTACTGCATCTTACACACACTAACCCCCTCTTTCTCAAAGTTTTGCATTCAAGTTCAAGCACAAAGAAGACCTAGGGTTGGAGATTAAATTAGATATACAAGGATATTTTTCAGTAGTAAAGACTTAAAATTTCATAGGTGGACTAATACAATAATAATAGATAAAACCCAAAAAACTCAAATCTCTGTGATTAGTTTGGACAATAGCAACAAGACCTGGACTATAGCATCAAATCTCAAAGTATCTTGTTTTTTATGCTCCTATCCTTTGACTAAATGAAATATAGATCCTAATTTATGATAATGTCCCAATCATACATAACCAGTATCAACTTCTGTCTTAATCATCTTAGTTTAGTTTAAGGTAAGTTATATTTCTTTTAATTTATTACCATTTTTAGAAAAGTTTAAATTACAATTAAATTATACAAATTAGTGGCTTATATATCAAAATATTATTTAATGATTTAATTATATTAAACCTTTAAATAAATTAATAATAACACTCTAATATTCCCAAAATGGTTAAATCATTTAGTGAACCTAACTTACTTCATTTGTACATAAAACCCCTAGAAACCCTAGGGTAAATTCCTTGCTAATTTTTCCAATATTTTTTTGATTTTTTACTTACCTATTTAAATCATAAATTAATTTAAATTTTAAAATTCCATAGTAATTAAAAATATATATATATTTATTTAAAACTCTAGTTGCACATACTAGGCCCCCCTTCCATCAATAATTCCAATAATTTTCTAATTTTTTACATACATATTTAACTCATAAATTCATATTAATTTTTAAAATTCCTTAGTAATTTTAAAATATATTATTTTCAAAACCTTAGTTGCATATACTAGGTCTCTTTGGTTTCTTGAGGTATCACCTTACATCTCAAATTAGATTCCACATAAAAACAAAAATGGATCTCACTTATTTACACATATTTCTTGCATTTATTGCAAACAAGGAGACCATACTCAGTCCTATAATGTACATGAATGGTGAAGTTTACTATATGTTAGTACAAAGCTTCATTATTTTTATTGCATGCTTAATTTTCATAATATGGGATGATATTAAGAAAGTTATTGTTAAACATAGTAAGATCTCTCTCCTTCAAAGCAATGCTTACTTGTCTTTAAAATAAAGGTTCATTAATTACTTTCTATCTCTCATACATAAATTTTTTAAAGATTATCTTTCTGAACATATTAAAAATATCATAGCACATGTCAAAGTTTTTTATGCATTCATGCACCATTTCATGCTCTTTATCCCTTGCTCTGTATTTCTCATATGGAAATAAATTCAAGTTTATCTTGTTAAACATATTATAAATATCATAGCACATGTCAAAATTATTTATGAATTAATGCACAAATTCATGCTCTCTCTCCCTTGCTTGCTATCTCTCATGTGGAATACTCTTTATAAACATATTTTATATAAATTATAAATCTGATTTCATGTATTTTATTTCATATTCATGATTTTTTCTTAGATGCATATAACTCATTATCTATTTTTGAGTATTTCCCTATCACTACTAGACAAGAGAAAACACTAGCAGGCATATCTATCCATCCTCCCTTCAAACTTGGTACATATATATCTTATCCCACACCTACTACCAACTTTATGCCTATTGTAGATCATGTAGTACATGCTATCACCCAAGTTTGTGAAGATAGGTAGGTTGATTACACCAATGGCTATAGATTTATAACTCAGGTTAACACCCCTTCTAATACATTTTCAGTTTTCAAGCTCCTTCAATGATCAGATGTTTACAAAGATGTATTATATGTAACCCTTCAAAATACTAGAATTCCTATTTCTATCGAACTAAATTATGTTTCCTCTATCCTCAACATAATGTAATGGATTAAAGAACATATTTCCTTTGAGAAAGAAGATTTACCCTTGTGACACATCATTAAACAAAATATACCTCTAAATATTCAATTAAGAATCAATGATGTGGGGGTAAAAAGATTGTTGGTTGATAACAGTTCAGGCCTCAACATTTGAAACATTTCTTTTCTCAAATGTCTTAATATACAACCTCAAGACTTAGACCATTCTAACATGAACATCAAAGGTTTCGACAACATCCCATGAAAATTCATGGGTCAAATAACACTTAATCTTACTTTGGGACTTAATACACTACCAACTACTTGCTAATTCATTTCAAGTGACCTTAATTATAATTTGTTATTTGGTCGGCCTTGGATTCATGATATGCATGCAGTCCCTTCTATACTTCATGCTTGTCTAAAATTTAGTCACAAAGGCTACATCTACACATGCACAATAGACAATGAACCTTTTAAATACTTATGGGTTATCTAATCTCCACAAAACTATATTCTTCACTTTAATCTTGATAATATACCTACATAACCCATTACTCATAATGCACCCTTGGACTATGCAACATATCAGACAATTCTAAGTTCTATAATAGCATTGAACCTAAATCACTAGTTTACTTCCCATTTTGCACTTAAATATCTTAATAAGATGGGATATCATGGCCAAGGTCTTGGAAAGCATGAAAAAAGAATCATCAATCCTATTGAGGAATCCACACAACATAGAAAGCAAGGGCAAGAATATCAGCTTACCCTTCATGATAAAAATTCTTCCACTACTTCAAAACATATAAAGTTTTTTCCACCCACTACACTAGTAGATCACACCATTAATCATAATTCAAATTATAAATGATCTATCTTGATCTTATTGATGTTACAGTTTCACTAGCTATGTACACATTAGATGAATTCTCTAATGATGAAACCCTCTTATAATTTATCAAAGCATATGAGGACCTCCCATCTTGTTATCATAAAAATAGATTTATTCATCACCCAAATGCCCATGCATACTTAGAATAAAATCTAGATTCTCCCTAAGACATACCAGTTGATTTAGATGATACTATTCCTACAACCCCATATACAGTAGATCATTCCACATTATTTAATGAGGAAGCAGTTAATTTTAATATTAGAATCAATCAGGATCCCCACATTATCTTGTTAGCCACTACCCTAAAAAGGGAAGAGGATACATATATTCATAAAACTTTAATAGATTTTATATAACTCTTTACTTGGTCTTACTTAGATATGCTAGGAATTGATACATCTATAACAGTTCATCAGATTCCTTTATACCCAGATGCTAAACTAGTTGAACAAAAAAAATGTAAAATGTATCCTAAGGTGGTTTTCTTAGTCAAAGACAAGATACAATACCTCTTATATATTGGATTCACTTA
Source organism: Torreya grandis (assembly GCA_037957365.1). Classification (NCBI taxonomy): domain Eukaryota; kingdom Viridiplantae; phylum Streptophyta; class Pinopsida; order Cupressales; family Taxaceae; genus Torreya; species Torreya grandis. Next base: position 1,516,143 of record JARHVA010001368.1, on the reverse strand, counting down.
ACCAATAACACACCTTGAATGGGTTTCTAATATAGTCCCCATGGTTAAACCCAATGGACAAATTTGGTGTTGTTTCGATTCTCAAGATTTAAATAAAGTATGCTCAAAAGATGATTTTCCTTTACCTAACATTGAAATGATCATAGAATCCACAACCAGATATGAAATTTTATCATTTATGGATGGCTTTTTAGGATACAACCAAATCAAAATTGTTGAATAAGATCAAGAAAAAATATCTTTTACAACACCTTGGGGTACATTTTGTTACATTGTCATGCCTTTTGGATTAAAAAATGATGGAGCCACATATCATCATACCATGATACATATTTTTCATGACTTGATTCACCATACTATTGAGGATTATGTCAATGATATATTATCTAAATCCAAACAATGATAACATCATGCTATTGATTTACAAAAAATCTTTCAAAGACTTAGGGAATATAATGTTTGATTAAACCCAAAGAAATGTGTGTTTAGAGTTACATCAGGCAAACTCTTAGGTTTCACTATTTCTTAATGGGGCATAGAGGTTGAACCTAAGAAATTCAAAGAAATTATCGACATGCCACCCCCATGAACTTAAAGCAACTTTGATCTTTACAAGGGAAAATCCAAGCAATCCATTATTTTTTAACTCAACTTATCGATTAAACTTAGTCATTCACTCAATTATTAAATAAAGATATAAAGTTTATCTAGGATCATACCTATCAATAAAGCTTTGATATAATCAAGAAATATCTTCTTAATCCACATGTTTCAGTACCACCTATACCTGATAGACCTTTCCTCCTATATATCTCAGTAACATATCATGCATTAGGTGCACTCTTATCAAAACACAATGATCAACATACCAAATGAGCCATTTATTACATCATTCATACATTAGTTGATTAAAAAAAATTATTTCACAATAGAAAAACTATGTCTAGCATTAGTTTTTGCCACAAAAAAGCTTAGAAATTATATGGTAAATAATGAGACTTAGGTTATCACAAAAGCAGACCCCTTGAAGTTTCTCATGGAAAAACCACATCTCTCTAGTCACATCATAAAATGGGTCATGTTATTAACATAGTTTGACTTAAAAATAGTTCTCTAAAAATCAATAAAGGGTTAAATCATTGTAGACCATTTGGCAGTCGCATCACTTCTAGACACCAATCCTATTAGTGACACATTTAGAGATGATTTCACTACCTATTCTACTCACTCTGATACTTGGACCATGTTATTTGATGGTTATTAATGCGCATATGGTGTGGGGGTAAGCATTGTCTTTATTAACCTTTTTAGTCACACAATTCCTATTGCATATCAATTTAAGTTTCTCTGGAACTAATAACACTATAGAATATGAAGCACTTATCTTAGGTCTATTTGTTATCCAGTCCCTCCAAATCAAATATATTCAAGTCTTTGGTGATTACTAACTTATGTTCAATCAAGTTAATGATGTCTATCAGACAAAATAAGAACATCTTATCCCATACCAAAATATGGTACAATGCTTATCATCATGATTTGACTACTTTTCTATAGAAAGTATACCAAGAAAAGACAATTAACATGTATATACAATGGCAAGTGCCACATCTTTGATTCCTATCAATATCAATGATGATCAAGCTATTTTCATAATTAAATGATTGCAATCACCATCAATATCTAATGCAAATTTTATCACACTATCTATCTTAACCACTACACATAGTTCTATAGATCCAAAATGGTTCTCTGATATCTATAACTTTCTACATAAATCTATTACACCAAACACTTTTCATGAAATGAAAAACACAAGTTACATAAACAAGCACTCCATTATGTAATCATTGGTAGAGACCTTTTTAAATGATCTTTCGATAGATAATTGTTTTGAGTTTGACTTTAGTAGAAGCCAAAATCAATATTACACAGATACATGATAGTGAGTATGGTGGTCAGTGGAAAGGCCATGTCATATAAATTACTTTGACAAGGGTACTATTAGCCCACCATGAAAGATGAATGTTCACAATACACAAAGCTATGTGATAAATGTTGATGACATAGTAACCTACAACATGCACCATCATAACAATTTCAACCTATTGTCTCTCCATGACCATTTATGTTATGGGGATTTGATCTTATTATAAAACTTAACCCTAAATCCATCGATAGGCATAAGTTCATCATCATAGATATAAAATATTTTACCAAGTGGGTGGAAGACATTATAATCTAATTTACCATAGGGGAGAATATTTATAGCTTCCTCATGACTCATATTATTTCACACTTTAGCCTACTTGTAGCTATCATATATGATAATGGAATACCATTCAAGAACAAAATTATGAAGAAATTTTGCACAAAATATAAGATTAAACACACTTTATCCACTTTGTATTACCCATAAGGAAATGATCAAGTAAAGGTTACCAATAAATCCATCAATAACATTTTAAGAAAAATAGTGACCAAATTTGGAGATGATTGGCACAATCAACTAGTTTTTGCATTATGGGCTTATTACACAAGTATTCATACACCCATAAGAGCCACTCCTTATTCACACATCTATGGAACAAAAGTAGTTTTACCATTGGAATTATAAATCCCATCTCTCCATGTATCCCTTAAATGTATCCTCATTGATGACTAGTATTGCAAAAAACATCTACAACAACTTGAGTGGTTAGACCATACATGTATTCAAGCGGCTAAACATTTCAGAATCTACTAGAAACATATACAAAAATCCTATAAAAAATGAGTTCAAACTAGAGAATTTAAATTTAATGATCTCATTCTCAAATAAAATCTTCATAATGTCAATGCCAAAGAAGAAACCAAAGGAAAATTCAAACTAAATTGGCTAGGTCCATACATTATTACCAAAAATATTAGCCCTAAAGTGTATCATCTAACCTTAATTGAAATAAATAAAGTCAAAAATCTAATGAATATTATGCATCTATGCAGATTCTATGTCTAGCATTTTATTTCACACATTGTACTATACTTAATTTTTCAAAATTACTTGTATATAGCTACCTTTCAATTACTTATACATAGCTTCTTTTCAATTTATTGTACATAACCTTCTCATCATTGATTGTAAACACACACACACACACACACACACACACACACACACACACAAAAAAAAAAAAAATAAATAAATAAATAAAAAAAATAAAATAAATAAATAAATTAAAAAAAATAAATAAATAAAAAAAAAATAAAAAATAAATAAAAATAATATAACATTTAAAAATATAAAAAACATTCAAAAATTTAAAAACATTTTAATTGTGTGAATTCTCCATGATTTAAAGTTATACTACCATGCTATACTTACATTCTACTATTCTATGCTATTTTTTGTCAATTTATCTACATTACCATGCTTCACTTGATCTTATTTGAGTGTGTGTAGTGAAATCTAGATCCATGATTGCTTCACTCTACCCATTAAGGGGACATCCTACTTCATATATTCAAGACGTACATCAATATATCTACTCTTTGGGGGCATCTTCTACATGACTACACCATCCAAGTTATGTCATTCTTACATGACACACTTTAGTTATCATGTTGATGTACATTACTTACTAGTTTACATAGATTACTCTATCAATACTCACTAGTATATAGTACTTGTTATTTTTTAGCATCTACCTAGTCTTATAATACATGTCTTGTATACTTTCACTTCTTGATTTGATTAGTAAGATGTGATTGTATTTATAGTATTTACATGATATATTTTATTGCTTTGTGTAGCTAGATATGATTGAATTTCTCAGTTCCTATTTTGTATCTTGTATGTGCCTTCAAATATTTGCCAATGTTCTTTACTTCTATTCTTGTGTGTACCTTAGGACATTTTCCAATGTCCTTTACCTATAATCTTCTCTGTGATTGTGGATTTCATGCCAACCTTACTTGTTTCCAATTATATGTGTATGTGGCATTTGAACATGCCTTGTATGATTGCTTTCCAGTTTGAGTGACATGTGCCCATGTCCCTATTTTTGTTGGCCCCTTAGCCACTCTTATATGCTTCTTGGTTCTTGCCTTGTATGCTTGTTTCTTGATTTATTTTTAGTTATTTACAATGCCATGATCCACATCATGCATTCCTTTACTTTCTTGGATGCCATAATGGACATCATTCTCCATCCCTCCATGAAAACTAACAACTAACACTAACAACTAACATTTCCAATTTTAATTTAGTACAATACACATGTTATTATATTATTATATCTATGTAGGCATACCCCTATTTGATATAATAATCTCCAATACAAACCATGCTATATCTTGAGATATATTACCGATTATCATTATTATATCATGTATTTTTTAGCATAATAAACTTGTAGGGCTCTTTCTTCTGAGGATAGTCATTGTAGGATCTTCATTCCCACCCTCGAAAGAGGGGGAAACAAATAGGGGTTTCACCATAGAGATCAAAGCTCCTACTAGTCAAAAAATCAATTTTTAGAACACTCAAAATAGTAATCAGAGGTCAAAATAATTAGAATAGACCAAAAAAATATAGGTGATTCTAGAATAATCTTAAATTTTAGGAAAAAACAATAGCCTTAAACACTAGGGTGTCTTATTTTTAGTGATCCTATCTAAACAAAAAAATAGACTTTCCAAAAATAGGCATAAAAGTAGGTTTAGCTACAATTTTATCACATACAGACCAGTTCAGATTCAATATTTTCAATATATTTTTTGTTAGAGAATCTAGGTATAGGGGTCATCATGCATGACATGATGGCACTCACTTCTAGTTTTAGATTAGGTGCTCACTTCTAGTTTTAGATTAGGTAGTTGGTATAGCTTCTAGACTAGAATCCATGTTACAAACACCAATGATTGGGGGAAATGTGTAGACACATTTGACTTATTTTCTTTTTGAGTTCAGTATATTACCCAGGCATTCTTAGTACTTGCATTCCTTACTCCATCTATAGGAGGTTAACAACATTTTGGAGTGGTTTTCATACAAGCCTAACCTCCACATTTTTGGGTAGCTTCCACATAAGCTTATTGCATATTTTTTGAGTGGCTTTCATATAAGCCTAATCTCCACCTTTTCTGAGTTAGCCAAGATTGGCTTAGTTTCTAGCACACATTAGTTATCCATGCCACATTATCAATATTTTAGAGCATTCATGGGCTTTAGGAGACACTTCATATGACACACATTGATACTAGTATCAGTTTATAGCTTCACTTCATGGGACAATGATGGAGCCAAAGGACTAGCTAGAAATTATATTCTTGAGCCACCTACTTAGAGGGATTAGAAACATAGTCCAAATATCGATTAACACATGCATGATCATATAGCTTCACTTAGTGGGTGATGATGGATCCAAAAGGCTAGCTTTTGCATTCTTGAGCCACTCTAGGAGAATTGATCACTCATCTCTGTTCACGTATTGATCTTGATACAACACAAACCCAAGATTACTTAGAATTATCTAGCATCACTAAACATCATAAAAAGTTTTGTATTGGTTCACATACCCAATGAGGTGTATTCATTCCTTTCTCTTCCTCTCTCTCTAACCCAACTTTTGTGTGTTCTTATTTTAGATATAGAGTATCTAGTAAGAATTGATCTACCCTTTGTTTTCTCTTTTAGATTTACACTTCACAATATGCTCTCTATACACACCCAACATCACATAGCTTCATGGTCTTTCCCTTGTAGGTAAGTTCAAGTACACTTTTTATTTTTCCTTTATCTTAGTATTTAACTTTGATACATCACTAGAATAAAGGGGGAAAATGTAGTCATATAAAATGTTAAATTTGGTAGCTTGAGTGTGGCTTATGACACCAAATCCATAGGTCCATATTACATGTTCTCATAACCTTTTTGAGCATATTTTCATTGATTCCTAATCATCCATAGTCTTTCAAAACCTCGTAATAGCTTAGTTAGGACCCTTTTTCCATGATTATTCCATTCCCCCAAGTCCTATACCCTCAAGATAATAGCACCAAAGTTGGACCATAGTGTTGGACCCTAGGGTGTCCCCTTTTTATCTCTCCTATCCAATCACATTTCAAGCCTAGATGATCATTTTCCCTTGATTCCTCTTCTTCATTGTGTCAGCCTAGTGTGATTGCATTTAACCCATGACTAATATATCTCTATAAAATCCCATTAAAATTTCATTTATAAAGGTTGTAAATTATCACAAACAAAGCATAGAATAAAATAAAAACCACTAAGGAAAAATTACCTATTCGCTAAATACAACCATCCAATATAGCCACCAACATATTCAAACCTCACACTAGTTCCTAGAAACCTCAAACACCCTTAGTTTGGCATTTTTTCATCTTCATTATACTATTGCACAAATCAAATCAAGTGGGATAACTACATATGGGTTGATCCCTCTTCGGAGTATTGGTATGTAGGCGTCATGCCCACACAAGGGGTGTGGATACATGTTTAGTGCATCTTACACACACTAACCCCCCTCTTTCTCCAAGTTTTTCATTCAAGTTCTAGCACAAAGAAGACCTAGGGTTGGATATTAAATTATGTCTACAAAGAAATTCATCGACAACTAAGATTTTAAATTTCACAAGTGAATTAATATGGGGACAATAGACAAAACCTAAAAAACTTAGATATCTATGACTAGTTTAGACAGTAACAGTGGGACCTAGACTTAGTTCTAGACCCTAAAGTGTCTTTTTTTAGTGTTATTATCCTTTCACTAAATGAAAACTAGATCCTAATTTATGATAGTGTCTTAGTCTTATACATCTAGTATCAACTTATGTCTCAGTCATCTTAGTCTAGTTTAAGCTAAGTTATATTTCTCTTCATTGTTTCCTATTTTTAAAAAAGTTCAAATTATAATAAAATTATACAAATTAGTGGTTTAATTAATGAAATATTATTTATTGATTTAATTAGCTTACACCTTTAACTAAATTAGAAATAATAATCTAATATGCCCAAAATGGTTAAATTAGAATCTAATTAATTTTTGACTTTTTCCCCAAAGGATATATTGAAAGTCTATCCTAGTGCATCCCATGGAGATTTATAACTTAAGTTGAAATCAAATAGCTAATAATCATCCCAGAACAATACTTTACTTCCATTTCTAATGTAAACTTATATCCCTTACCAATAGATCTTTAATTTTGAATAGGGAATTTTAAAATGTTAAACCTTGGGGTGGAGCATTATCCATTATCAATTTGTCTTCAATATTACCATCTATATACATGGATTTGATAGTGTTAGTCCATATGATTTTTTTTTCATCACTTTAAAACCTATCTTTACAACCATTTATATGTTCATGCTTATTGACCTTATAATTATTATACCCCCATGTCCCTTGGGAAGGTAAAATCTTTTCAACCTATAAGGGGACACATTTTCCTCTCTTCACTACCTGACCATAAGAGTTTAATTTGTATTTGTTTTATTATTCTAGTCACTTTAGAGGGAATAATAAAGAGAGATGTCATGTAAATTAGGATAATATAGAGGGAATTCTTCACCAACTAAAGTATGCATACCTATGAAAGGATATTGCCTTTCCACCCCAAAAATTTCATATGTATTATGTTTAAGAGTGGATTCTAGTATTTCAGGGCCATTTTTCATATAAATAAAGTGATCCCTAAATATAATGACTGTAAATTCTAAATTTTACACTCCATGATACTATATATCTTCTTCTAAAGAGAGTCCAAAATGTGAATGAATAATACTAAACTTTTGGAAAATTTGACACATTACCCCATAACTACGATATAGTCCTTATTGATAGATTTGATAGCTTTATGTTTCCCCATGGATGTTTGTCCTATCATAATTTATAATATAAAAACTATTAGTGCATGATGGGATCTATGTGGGGAGATATTTTAATACCTTTCACTCAGCCCAAACTCTATCTCTTTTAAGAATTCTCCCTAGTGCCTCCACCAAAATAATGAAAAAATAAAGAGAGAGTGGATCTCCTTATCTAATGAATATTTCCACTAGAGAAAACCTTCCAATGCAACAATAATCAATACATATAAAATTTGGGAATAAATTGAACCTAATATCATCCTTCTAAACTTGGGTTTGACCCCAAATTCATCAAGAATTTTATCCAAAAAAATCCATGATAATCTATCATAGTCCTAATTCATGTCAATCTTTAGGAACATTCCAACCCTCATGGACTTATCTAAAGAGTGGAGAGACTCATGAAATAGAATGATTATGTCCATGATCTACCTTCCAAATATAAAATACTATTGTTATTTTGAGATGATTTTGGGTATAAAGGTTTGAAGTATTAGGACCAAGGTTTTGGGGAAAATTTTGTAGATAGTGATGCATAAAATTATGGTATGGAAGTTCTTCAGATGAATATCTCTAGCCTTGTTTGTAATGATAACCAAGAAGGTGTTATTATACTATTTAAGTTCACCAATATAAAAAAATTATATACCACAACCAAAACTTGTAACTAAACTACATCCCAAAAGTTTTGAAAACAATTGTAGGGGGCATATAATTTTGGTGCTTTGTCTCTCTCCATGGAAGATACATCAAATTTAACTTCTTCTAGGGTTGGTGGTTTGATAATTCTAGTATTATCTTCTTAGTTTATGATTTTGGTAAATAAATCCATAAAAAACTCTTCCTTCATAGGTCAGGATTAGTCCTACCCAATAATAAATTTATAAAAAAAATATGACTTCTTTTTTTATTTCAATTCGTTATATACACACATAGATGTCCTCCCTAAATAGTTATCTAATTTTTTTAGCCATTCTATGTATGATAGTTGATTAATCACAAAATTTATAGTTCCTATCAGTTTCCTTCAACTAAATACATGTGGATTTATACCTCTAAAATATTTATTCCTAGTTTCTAGATTGTGAAATTTACTGATTAGGGCCTTATAATTCATGATTTTCTCTTGATTCAATCATTAGCTTGTACCTCCTTCTCTAGGTTCATTAGTTCCTTAAAAATTCTTCTTTTTTGATTAAAATGTTCCCAAAATCTTCTTCATTCCATGTTTTAAGCTTATTCTTGATATGTTTGAGCTTGCATGTTTTTTTTTTTCATGTCAATACTTGGAAATGTTTTTCCATTATTTCTTGATGAAATCCAATAGATGTATTTGTTGAATGCACATGTTTTCAAATATAAATGGATGATTTAGTTCTCTAACATCTCTCATTCCTATAAATGCTAAAGGGTTGTGATTAGAACCAATTATATGGAGAATGTATAACTTATAATTGAGGTTAAACTCCCAATCTAAAGATAATCATAACCTATCCAATTTGACCTAAATTAGATTCTTACCCAATATTTTATATGTCATGGTAAAATTGGACCCATTGAGATCAATATTAACCAATAAAAATGCTTAAATGCAATCATTAAGCCCACCCATACTATATGTGTAATCTTGGGACCCACATTTTTTTCCAAAGTAGAAAGGGGGATTTGAATTCCATAGAAATCATCTACTTCTATGCTCTACATGACTTCCTAAAACTACCAAGATCCTTCTAAATATTTATTCTTCTCTTCAAGGTAGTGTGGGAATAAATATTGTATAAGATCCAATAAAAATTATTCACTTTGTCATTGAAAAAAATTCTATTTTTTTGTTTTTCTTAAGAAGGATTTCCCCATCCATCTTATATGGGTTCGAAAAACCCACTAGACACCCCAAAGAACTTGTTGCAGTAACTCTAGCATACCTAGATTTTCTTCAAATTATATCCCTAGCTTGATCTAATATATTTTATATCATATTTTTATTATTGAAAAATCATAATGTTAGAAACATGGTTATTTCTTAAGTTCTTAACTAACCTTTACTTTTTGGTGGTTTTAAAGCACTCTAACATTCCAATAAAATATTTTCATTTTTAAATTTTTTAAAATGCTTACTTAGTTGAAGGGTTCTTTGAATACCTTTGGTGACTTCCTTCATCATTTATTTAATTATTATCACCAATTATGGGGGTCTTCCTTATTTTCTAGTTTCATCTCCTACAATATCTTTTTTTTCCCACTTCTAAAAATTATTACTTAGATCCATTGAACCAAACCCAAATATTTGACCTTTAACTCAATATTAAGGGTGGAAGAGCATTTCCATGTATATTCCTCATTATTTACTATTATTTTTTTATTTTATAAATGTTTCACCTTTTTAAAATAAGTTATATCTAAGACATCCCCTTCCATCTCCCTTGGCTTTAGGCTCAAAGGTTTATTTCAATTCATAATGTTAATTTATTTCTCTAATGTGTTTGTAATGACTTATTTCTTATTATCCTTAAGATTATTAAAGGGACTTTTTTTCTACCTTCTCAAGTGTTTCCTCCCCTTTATCATAGTTATTCATGGTACCTACACATAGTTTTTCTGTATTTTGAATAAGGATCTATGTCTTCTCCTTTTGAGTCTCTTCATCAGGTGCCATCCTAGGGGTTACTTCCCTATTTTATTTTCTCTGATTAGGATCCCCATTATTTTGACCCTCTAATATTTCTCACCTAGTAAAAAATTTTGATTTTTTTCCTTCACCAATTCTCTTACCTTCACTCCATCACTTAAAACATAGAGTTTCATACAATTGGTTCTTCATTATTAGTTTGAATAAGGATCTGCTTCTTATCCAATTAGATATCCTCATTCGGTGTCATAATATGGGTTACTTTCCTATTTTAGTCTCTCTCCTCATTAATTCATTTGAAACTAACAACATATTTTGTCTAGTCCTTTACAATAGATCCTCCAATTTTTATACTTGAAGTTTGCTCTATAAATTATTTATTCCTCTACTACTATTTCTCTACTTCCTTTACTATCATATTTATAGAATAGTCTTTTGGTTCATGTCCTATCATTTTAAAATTATATAAATATTTTAAGATATTAATACATTATTTATTATCTCCAATATCCATACTTTGATTTTAGTAGGATAGAATTAGGGAAAGGTTTATACATTTTAATGTAAATAAAAAAAATTGTTTGAAACTAGTCTCATCATTGATTTCATTACTAAATATAAGCCTATTGGTTGACCAATATATTTATCAATCCCCATTATAACTTCTTTCCAAAGTTCTTGTAAGAATCCTAGGAGTTTGATCCACATTATGACTTCCACCATTGATGCATTATTCAAATTAAATCCTGGTATCCATTTTATAAGAAATAGGTTTGCCTTACCCATGAAGAAAACACCTTAGATAAATGTCTTGGTGAAATATTCCAAGTTTATGAAGGAAATGAGGAAGAAAATTTTATCCATGGATAAAATTTCCATATGGCCTTTGGGTTTCCACTTACAATTGACCCACCCCCTAAAGGTGTCAATATTAGGTCTATATCTATTAATCCTAGCCAACAGTGACTTATAATGTTGAGTTGCCTCTTTATACTAGTTGATATTGAATCATCAAACAAAAAACATCCTATTATATCATGGGTTCCATCATATATTCATCCCCATATTGTTTCACTCATCACTTACTTAAAACTCTTCCCACTCATGTGCTCATATTTTAGAAAAGATCTTCCTTGATCCATGATCTAGCCTCTCATGGTCCTTATTAATAACATCCTTCCATGAAGTCTTATTTTCATTCTCTTTGATCCATGCTCCAATATTACATGTATCTATACTGATATTAATATATTTTAGAGACTTATTCTCACTTTTCCCTAGTGGGTTGTCAAGATCTTGATCATTCTCTTCCTTATCATAGGTTTCCCACCTAGTGAACAATATGAATTTTTTCCTTTAACAGTTCTTCCACCTTCACTCCATTTATTTTGTTTCTTTTATATAATGAAAATACAATAATTCTAAAATATCATATTTATCTTATTTTCTATAATTATTTATATAATCAAAATAAGTTAATTGTTAGATAAATATTTGAGCACTAATATTTAATATTCTATAAAATATTTATTTTTATAAAAACATATATAATCAAAATACACAAATTCTAAGGTAAATCGGCAAGCAATAGTATCCACTTACCTATATAGTTATTTTTATATATTAAATTAGTATTTTTTTTATAAAATTTATTAATTAATAATAATTTTGATTTTAAAAGTAGGTTATTGTCTTATATTTTTATTATAGAACTAACACAATATTCATGCATACAAATTTAACATATGAAGAATTGAGGTATGAAAATAAAATATAAAAAGTTAAGGACAATCTTATAAATATTTTTCATACTTCAACTCTTATAATTGAATAAAATAAACTTGAAGACAAAAATATTAATATGCATATTCAACTCTCATAATTTAAGAGGATAATGATTTTTTTGGAAATGTACAAAGTTAAAAGGTGGAGATTAATGGTGATACAAATAAAAATCATCAATTTATACATTCATCAACTAAAAAAATTCTAAGTATAATATACTTTCATTTATAACATTTTCTTGAGGTAGAAAATTTTGTAAATATAGCATTAAAATGATTATCATGTGTGTGTGTGCGCACCTGCACATGCATATGTGCGTGTGTGTATTTTTTATAAAAAATAAAGGGAAATTTATATAAGGAAAATGATTAAGATTAAGAAAAAAATAATCTTATACATTAATGGATTTCTTATTGTTAATAAGTATAGACCAATATTTAAGGATCAATTAATCAAAAATAGGTTCAGAGTAGTGGAATTTCCTCATAAATGTATTTATATATTTCATGTGCTCATATGATCCATGATGCAAGAACTAAATTTGAAAGAAGAAAAATTGAAGAGTTGAATATGGGGTTGGATAAATCACTAACATTTTTTTTGAATGGTTTTTGTATTTATATGATTGTGTTAATAATGACCAAAAATATATCCATAAAAACATCCAAATAAATTAGATCTTAAACCTCTTAAGTTTTGTAAAAAATATCTAGGTGTTTTGGATAATACAAATACAGTAATTGTTGACTATCTATATAAAATTGTATAAATGGAGATACTAATAATTGAATAGTTTAAAGTTTCCGAAGATGGTATTTTGTTGGAAAAGTCTTTATTACCACACTTATAAAAATTAAAAATAATACCAAATGTAAATAATTACATATCAAAGCTTCCTAGGCCTTTGAAATAGACTATATTATTTCAATTTTATTAACTTTTTTATATTTCAAAATTTAAGAAACTTTTTAGCATTTGGCATAGATTATAATATTTAAATGTTTTATATTTTAATATTTTCAAAAATTAAGAATGATATTTTATAAAATAATAAAACAATAAGGTTTTATATTTTATTTTGTTTTTTTGTTCTCTTTCTTTATGCAATATGAAATATTTATTAATGTAGATATTGTGATAGGGTTTACAAAACTAAAATGTGACAAGTTCCAACAATCATTATAATTTTTTTACTTAAATACAAATAAAAGAGAATGAGAATAATTTCATTGAAGTTAAATAATATGTGTTAAAGACAATGGAATAATATTTTGTAAAAAAAGTAATTTAAGTGACTATTATTTATCATTTCTAATTAAAAATTTTATTTAATATTTGTGATCTATTATATTTATATTTATAATAGTTTATCTAACATTATGTTTATAAAACTATAATAAAAAACACATAATTAAAGTGGTGTACATTTAGATTTCAATAACTTTTATTTGATTATTAACTATTATAAAAATAATGAAAAATGCAAACTCTTAACCAAATTTTAGGGGAAACTTTATATCATGGTTAAAAATTTAAAATAAACATGATTTTTAATTATTTAAATTAATAAAATCATAATTACTTGGTGCATGTAGATATGGAGAAGGAAACCAATAAACTTAGGAAATTACTCATTATTGTTCTCAATGAGTTGTTATTGGTTTTTTTGAAAGATCTAAAGGAAAACAATTTATAAAAATATCTGTAGACTATTTAATTAGTATTAAAACATATTAACTTCATAATAATATAAAGGAGATACTTGATAAATATCATGGATCATTTATAGGCATAGGTTTATGGCCATAATTTGAAGAAGAATATATCTATCAATTATTGAATTAATGCATTAAGTTAAACATTGATAAGTTTAAGTTTGTTTGGGATCAAACTAGGTGCATTAATCATTATGGTTGTAATAACTATGTATAATTATTAACCAAATACACACAATACATAAAACTATTAGATTCAATCATAGAGAAATTGGGAAATGGAAATGAATACAAAGGTTTCAACATTGTATGTATAGATTGTAAAAAATTAATTTACAATAAATAATCCTTAGCTAATAATTATATAACACCTAAAAACTATGATGGTATAATCAAAAAATTGATCTTGAATGGAAGTAGTAAACTAAACCAAAAAAATTAATAAGATATTTAGGTAAAAAAAAGATATGCTATATAAAATAGATAACATTAAAATACAAAAGACTACAAGATTCATTCATGATCAAATGAAATTACATGTGCAAATGTAATGTAAATCTTAATGTTTAATATTATTTTATTTTATAGGTTTACTAGGTGATGGTAATTATTTATTTCAATAATTTTATTATGGTGCAAGTTTGATAAAAAATATATAAATATTCATTCAATGTTTCACATTCAAAGTTGTGAAAAGATGTCTAAGGAAAGTTTATTTCATCTTCTCATGGAAAACTATGATGAATTTTTTAAGAAATAAGAAAACCTAAAAGTTGGGGTGGAGAATATTTAATTTATTTGAATACACTAATCATGAAAATGATGATTAAACTTTATAAACTTGATGCAAAGCCAAATTATGTTAAATTTTTATAGATTATGGAAATGAACTTAAGGATATATAAGTTGATAACATTATTAGGATTTTTTTATGAGAAGTAAAACAATTATAATGTTCTAGTAATCAATCACACTAAAGGTACATTGAGGTTTTTAACTAAATAAATAAAATGACTACAATTTTATTTTTATTACAAATTTTTATGGAAATTTTACCCATGTGTGTTTAAATCAGCTTAATATGACCTCTATAAATATTCATTATTGTAATGAAATTATGATCTTTTATTTGTTTTTCAAATGAGTCAATATGTTTTGGAATAATTTAGACTTTATTGAGTGAATATTTCTAAAATGCTCTTTTATATATTTATTTATGGTAAATTATTATTATTTATTACTATTATATTAGTAATTATTAAAAAAAATTATAGACATTGGGGTTGGTAGGTCTTCATCCCTATAATAAAGAGGAATCCATATACCAAATAACATGAACAATCAACCATACTTAAATACCAAGGACAAGCATGGCCATGGTGCCATATAGGATGCAAAAAGACAAACAAACTACAAAAAAAGAAAATAGAAACATTTCTAAACATAACTATATCTCACCCTTATTCACTTTATTGTGAGATTGAAGTATCCTAGAAGGTGAATTATGAATGAAATATATTTTTTCTTACTTATTACTATTGCCCAATCTTCTTGTTTACATAAAATACCTAAATCCATACTAGAAGAAACACACATATCCAATAAATATCCTCTAAAGTCCTTATTCCTTATATCTAGATCCATAATATTTAACTCAGTTAACCCAACATCCTCAAAATTTGAGGTGGAGGCATAACATGAACCAAACATGCTTTTAGATCCTCTTCATGAAAGGCTTTTAAAACTATACTTGAAGGCAAAATAGGATTATTGTCCAAAAAAAAACTATAAGAATCTCATCACATGCCTCATTCCACCATGAGTGATTTACTTTAAGCTTTTAATTATAACAAGAAGTGGATAAATGATGTTTTGAAGCACTTCCAACACCTGAAAGGAAGACCCTCATAATCAAAGGGTTTAGACCAAAAATGGCCATTGAATTTTAACTTAATCATTTTAGGAAGGTCCTAAAAAATATTCAAAAAAAAAAAGAATCATAACAAAGATATCTAGGAGAATTTTGAGTAAGAATCATCAATTTATTTCATATCACCTAAGGTTTGACTAATAGTCGACAGACATGAATCTCACCAAAACTAGAAAGGAAGATATGGTAGCCAAAGCCAAATGGGTATGAGAGAGAGGTTCTCAACTAGAGGATTAAAATCTAGGAACTAAGGTTTCAAAAGGAGAAGTTGTTGATCATATATTTAATATTTTTACTAAATTATCTTATCATGATCAACAAGACTATTAAAAACCAAAATAAAAAATCTTCTAGCACAAGGGTAGAATTCCATGTTATCTTCTAAAACTAGGTCATCATAAATCAAATATCCATTAATAAAGGGTCATAAAGGTAGGATAAAACCTATCAAATATGCACACTAAATCCCTTACCATAAACCATTCCTCATTTTGAAGCACTGCCTAAAGAGCCTCCTTCTTAAAAGAAACAATTGGTGAAGCCTTTTTAGTGTCCAGATGCAACATTGATTTTTTCCTTGACTGCTCTACCTGTGGATCCATTTGGCCAAAAGGAGAACCTATTACACAAAACATATCCCCAACAAGGGTGGATAGAATAGTTTTATCTTAAAAATATTACACCAAACACCCTCAAATATCCCTATCACTCTCCTTCCTTAGTGATCCTTTTGTGTTAGGTGGCATATAAATCTCCCCCTTGCCTATCATTTCACCTAATGATCCATCATGGAAAATCCTTAACAGTATAAAGTTTCATGGTCTTTATCCATTGTCACTCTAATATAATATAAATGGTTCAAAATGTTTGGTAAAAACTTTTTGGTAACTAGAATGTCCAAACTAGTGGTGAATAGTATTTGTAGCCATGGATCATGGACTTGCCTTGTCACATTGAACATAGGTTTCAAGCCATGTGCTAACCCCCATCACATTGAATACTGAGTCAATATCCCATTGCATTGTAGATACTTTTCATGAATAACCCATCATAGCTTAGTGTGAGAATGATTCTAGAGAGTGGTCATCCTAGGGAATGGACCCTGAGACCTCCCACTTCTAACACTGATCTCACTCACCACTAGGCTATCATCACTAGGTAAAAAAAATTGGCTACAATTTTTTTTAAAAAATTTGAAAGCCTAAACCAATGATTAATAGTATCCCTATCCATAGACTATAGACTTGCCTCATCGCATTAAACACATGTTTCAATCCACATGTTGGCTCCCATCACATTGAACATTTTATTATGGATAATTTTCATGAATAACTCATTATAGCTTAGTGTGGGAATGATGCTAGAGAGTGGTCATCCTAGGGAATAGAACTGAAGACATCCCACTTTTAAAACTCAACTCACTTAATTTTAGGCTATCATCGTTAGGTAAAATGTTGGGTACAAACACTTTTGTAACCAAAATGTCCAAATTAGTGATGAATAGTATCCCTAGCCATGGATTGTGGAATTGCCTCATCACATTGAACATAGATTTCAAGCCATATGCTGACCCCAATCACATTACACATCAAATCAATATCTCATTACATTTTGGATACTTTTCATGAACAATCCATCATAGCTTAGTGTGGGAATGATGCTAGAGAGTGGGCATCCCAAGGAATGAACCCTAAGACCTCCCACTTCTAACACTCAGCTCACTCACTGATAGGCTATCATCATCAACTATATTAAATATTATTTATTAATAATAATTAATATTATTTTATTAATAATTAATAATATTATTTAATGATTAATTTTAATAATTATTTAATGTTATTAGTCAATATTTTTTGTTATAATTTAGGCTTTATAATATTTTTAAATGTTCATTCACATGTTTAATTATTTTATATTATTATATTAATATTATTTAATAATATTTTTTTATTTGATGAGGTAAACGCTTTTGAAACTAGAGCTATAAACTAGATAAATGAGGGTTTTGATAAATGGACCCACATCTAGGGAGAGGGTTTTATGTGGTGGATTCATAACCAAGAATTATAGAGTACAACATAAGGGACTTAAGGATACCCCACCAAACCAAGTATAACAAAGAGGTTTTTGAGAATCATACAACCTTGGTAAATTAGACAAAAAGGGGGTTTTAAGGCTCCTAAAACCATAACATGAGGGTTTTGAAGGTTCTCAAAACCTTGGAACAGTCAAAAATGTTTTAAATTAATGGAATTCAAAGGGTTGAAACCCTTTAATAGGACATTCCTAAGAATTACTCTACAAAACAAGAATCCCCCAAGAGTAGAAGGTCTTCTTCTACCTGGGTCTTCTACACAACATTCACACAACTAAGATGTAGTAAGTGGTATTTTTTCCCATTGAGACTAACAAGGTGGATTCTTCTATCATCCACTCTAATAGGATAAGATTTAGTTGGGATTCCTATAACCACCCCAAACCAGACCAAATAAAACTAAATAGGGATCTTTGTAGATTTAATATTCAACATATTTTTCCCCTTCTTTTGCATTCCTTACATGCATTAAGAGTGAATACATGTCTAAATGAAACCAAAACCCCTACAGAGGCTTCATAACTATTAGATCTAATTCCATAAAATCTTATGATGAATGTAAGGAATCCTAGATCTTGTATCCAAGTATGAAATTCAAAAGGATAAATCTCATCAATAAGACTTCCTTATGACTTACGCTATAGACTTCTACCACCAAGGAATTCCACACAACCTCCATGCATTTGATACATAGTAGGTGGGATTTTCCTCTCACTAGATCCATTAATGACTAATTCTCAACAAGGACCTAACCATCTCATCCTCTACATTTTAGCCATAGTTTGAAACACCATAGGGTTTTCTATCCAAATATGAGTAATATTTTTGAAAACTTGGGCAAACCTAATCACCCAAAAGAGGCAAGGGTAGAATATTCTATCATCCACTCTGGTAAGAGAAGTTTTTACTTATTTTCCTCTACCACCACGATGAAAATTGAGTGAGACTAAAAATAGTCCCCCATAGATCTAGTCTTTTACAATATTTTCATCCATCCTTCGTCAACCCTATATGTAGCAAGTGACCATATAAAATCACTCAAAAAGATTACCATTAATGAATAGGGGTCATCATTCTTAGATAAAAATTCATATATATTTTTGAGGATTCCTTTATCTTATTTATTAATCTTTAATCTTTAAACTTTAATACCCACTAGTAGATCCAAACCATTTAGAAACACTATAGTGATGGGCCTTGCAGCCTTCATGACTTTGTTTGGAAAACCCATTGGTGTTATGTTTTTTTTTCTCAAAATGAAATTCAAAATGTTGAAGGTCTTATGTTCTTTCCACTCCCAATTTTTTTTCCAATATTAGTCTCTCCTCATAAAGACTCCAAGTATATTCGTACCATGCTGAGCAGGGTCTCTTAAAGAAACCAAAACAATGTTGTGAGTAACTTTCACTTTGATTTCCTTTTCCAAAATACACCCAAAAAATTCCTTTTACCAGTCTATAAATTTGATTCTTTCCCACCCAGCTTACCATTCAAACTTACATGGGATGTCATTGATGTAATGGACAACCTCTAATCCACCTCGATCTAGTCATCTTTATCTCTTCCTTTCCTTTTCTTTCCTTCTCACCCACATCCTATTGGAAGAAGTCTCCTTCTACTCTTTCCACTCTCATTCATGTCTACATAGGTATTATGGTTTTCCCACTTAAATTTAAATTCAAAATGTTGAAGGTTTTCCACACTAAATCTCTCCCACCCAACTTGCCATTCAAAATTATAGGTGATGTTAGTGATGGCATGGACAACCCCTCGTCCACCCAAATCTAGGACATCTTCATCTCTATTATAATAATAATTATTTAACATTATTTATTGAGATATAAAAAGGGAATTATAAAACCATTAAGAGATAATTTGATAAATTCAAGAAATGAAAATCTTATCATAGAATGCTAGGGGTATTAACAACCCCATTAAACATAGATTAGTTAGAAACCTAAAGAAAAAGCATAACCTTCTCATTTTGATGCTTCAAGAAATAAATGTTGATGTATATTACTATTATTGGTATTATTGCATTAATGTTATAATTTATGTAAAATTCAAGATGGATGTCATTAATATCAAGGTTAGAGTTGAGGCCATGCATGGTGAAGTGGTACGTGACAAAGAAATCTTATGATAAGAGAATATTTGAAAGAAACCTATTATCTCTCTATTAAGAGATAATTTGAAGGAAAATTATAAATTATTATGAGGTTGAAGACATTTCAAGTTCAAGCTCAAAATATAAAGTAATAATATTGTTGACCACTAGTCTTGAGGAGCATACAAGGTAAGCATACATGGTTTATCAGTCTTTAAGTTCTTTATAAGGTCTTGTCAAAATGTTATGATGTGACAAGATAATAAGACTATTAAGAGTATATTTTTATTTATATAATCATAATTGAATAATTTTCTTATTTTATATGATTGATATTTAACTTGTTTGAGTTCAAATCCTTGAGTATTAGGTGTCTTGAGAAACATAAACTAGATTTATGAGAAGGTTTGTGCATAAAGCATAGTCAAGATTAGTGAATTATGATAGTATAGGAATGATAAGAGTTTATAAAGTTGTGTAATCATGATAAAAAGGCAAAGAATCCTTCATAAAAGTTTAAAGGTCAGTTTTAAGGCTTAGTCCTTGCATGAAGAGACCTAGCGAGAAGGCACAAACTTGTTAGCATGATGAGGTAAGTTGTTTAAAGATTGTGAGAAGGTGTGTGGTAGTGTTTAATCTTGGTATGAGGTCATATTAAATTATAATTATTTTTTTATAATAGTAAAATTGGTTTCAAGGGGTGTTCAAAGTCTAAGTATGACTAGTAGTTCAAGACCTAATGAGCAAAGAGACCTAGTGTGGCCTAATGAGGGGTGAAGTTTAGTTCTCAAGGTGACCAAAGATATTAAGAGAATTTTTATAGGTGTGAAGTATTTTATCAATTTTTTTTACCAAGTTTGAGGTTAAATCCTAAAGGAAAAAGCATGAAAATTGATGTTGAGGTTTTCTATGCGCATAGAATGAGGTATTACAAACTTGACAAGGATTTTATTATGATCATTGGCACATGAAACATTTACATGAGGATAAAATTAGATAATTTTATTTTTTTAAGATTAATATATTAAATTTACTATCATTGGTTTTGTATTTGAGGGGAAATCCTTTATGAATGATTGATAAGAATGGAAGGTAGTCTAAACACTCCTAAAACCCTCATAATGACTTGATAAGAAAGATCTTGTTTGAAATGGATTATATGGCCTATATTAATGATTCGGACATGTATAGGACTCTCTCAGTTTTATCTATGTGGAATTGGTATGTTATAAGAGTGAGTGAAAGCTATAAGAAACCCCTAGTTTCTCAAAAAAATTATGTAGTAGGCAGGGTTTACTAGGTCAAAGCATGTAGATGTTTGGAGGATGATGTGTGAGAATATTATTTTTTTACTATATAAATTTTTGATCAGGTTTCATATCTTAATTATTATAAATTGGTCGTGGATGTTGACCTATCGCTAAATAGGCCAAATGAGGAAGATAATGAGAAAACAAGGCAGAGGTGAGAATGAGATTAGGGATTAGCTCCAGTAGATTAGGGATGGATCTAAATTAATGGGGTAATTTTTTAAGACCTATATCACATATCATATTTTATTGAAATTTTATAATATGCTCATATACAAGCAATTTTTTTTCTCAACATTACCTATCTAACACAGTGAAGTTTGTGTAGGGTGAAGGAATGATATTGGTCTGTAAGACCAATATTAATATTGAACCTTGTAAATTATCTATTTAAATATGTTATAATTATTTTTAATTATAATATAACCCATTTTAAGTTCATTAAATTTATTTCACTGGTGTTTTAAGACTTGATTTTCATGACTATGTTTTTAGAGCTACAGGTAGTTTTTTATGTATGAGTGAGAATGATATTCCTGAGTATTTTTACATAGATTTACATAATAAAATTCACATTAATTATATATATATTTTAATTTTAATAATTTTTTATTCATTATAAATTCCTATGAATGTGTGAAAATTCAAAGGTTCTTGACTAAGTTCTTAAAGCCTATGTGCAATTCTAAGTGCACATATGAAGATGATCAGTTTGAGGTATTTTCATTTGTATTTTGAAATATAATGGACTTGGTGATGAAACTAAGTTAATTTAGGTTATATTAATTTTTTTTTTGTTTATATATAAAAATTTAGTTTAGGCTTCAGATTTTCAAGATAGACTTTCTGGGAGTGAGAAGGCCTAATTATAAGTAGACCTAACTATGTGGTTCAAAGAGTGAAATGATAAAAATGTATTTATGGACATAATGTAAGATTATTAGGGTTATAATTGAATTATTTAATTTTTTTTTAAGTGTCGATATGTTACAATATGGTTAAGGTGAAACATGTGCCTTGAGAAGGCCCAATTACATTATGTCTATTAGGCATAATGGTGGTTTTGGTCCTTATGGGTGGTATCCGACCTATATAGTGGGTGTTTCACTTGTGAAATGTATTTTTTAATATATTAAAATGGTGATAAAATTATATATAGGTTCTTAGAAAACCAATATGGGTGAGAGAAAGAGTCAAGTATAAACATAAGGTCTAATAGGCCTAATTTGACTAGTTAGAATATTGAGGAGAGAAATAAATGATATAAAGTTTTGGAAACCAGGTAAAAGGATTGAAGGATGTTAGATAGGTATTATTAATATGTAATTAATGTCTAAAAATAATTATATGGATTATTATTAAGTTCATTTGACCTAAATCTACCAAAAATTGGGTTAGTTGAGCAAAGAGGCCTAATAGGCGATTTGAGAGAGATAGAAAAGTAAGAAGAGTAAAATAAGGTGGTCGTCTTTAGTCAAGTGAGTAAAAAGTTTTAAAAGGTGATAATAGGTTTAATTTAGTTGAGTTTGTGATGATTTGCCTATGGGGTTGGTGACTTCTCGTAAGTTGGTTCTTGCTAAAGGACTAGTTAAGTTGGTGCTTGACTAGTGAGGGGTTGGTGCCTCACTAAAACTTGATTCATTTATTATAGGACTATATTTTAAGATATGTTTCAATGGTTTCTATATCCTAAGATGGTTTTACACATATTTATTATGTTCTTACATTGTTTACTTTTATAAATGCTTATTTATTTATTAGTTAATGTATGTATGTGAATGAATGCTTCATGGATAATAAGTAAGATTGAAGGATTGTTTTAACGTAGCTAATTGACTACACCCCGCCCCCCTGCCCCCCCCACCCCCCCAATATTATTATTATCTATAATTAAAACATTTGGTATCATATAAGGTACTTTTAAGGATGCCTAATAGTCTAAAAGATATCTTAAGCAAGTGAAGATGGCTAGTCAAACACAATGTGTTTATCCTAAAAGCAAGGATCCATTATTTAATGGATCTAGTTATGCATTTTGGAGTGTCAAGATGAGGAAATATTTAATGTATCAAGGTCATTATTTTTGTAAATAAATTTTATGTGGATATACTGCACCCCTTATTCTTCCTATAGATGCATCAGGCAATAAGGCTAGTGACAACAATTCAAAAGCAATGAATGGTAATATGTGTGGCCTATCATAGGTATAAATTTTGAAGTTAATGCACTATATGTCTACTAAATAAAAGTGGGACAAGTTTAAGACTATCCATGAGGGATACTCCAAGTTCAATTTGGATAAATTACAAACCCATATAAGATAGTTTGAAATCCTAAGGATGAATGAAGATGATACCATTGCAACCTACTTATTGAGGGTTGATGAAGTGGTCAATATCAAAAGAGGCATAAGTGAAAAATTAAAAGAGTCTATTATTGTTCAAAAGGTTTTGAGATCACTAACTCATAGTTTTGATTCTAAAGTGTTTACTATCGAAGAGATTCAATATCTACACAAGTTAGAGATGGATGGACTTCATGACACCCTAATAGCTTATGAGATGAGGAAAAGTGAAGGAATACATATAAATAAGGAAGCTACATTCAAGGAATAAAATAAGTCAAAGGAGAAGAAGAGAAAATGTAATAAAATTAAATATAATGATGAATATAATATTGATGATGTTGATTTGATAACTATGTTTGAAAGAAAGTTAAAAATCAATTCAGTTAAATACAATGGTAAGCTACCCTTTAAATGATTTAATTATGGAGAGATTGGACATTTTGATAAAAATTTCCCTCATAAGCATAATGAGATTAATGATGAAGAGCATGATGATGATAAAAATTCTTATAGGTTTGATAAGATCAAGAAAATATTTAGAAGGTATGATGATAAGAAGAAGTTTTTTAAGAAAAAAAGAAGTGTTTAAACTAAGGAAGATTGTAGCTCATTTGATGAGAGTGAGAGAATTGATTCTAAAAGTGACCATAAATGTGATGGTCTTGATGTTAATTAAGTAATCTTCATGGATTGTAGCTCATTTGATGAGAGTGAGAGAAGTGATTCTAAAAGTGACCATAAATGTGATGGTCTTGATGTTAATTAAGTAATCTTCATGGATGAGGAATCAAGTTGTTCAAATCAAGAATAATTCATATGGATTAGAGGATCTATTAGTGATTCAAATGAAGAAGAAGATG
The DNA here is from genome assembly GCA_037957365.1 of Torreya grandis. Taxonomy (NCBI): domain Eukaryota; kingdom Viridiplantae; phylum Streptophyta; class Pinopsida; order Cupressales; family Taxaceae; genus Torreya; species Torreya grandis. The sequence goes on along the minus strand of JARHVA010001368.1, from coordinate 1,491,492 downwards.
AGGTAGACTTTGAGGTTGAGTTGATGAATTATCTAGAAGAACTGAAGATGGTGAATAAGAATAGGGTGATGAGGTATATTTTAAAATGATATGAGGATAAAATCAATTTTTTTGAAGTTAGACTAAGCAAGAAATCCAAGGAATAAGAGGAAATAGGCAATCAGGTGGAGACTTAACTTGAGATTGTGACTATAAGACTAAAGGATAAAGAAGGAAGAATGTGCAAGGTATGTAAATGAATTAGATTCCTTGAGAGCTAAATTTAATCAAGAATCAAGTAAGGTTAAGTCCTTTGTGAATTTTGAAAAGATTACTAATGATATAGACAACATCTTGAGTAGTCAAAAGATTTTAAATGACAAAACAAGTCATGGATTCAATGAAGATCAAAAGAAGAGCACTAATGTAATCAAGAAGGCCAATGGTCAATCAAGGAATGATGTTGTTGGTGGAATGAAGAATAATCCTATTAGGTATCCTAATATTATAAGGTATGATAATCCTTTCAATGAATATTGTTATTCATGTAACCAATTTGGTCATAGAGCAAGGCATTGTAGAAGGCCCTCCAAAAATGAATATGCATGGAACTATGAGGAGAGTTATCAGTCAAGAGGTATGGTTCATGATGTGTCTCCATCAAGAAAAATAATGTGTTTAATTTTAAAAAGGTTTGTCATATTGTAAATTACTATAAGCATGGATATTCAAGCTGAAATAAGAAAGTTGAGAACCCTAGAATTCAAGAAAGAAGACAAGATAGTGAGTGGAAACCAAAGGTAGATAAGGTGAATAATGACTAATATACAAGTCTAAATGGAATATTTTCCATGGTAGAAAATAATTTAGATGAAAAGGAGTGTCAATAATTCTCCCTATTAGCTTAGATTATGGATTTATAAGTTAGGTCAAATAGATAAAGTCATGATGGTGTTCAAATGGAGATCGAAGAATTCAAGCCTAATACGATCATGATTAAAGTTTAGTACAGTAAGGACATGGAGATATAGGAATATCCTAAGTTTATGTTTTTTTGGTACTCAAGAGATAATAAGTGACTCCATTAGGCTTCATGGAGGTAATCATCTAGTGATTAAAATAAAGAAGGATGCTTGGTCTTAGGGGGATTTTTGTGTTCTTTATTGACATTTAGATCCAAGGTTCAGTCAAGAGTCTATTGGAGGTGTGATCACAAGATATGGGTCAAAAATATTTTGTATTATTACTTGATTATACCAATTAAAAATCATGATATTATTTGAATATCTCATGGAGATAAGGGGAACTAATCATGCTCCAAGATTAAATATGTGAAATTGATCTGCGTTAAGTTTTTTTGTCAAAGAGAGATAATGAGTTTTTTTGGAGAGAAAAGTTGTGTTGTTATAGGTCCAATGATCAGATAATTTCTAATAATATGACCCTTTATCATTAATTTCAAATGGGGATAAAGTTTTAGTTTTAGAGTAAGATTAATTTGAAGAAGATCCAACTTGGGGAGATGTGAATGATCAGATTTGTTTAAGTGTTTTATATCAAAGACAAAGGGGGATATTGTTGATCTATGTTACTATTTTTGGTATTGTGTCATTAATGTTGTCATTGATGTCAAAGTCAATATGGATGTCATTAATATTAAGGTCAGAGTTGAGGTCGTACATGGTGAAATGGTATGAAATAAATAAGTCTTATGACAAGAGAAAATTTGAAGGCAACCTATTGTATCTATGCTGAGAGAGAATTTAAAGGCAACCTAGTAATTCTTCTGAAGTTGATGACATGTCAAGGTCAAGTTCAAGATACAAGTTAAGCATATTGTTGAGCACTAGTCTTGAGGAGAATATAAGGTAAACATACATGGTTTAGTAGTCTTTGAGTTCTTTATGAAGTCTTGGCACAATGTTGTGATGTGATAAGCTCATAATACTATTAAGATTATACTAATCTTTAGATAATCATATTTGAATAATTTTCTTGGTTGATATCATTGAGAGTTAGCCTGTTTGAGTTTAAATCCTTGAACACTGTGTCTTGAGAAGCCTAAACTAGCTATGTGAGAAGATTTATGCATGAAGAATAGTGAAGTTTAGGGAATTGTGATAATAAAAGCATGATAAGAGTTATAAAGTTATGTAATAATGATAAATATTCAAATAAGCCTTCAAAAGAGTTCTAAGGTTAGTTTTGAGGCTTAGTCCTTATATGAAGAGACCTAGTGAGAAGGTAGATACTTGGTATCATGACGAGGTAAGCTATTTAAGGATTGTGAGAAGGTGTGTGGTTGTGGTGAATCTTTTTATGAGGTCATATTACATTATAATGAGTTTTTTAGAATAGTACAAGTGGTTTTAATGTGTGTTTAAGGTCTAAGTATGACTAGTAGTTCAAGACCTAATGAGAAAAAAGACCTAGTGCAGGCTAATGAGGAGTCAAGTTCAATTTAAAAGGTGACTAGAGATATTAAGATAATTTTAATAGGTTTGAAAGGTTATATCAAGTTTTTAAACCAATTTTGAGGTCAAATCCTAAAGGATAAAGCATGAAAATTGATGTTGAGGTTTTATGTGTGCATAAAATGACGTATTACAAACCTAAGAAGGATTTCCTTATGCTCGTTGGCATGTGAAACCTTTTAATGAGGATAAAAATGTATCATAGTATTTTTTTAATGGTCCTATCTTAAATTTCCTATCATTGGTTTTGGATTTGAGGGGAAATCCTTTATGAATGATTGTTAAGAATGGAAGGCAGTTTAAACCCTCCTAAAACCTTCATAATGACTTGATAGGAAAGATATTGTAGGAAATGGGTCAGAATGGATTGTATGACATATTTTTATGATTTTATCATGTATATTACTCTCCCAAGATTCTCTATGTGGCATTGTTATATCAAAAGAGTGAGTGGACACTACAAGAAACCCCTTGTTTCTCCAAATTTTGATATAGTAGGTAGGGTTGACTTGGTCAAAACATGAAAATGTTTGGAGGATTATGTGAGACAATTTTAATTTGTGACCATATAATTTTATAATTAGGTTTTAGATATTAAATATGCTAAACTGGTCATGGAAGTTGACCTATCACTAAATTTTTTCTAATGAGGAAGATAGTGAGAAACTAGGTAGACGTGAGAATGAGATTAGGGATTGGTTGCAGTAGATTAGGGATAGATCCAAATTCATGGGGTATTTTTTATATAAATATGTAAAATATTAAATTTTATTATAAGTTTTGAAGATTATCATATACAATAAAAAATTTATTCTCAAAGTGACATGTCTAACACAATGAAGTCTGTGTAGGGTGAACGCATGAGATTGGTCTATAAGACAAATATTTATTGAAAATTATAAATTATATATTTAAATATGTTATAATTATGATTAATTATAATATAAAACCATTATACATTCATAAAAATTTCTCACAGATGTTCTAAGACTTGGTTTTCATGATTGTGTTTTTGGAGCTATGAGCAATTTTTTGTGTATGAGTGAGAATGATGTTCTTGAGTCTTTTTGCATAGATTTGAAGAATAAAATTCAAATTAAGTTGTTATATAGTTAACATAGGTTAAATTTTAATACATATATATTCATGATAAATTCTTATGAAGGTGTCAAAAGTTAAAGGTTCTTGACTGGGTTCTTGAGGCCTATGTGCAGTTCTGAGTGAGCATATGAAGATGATTAGTTTGAGGTCTTTTGCCCTATATGGTGAAATATAATGGAATTAGTGATAAAAATAGGATCATGTAGGTTTTATTCATGTTATTTTTTCTGGTTATGTGGAAAATTGAGTGTATGCTTCAAATTTTTAAGAAAGACTTAATAAAAGTGAGAAAGCCTAATTACGAGTAGACCTAATTATGTAGTTCAAGGAGCGAAATGAGATACATGGATTTGGGGACATAAGGTGAGATTATTATGGGTCTAATTGAATAATTTTTTAATTCATTTTTTAAGGATCAAGATGTTCTAATATGGTCAAGGTGAAACATGTGCCTTGAGAAGGCTTAATTGCATTGGGTCTCTATTAGGCCTAATGGTGGTTTTGGTCCTTATGGGTGGTGACCAACCTATGTAGTGGGTGTTTCACTTGTGATTTTTTTTATATATATTACAGGGGTGATATATTTATTAATATGTTCTTAGATAACTAATAGGGGTTAGAACAAGAGTCAAGTATAAAGAGAGGGTCTAATAGGCTTAATTTGACTCGTTAGAATATTGAAAAGTGAAAAAAGTGATATAGAGTTTTGAAAAATAAGATGAGGGATTTAAGAATATTATATAGGTATTTTTAATATGTCATGAATATATAAAAATAATTTTAAATATGATGAACAAGGTCATTTGACCTAATTCTACCAAAACGTGGACTAGTTGAGCAAAGAGGCCTAATAGGTTGTTTGAGTGAGAGAGAAGAGTGAGAAGAGTAAAAAAGGTGTTAATATTTATTTGAGTGAGAAAAATGTGTTAAAATTTTATTAGAGGCTCAAGGTAGTTGAGTTGGTTCTGATTTGCCTATGGGGTTTATACCTCCTTTCAAGTTGGTGCTTACTAAATGACTAGTTGAGTTGGTGCTTAACTAGTGAGGGGTTGGTGCTCCTTTGGGGTTGGTGACTCACTATAAATTGATTAATTGCTTATAGGAATATATTAAAATATATGTTTTAATGGTTTTTATTCCCTAATAGGGTTTCCCACATATCACATGTGTTCTTATGTTATTTACTTTTATTGATGGTTGTTTATGCATAGGTTAATGCATGTATGTGAATGAATGATTCATAGATGATAAGTAAGATTTAAGGATTTTTTCAAGGAAAATGATTCACCCCCCTCCTTTTAGTATCTATACTTACAATAATAATTTTTTTTAAAGCTTCTCTCACTAGTTGTAGTGATAAATTATGTTTCAAGTCCAACTACATCGACATTAGTTATACTAGGGATTTGGGAGCCTTAGTGATCTTATAGAACATCAAATATCTATATGTTGAGTTACTTATCTAAAATAATAATCACATATACATTTTATTCAAGGAAAATATGAGTAATGAAGAATTTATCCTATCAAACATTTACTCCCCAACTCTAGACTAGGTAAGAAATTTTTTTGAGAAGAGATGGTTGCCTTTAGGGATCTATGTGGAACCTTGAAATGAATATTGGATAAAAAATTTAATGAATATTGGATAAAAAATTTAACTCCCACTCAAATCTGATGGAGAATAAATGAGGCATTCGAGACTTCACTCAGAGCATGGAAAACCTCTATGATTTTATTGTTAAAGTAAGCCTCATTGATGTGGACTTCAAAGGTAATCCATTCACATGGACTAATAGAAGGATAAGAGATTATCTAATTTAGTTAAGGATTGATCAATTTTTGATGTCTCTAAATTGGGATATTAATTTATTTAATTATTTGTCATCTTTGCCTAGGATTTAGTCATATCACAAACCAATCATTTTTGAGGGGTAAAATATCTCCAAACCAAAAAATCAGCCTTTTAGATTTGAAATCATGTGGCTACATCACCCATATATCCATGAGAGTATTAAGGACTAGTGGAAGGAATTGATTGTGGGTTTGGACATGTTTATCCTAGTTAAAAAACTAAATCACATCAATTCCAAACTCAAATTATGGAACAAAGAATTTTTTGGTGAAATATTCATTTAGAATAATTCACTAGAGGAGGATTTGTGCAAGTTATAGGAATAAATGTTAGTTGTTTGTTATAATTAAAGACTTACCAACACTAAAAAATAAATCTTAAGTGCCTACCATAACCTTGAAGCCAAGGATGAATCATTATAGAAATAAAAATCCAGATGTCTTTGGCTAGAGTAAGGGGAAGAAAACACAAAATTATTACATCAAACTACATTTATAAATAGGAATACAAATATTTTTTTTGAGCTACTCCTTGAAGATGGAAGAAAATTTAGAGATGAAGAAGTGACCAAGGAACAAATCACCATCAAATTTAAGGATTTACTAAAGTAAATTAGCACACATAAAAACCAACTAAAGGAAAGGATTTTATATAAACTCCCTATTATTATAACTCAATCTAAGAATAAAGACCTCCACAAACTAACTTTTCCCAAAAATGTCAATTATGTAGTCTTTTTCATGAAAGGCAACAAGGCCCTAGGTCTCGATGGTTTCCTTCTGCTATTCTTCCAATAGTTTTGGGATAGCATCCACATGGAAGTTGAAGTGGTTATTTGCAAGTTAATCATAGCTAGAACCATTTTGAAGGAACTAAATAATACTTTCCTGGTCCTCATCCACAATAAAATAAGAGATAATCATTTAAAGGACATTAGAACCATAAATTTGTGTTACACTATCTATAGTATTTTCAAAAAAATGTTATTCACTCAAGTACAACCCCTCTTAGATAGGGTTATCATTGAGTAATAAGGAGCCTTTGTATCTAGAATAAGAATTACTGATGGGATCATAATATTCCATGATTCTCTCTACTAAGTCACAAATTCTAACAAATAAGGTATGTTTTTGAAGCTCGATATGAAAAAATCCTACAATAAAGTCTCATGGAGCTTTCTAAACAAGGCGTTGTGTAAATTTAAGTTTGAATTAGAGTTCAGGGGTCTTATACATAGCTACATGTCCACCCCCATATTTTCAATCCTAGTTAATAGAGTCCCTAAAGGATTATTTTCACCTAAAATAGGGGTTAAACAAAGAGATCCCCTATCCCCATACCTCTTCATCTTATTGATATAAACCATAGGTAGAATTATGTAGGAAACTAGAGATCAAGGCACTATAAAAGTCCTTAAAATAGATAAGAAAACCATCCGTATCACACATTAAAAAATCATTTTAGATAGATTACCCCTCTATAAATCATGTGTATATGAATCCAATTCCCTCAATAAGAATATCTTTGATTACAAGAAGGATTTTGGTCAGTGCATAGATTTTGGTAAAAGATCCATGTTCTTCCTTAACACCCCAACCTCAAGTCAGAAGAGGCTTTTTGAAATTTTTGTATGTCAGTTTTTGAAAGAAGGATGTAAACTAGCTTATAAAACCCTTTGATGGATATATTTAAAATAAGTTGGCAAGGTGGAAAGGTTCACTTCTTTCCCATGAAGGTAAACTTTAACTCTTAAAAAGTTCCTTCAAAAAACATCTTGATATACTTTATGTCCCTCTTCTACATTCCCAATGAAATATAAAATAAAATGGAAAAAAATTGATGTAGCTTCCTCTAGAGATTATCAAAAGAAATATTTAGATTTCCCCTCATTTCTTGGGAGAAATCCTACCTTCTAAAATCTAATGGGGGACTCACCCTTAGGTAGGTTAGAAGTATGAACCAAGATCTTATTGTGATATTTTGATGGAAAGTGATAAAGGAAGATAACCAATGGACTCAAATCATAAAATACAAATAAATGGAGGGAAAAGATGAAGAGAACCTCCTTTGGGAAGAAGGTGTTAATGATGATTCTAATTTATAGAAGGCCATCTTGAGTAGTAATAATCTTATATGTAAGGAACTATATGGAAGCTTAGAAATTATTAAAATATTGAGTTCTAGGATGACATTTGGCTCACTAATCTCCACTAGATTTTATGCCTCCTTGGAATAACCTAAGTAGATTCTTCAAAGTTTCAATAGGTTCAAAGGTTAAGGACTATTGGTCTACTACTAAGCATATAATGAAGTGGAAGAATCTAACCTTGGAGTCAGACAATGTGGGTATTCTTAGGTAAATCCAAGATATTAATCTCAAGCTTCAACAAACCCACATTGTTATATTTAAAACAAGATTTCCTCATATGGTTTCTCAAATACAATGGGGACTACTCTATTAGATCCAATCTTTTAATTAATCTCAATCTAGAGGATGACTATGTAGGATTAATCAAATATCTCTAAACATCATGGATTTCATGAAAACCCTATAATTAGGTGAGAGAAAATGTAGAGAAAAAAGAGATATTCATAAAATAATTTATGATTCATTACCTAATTAGTTAAAAATTACAAAGAGGGTACCTTATATAGTGAAATATTAGGTCACCATAAAGGTAAAAAATCAACTCATAATTAGAAAACATATTAAGTTTATTTATCATAATGACTTTAATAACCTTAATCAAGATGACTAACAACCATATACGTAAAAACATAAGTGGGAAAAAACCTACACTAATACCCCAAAGTGTAGCTTAAGTGGGTAGAAAATTTGGGTCTCGACAACATGGCTTGATGAATTACCAAAGCTCAATGCAAATCTCATAAAGTGGAGAAAAGGAGAAAACATGTAGGATAAAACTCCTATCCTAAAAGAGATAAAATAAGACAAGGAAGCAAAAAATACCCATTATATTCTAAAATTTCTTCAATCCATCCAATATCCTACAACTAAGTTCCTATAGGTGGCTATGTATCAAAATTAGATGTAGTGAAGAGTGGATCACCGTATAATAGTGAATGAGTTAGCCAAGATCCTAATAAGTCTTCAACCAAGATGTGATTCCTATCCAAATAAATTTTCTCCTCATGTAAGGTAGGAAGGCCAACTACTCTATGAAATTATGGTGCAATGGAAGTAATGACAATTAAGCACTACTGAGTGACATAAAATTATGGCATAAACTACCTAATGTTTGATGTGTCATGGATCAATATATGTATTCTATATTATGTTTAAAGTGAACTAAGGGTAGGTTAATTATGGAATAAATACTCAACATCTATAAGGTGACAAGGAGATGATGTATGTGTGTCTCCATCATTACTTCAATCATCTATATTAGAATAAAAGTCATCAATATCATATGTGTGCTCAAAATTAGAAATGTCATCAAGTTGATGTGAGTCTATACAAGAAGAATCTAAAATAAAGTTAGGAATAAAGTGGGAGAAGTTTTATATTTGATTTTGATGATCAACCATTAATTTTTATAATATAATAGAATAATTTATCTCTCTAACATACACTAAATCTGGAGGGAACTCAACTCACATGCCTAGACCAAGGTGACTGATCTGGTAAATTAATAGGATATTAGTTGAAGGTGAGGGAAAAATTAGAGAATTATTGAATGTTCCACCACTCACTTCAATATAAACTCTCTTGAGTAAATTTTTAGAAGTTTCATCACCCAATTATATATAATACATGTCACATGGTTCCAATAAACTAAACTCTATTTATGAAAAGGCCATATGATGTGAATCACCAGAGTCAATGACCCATGTATGAGTTGAAGGTAAAATTACAAATATTGACTTATACTTTAATTTCCCCTTGATATTATATTTTTTCTTTTCTTTACCATGGTAATTTTCCTTAGAGGATTCATGGGTTTATGAATTTTAAATGGTAGAATTAGGGACACTAATGTTGTGCTTCTTGATCATCTTAGTCAGTTGGTCAATCTACTTTTCCAAACATTTGATTTCATCACACTTTCCTAAGAAAAACCCACATTTGATATAATATTTATTAGGATTATAACTTGAATAAGATGTATCATGGTTTTATTTTATGGTGGGAGGATTTGAATCCTTCTCTCGATCCTTTTTATTTTGTTTATTCTCTTTGTTTTTGACTCCTCTTTCTTAGTAAAGAGTACATGAAAATTTGGGGAATTCATTATGCCCATTTGTATGAACTTATATTGATCCCAGTTAAGTTGAAAACAAAGGTATCTAAATAAGGTATATTCCATGTGACTGCAAGAGCACTTTTTGTGGCATGGAAAGTGGACATAAACACATAATAGTCTAGACCCAGTTTGGAGAGTATAGATAGAATAAGTTGATCATCTTTCTTATCTATTACACATTAATTTAACTGAAACCTCAAATATTTTAACTTATTAAAGAATTCCTATAGTTTTTAAAAGTCACTCAAGATCAAACTAATGAGTTCATTCTCTAGTTAATGACCTCTCATCACATCCTACTTCCTAATGAGTTTTTATAATGTGATTCATACTTCATTTGGTGTTTTAGTAGATTTAATGTGAAAACATAAGTCAGGAGAAATAGATAAACTAAGACAACCATCTGATTGATCGCATATTTTAAATAATTTATTTTTCTCTACATCTACTATAAGTTCAATTTCATCATTCATATCTATTCTATATAAACCTTATTTTCTTGGCAAATAACACATTATTTTTCTATTCATGATAATTGAATGCAATAAGAGGATAAAATGACCAAAATTCCATTATGAAATAAAAAATGTTATAAAAATTAAATAGTAAATGCAAAAAATAAAAGTAGATAACACCACTCATTACCTCTTAAAACTATCTAATTGATCCCCCTCAAGTTATAAATACAATCATGATTGTATAGATGTAAGACACAACCGAGAATGTGTATTGAGCAATTTGTGCATAAATATGAAGGAACTAGAGGGATGTCAAACTTAGTTGATAATGCATCCAAGAGTTTACAATATTTGGTTATAAAGGAACTAAAAATGTAACCAATGCATAAAGCATAAAAAACCAAACACTTTTAAAGAAGATGACACTCAAATTTGAGTTACCAATCAAAAGTTATAGCCATTCGAAAATATTAGATTAAATGAAAATTTTGGGTGTAAATGGTGGTGTAGAATATTTTTGATCAACTTCATAAAAATTCATGAATCAATTTCCTCACAAAAAATTAAAGTCCTTTGGATCAAAAGTTAAGTATTTTTATATTGAATGTGACTTTGGGCTTAATTTCAATATGAATAAGGGCTAAGGGATAAAATGGGTGCTTACCTCATGTGACCACAGCATATGAACAAGGGGATAAGGCTTAGTGTGAGAAATTTGACATCATATAGATTTTTGTCAGGGTTTTAGAGGCCCTACATAGTTATTGGGGTATTTTGGAGGCCCTACATAATTTTCAAGGTATTTGACTACTCCCACAATCAAAAAGTTCAATGTCATAGGTTTTTATGAAAGTCTTAGTTACCCTTTGTAGTTGTTGAGACTGTGCATCAGATTTGTAGTTGTTAGAAGTTATAACCCTCCATGTATTCATCAACATTATGGACTACTCCTATAGTCCTAACTCCCAATGTTAGGATTTAGAGGTCAATCATCGGTCAAGAATTATGATGCATCAAATTTATAGAATAAACTGATAATCATAATCTCCAATGTTAGGGTTCTTAAGAGTTTTGGTGTGGACCTTTTGGTATTGGGAGAAGCATCTCTAGATGTAGTTGTCAATGGTTTGAATGCTTTTGATAGGTGTCAGTAATTTATGTCAAGATTTTGGCTCACCTTGATATTAATATTTTTTAGATACACAATCACATGAAAATATTGATTCTAGAGGCTCTGATGAATCCCATAGTGCTGAGAATGCTCAAACTTTCTATGGTATATAAACATGTACAACAACTCTACCAAGTTAAAAAAAATTAGTTCTAGAATGCCTATGGAAAAACCATCAAAGACCCACCAAGTATCTCAAAAAACCTATGAAAAACCAAAAAATGATTTTCTCTTAGAGAACCTAGTAGTACAATTTTTTGCAAAATCACTAAAAAACTTTGAAACCCTCCAAAATGGTCAAAAAATTAACTGTCACAAAACTAAGTCATGTTTATAACCAATATTAAGGTTTTTGCACCTTATAAATCTAATGGAACTATCAATTTTTTTATTTGAGACTACAACCTAATAGTTTGAATTTTTTTTCAAGAAATCCCATCGAACATTTGAAAAAACTAAAAATCAAGAAACCTTGTAAGATGGATGCAAGAAATATCCCACCAAGAATATTCAAAAATAGAAAAATGGCCATTAGATCAGAGCTATGATATCATGTCAGAGTACTCCAAGATCTCTGAGAATCACAAATTGCATGAAAACCTTAGAATTAGGTGAGATAAAATACAAAGTAAAAAGAGAGCTTCATAAACTGATTTATGATTCATTAGCTAATTAGTCAAAAAATACAAAGAAGGTACATTACATATTGAGATAATAGGTCACTATAAAGATAACAACTCAATTCATAATTTAAAAAAAAAACATTAAGAGTATTTAACTATATGACTTTAACAACCATAATTCAGCTAACTAACAACCACATAGGTAAAACTGGAAGCAAGAAAAGCCTACACTAACAGAATAGACCTATTGGAGAGACCTTTAAATTAAGCACCTTACTCTAAAAATCAATATATTATTTTTTTTAGTAGTTTAAGAAAAAATTATCATGATGGATAACTTGTATAATCATGAAATGATCATTCCTAATAGGTGTGCCCTCTAAAAATCTAGGGAGGAATCAATTTCTTATCTTTTCCTTGAGTGCCCATTTGGTTCTATTATCCCAGATCACATCCTCCAAGAATATAACATTATCTGGGCCAAACCCAACTCTATCATTAACTTTATTTTTCAATATAAACCTCCCTTTAATCTACCCTCCATTTCCTTTTTATGATTCTTGGCTCTCTCTTACTTCTTCTAGAAAATTTTATTGACTAAGAATGCATGCCTCTTTGAGAATAAGAAGAGTAATACTAGGAATAATTTTCACCACCTATGTTTTGTTGTCTCAAAAACTTATAAAGTTTCCATCCCCAAAGATAAAACCAAACCCTTAGTAGATAAGTTTCCATCCTCCATCATTCTAATATCTCTCCCAAAACCTCCTCTTCTAGTTATATTTTAGCCAAAAGCCTCACCAAATGGTCTTTCCCCCTGAGTTATTCACTATTTTTTAACTTTGATAGGGTAGCTAAGGGCAACCCTATAAGGGAGGGGATAGATGTTATTAGGAATGAGTATGGTTGTGTTGAGGTTAATATACCCACCACTTTTGAAAAATGGGGACCCTTGTATCAAATTGTGTAAATTTGTACCTTAAATTTAAATATTCACTTGATCAGAGTGTCACTAGCTTGTTTGCACTTTTTTAAGTTTGAAGCTCATCCACACTATGGTCTGACTAAATTATTAGTTCATGGTTCTAGTATGACCTTATCTAAGTTTGTTACAATTTTATCTTTGTGTTCAAGTTATAATTTTGATGAGGCCTTTTTTAAATGAGCTATGTCTAAATTTCATGATTTAATCCTAATTTGGTCCTTTACTAGACTTTGATTTATAGAAAGTCAAGTTAAGTAAGTTTATTTAAAGTTTCATTTAGAAATTTAAAAAGGACCTGGGTAGGTTATAAAGACCCTATAGGGTTACAAGAGTGATTGGAGTAAGTATTAAAGTGCATGGTATCAATTTGGTTCCTCATTGTATCCATCTGGGCATTTTGATCTGATGGTAGAAAATCTAAATGGATAATTTATTTGAGTCATATTTTATGTGTAGATGTTTCAAGAGAAATGATCAAATGGGTTTATTCATCTTCATGAATAAATCATATGTGCCAATTTTTATCTCCTGTAATGAAGCATATCAAAAGTTATGGAGATCTAAAGTTACCCTCCAAAGCATTTTTGACTATGCTTTCCAGGCACAAAATCAGCTTAGTAGGCATTTTTAAGAAGCCATATCTCTCATGCGCTATAACTTTAGATAAAATAGTCAAATAGGATTGTTAAAATTTATACAAGGACCATTTTTACTAAGTTTTATCCCATGCAACATAGTGTGTCAAACATTATAGGCATACAAAGTTGGACTCTCAGCCACATTTCGCTATTTTTTCTAGTTATTTTCAAAGAACTCGAACAAAACTTGGTATTTTTAAGAGGCCATATCTATCATGCCCTACAAATTCAAATGAAATGGTTAAATGAATTTGTTGACATTTGTGTAAGGAACATTTTCATAAAATTTTTATTCATGTGACGTAGCTCATCAAAAGTGAAGAGTGTACAAAGTTGGCTCCCAAGTAGTTTTAGGTTGTTTTCCTGACAAGTACATGGACATCATGAAAAATCATAAAAAATAGCTAATTTAAACATTTTATAGGTGAATTTATAAATCTCATAGAGTAGTGGATCAAATGATTTTGTTCCTTTTGGTATTAAGTCCATTCCTTACAAATTTGGTGCTTTTGTGAGTTTTGTGCTTTAAGATATAAAATTAAAAAGTTGGCCAAAAAATAGAAGATGGTCATGAGAACGTCAAATTTAAACCCATATAAAAAATCACATGAGCTTAAATTTTATAGTCTTCATGACGTCAAATATGGTCATATAGACGTCATATGATGGTTGTGCAGACGCCAAATTTAAACCCATGAAAAAAATCACACGAGCTTAAATTTGATGGTCTTCACAATGTTAAATATAGTCATGCAAACGTCAAATGGGAGCCCAAACAGAGCCTAGTAGGAATTTTCAAGAGGTCATATCTCACAAGTACTATAATTTCAAGAGAAATGGTCAAGTGGGTTTGTTCACCTTTATTCCATGACCATTTTCACCAAGTTTGAGGTCATGTGACATAGTGAAAAAAAAGATACAAGCATGAAAAGTTTTCTAATGCATTTTTCATTATTTTTTCAAAACTTTGTCAATTTTGTAGGGTTCAAATTGAGCCTACTAGACATTTTAAAGAGGTCATATCTCTCATACACTTCAACTTCAAGACAAATGGTCAAATGGGTTTGTTAACCCTCATGTGAGGAACATTTTTGCCAAGTTTGAGATCATGAAACATAGTGAAGAAAAAGATACAAGAATATATAGTTTCCCTCCAAAGCATTTTTTGTTATTTTTTCATACTCAGTCACTTGTCAAACATAGCCATTGGTTTTTAAATGGGGGGTCCCAATAGTTTAATAACAAGGCTATGCAACCTATAGGATTTTCATTAATACAAATTACTAAATGAAAACCAATTTTTAATTAGTTTTTAATATATGTTTGGGTTGAATATATATATATATATATATATATATATATATATATATATATATATATATATATATATATATATATATATATATATATATATATATATATATATCCACCCAATACATATACAACCATGAGTATTTTTCAGGAGCAGTAAGAGGCTTCATCAACACAGGACCCACTAGTTAGCTATAAATATTTTTCTAACAAATTTTATAATATTCAAAAATGGATTTTTTTTTGTAAAGTTTTACTCTAGTTTGTTAGCATGTTTTCTTGTAGGTTAGTCTATTTTGGAAAAAAAAATGTATTCTAGAAACTTTACAAAAAGAACAGCTCTGTTTACTTTTGTACATTTTTTGTTAACATGACTAACTGGTATGCTACCTTGTCTTTCTATAAAAGATAGTATTTTCATTTCATAGAGAGGAAGATTTTTAGAGCCAAAATTATTTTTTAAACTTGGAGTAAACAATAAAAGTGAAAAATTATCTAGTATTTGTCTATGTGTTTGCTATCATGGCTTATCTCTCATTTGCTTGTTCTGATTTCTAGTTTTGAATGGTTCTTATGGATTCTTGGTGAAATTTTAATTGTAGAGCTGTTAACTTGTGTCAATTCTAGGTTAATTGAAAAATTTTAGTTTCATTTCATTTCCTTTTCTCTTCTTGCATCTGGGCCAATGCTATTTGCTTACAGGGGTATAATCTTTAAAGTGAAACTAATTATTATTTGAATTATTTGTACCTTCCTTGCAAAAGATTATGATATGTGATGTGATTTTGGCTAAGCTATCTCACTTCACATGTTGGTTTTAAGTGCATGCTTGGATGAAATCTAAACTTTGTCATGATATTTAGAATGAATATTAGTAATATATCTTTCTGGTGCTACCTTTTTTTTGCTCTTTTTTGATCTAAATCACCTTAATTTAACTTGTCATTGTAAATATCCATTCTAAATTAATTCTTAATTTAGTTCTTGATCATAATTCACTATTCTTTGTATAATTACTACATACTTTGCATAGATCTGTTATTTGACCATGGTGGCTCCCAATCACTAACTAATATAAATATTATGAAATAGTCACTTGTTCTACCTCTATTCTACCAATAGATAACATGATTATCAAAACCTACAACTCATATACTAAATTTTCTAAATTATAAAATGGGAAGTGTTTTTAAACATTCTGAACACTTTTGGTACACATTTAAGCATCAAAAGGAGGAGCTTTGTTGGCACTAAAAGGAGGGCCTTCAAATTGCTTTTTGGAATTTGTAGGATCTTTGTTGGTTTTTGTGTATTTTGATCAAAGATCATTTTATTTTTTACATATTTATGTTTCTTTTAGCATAATTATGTAAAGGTTGGTGATATTCATGATTTTAGACTAGTCTTTAGGCTTATTTAGATAAATATTGACATTCTTTGAATACATATGCTTAGCTGTAATAAAGATCACTTTAGATATATGAATCCATAGTATTTGAGGTTAGAATAGCTTGTTTTGATCAAAGATTGATATAGCTTTCAAAAATCTGAGTTCATTTGAGCTTAGGATTGTAAATATTAACCAAAATTGCATAATTAGACACATATTTTATCTAGCTTAGTTAAAATTTGATGCCTTTTATTGTTCTTTATATATATCTTTGTAAAATTAGCTTAATGTTCAAGTTTAATTCTTATTCTTTATAAATGTTGATTAGACACATCATATTTCAAACAAAGCTTAGGTGAGTAAAATTTCTAAAGTCTCAAATGATTCCCCAGTTAACGGTACTCATGTGTTCAAGGTATGGATTGGCTAAGTGGTTCTTCAATTAATGTGCCACATATATTACATGATCTTTTCCAAAATCTTGAAAGATATTTTCCTTCTTTTAATCTTGATAATGTTGTCTCTATTGAAAAACATGTTAAAAGTTTCAAAGATGCTCTGAGTTTATTGAATATGACTCATGCAGATGCATGTAGGTTATTTTTATTTAATTTTAAAAATGTTGCCTATGAATGGTTTCTTAACCTTCTAGATGATTATAGTACTAGCTGGAATGACTTCAATGATGCTTTCATTGATCAATGTGGCAAAATTATTAGTCCATGTATTTTATATCAATAGTTTACCATAATTAAAAAGGATGTTAATAAAACCATCAGAGCATTTAACGCTCAATTCTAAAAAATATTTAGCAAAACTATAGATCCTTATAGACCCAATGAAGCTTTAGCCTTAGAAGTTTATACGGATGTTATAGATCTCATGACCTCTATATTCTTGAAAATATCTCTCTCAATCATAAACACATTGATCTAGACCTATTTTGAAGTTGTGATCATTAATAACTAAATGCAACCTTGGGGTTAGATGGCATATTCCATACTTAGTGTCAATTTAAATTGGCCTATCCAGAATGTCATTCTTATTATACCTACTTTAACATCAATTTATAACTAATCTCCCTTGAGTCATGTATATCCTAACCAACACCTAGAGTTCTTTAATTGCATTACAAGTGAATTTCATCCACAAAATCATAGAACTCTAGTGTCTATAGCCAGTAATAATGTTCTAATTCATGAGCTTGAGACATCAAAAAATTCAAATGACTTGATACTAAAAATGGTCTAAAAATTGAGCACTGATTTTATTCAATTACAAAAATAAGTAGGAAATATAATGGAATGCTCTAACAGAAACTATGCTTCTCAAAGGTTTGATAGGCCTCCAAGAAAGTTGCATGATGACAACAATAATGTATCATCTAAAGACATACAAATAAGTCTCTATGATATTGTTTTGGTTGATCATTATAATATTTTTGAAACCTCTAAAATTGTGACTAATCAAGAATTCACTGTAGGGACATCTAGATTTATAGGAGCATCTCAAGGTTGTATGAAGGCCTTTGATTTTTCATTTAAAGATGGAGATGAAGATGAAGATGAACCAATTGAAGAATTTGCATCTAAGGTGACTTGCATTCTTGAAGATGTAAGAGAGATTGCAATTGAATATCAACAATAAATCATTATTAGTACATCTGTAGATGAAGAAGAAGAGTTGTTGGAAATGGATATGGATCAAATACAAGATAATATTTCTTCAAAATGTATCTAGAGATGTATTCTACGTAGGTTTATTTTTGAAATGGAGAATACTCCTGAAGAATATGATCATTGGAAACAATCATACCATGATTTCTTGAATGAAATCAAGGAGCTAGATATGGTAGATGTTGGAATAAAATATCACATGAATGCTTCATCTGAGGATTTCACCAATAAAATAAAGTTTCCAGAAGGTGTTATTATTTTATAGGAACCAAACCAAGATAATTTGAAGTCTGATTGGATGGAAAAGATGCCCCTCTTCATCAAAGATGAAGATGAAGCATATAAATTAGATCAAGAATTATCATGTGACTTTATCAAGAGGTCAAGAATATGGGTCCAATATGTTTTTCATAATGAGATTCTAGATGAATATTATTTAGTTGATTAGGATGAAGAAGCCTTTTTGGATGAATTATGAGATTTTTTTGCAAAGATTGGTAGTCGATTTCCACCTCAAAAAGAACCTAATAAAGACATCAGTCTGAAGATGCAAGTTGAGCTATCATTATTGAGTAAAGATTATATAAACCAATACTTATCTATGGATGAAGTAGGACTAGCACTCTTACTATAAATTAGAAGGATTTGGGAGGAAGAGAATTGGATTTTAGATTCATATCTTTGATCTATGTACTTGAGGATGCATATAAAAGCCAAATTCACACCATCTAGAATACTTTGGCATTAAAATTCCCTTATAGGCATGAATATGCCATCAGAAACCACTTAAATTTCAAGGTTTTTTAGTAGACTAAGTAATTTTCTATTTGATCTTAGAGGTAAGCATTTTATGAAGTTAGTATAGGACTTAGATTAGTTTATTTCTCATTTTTTCTTTCTTGTTTTTTTATTTCTATCCCTTATTTGTATATAACACCTAAACATATGTGTTTGCCTTTTGTGCCTTATTCCTTTATTATAAATAAGTTATTTTGGATAACCTTAAGCTTGAATTTAATTTAAGCTTCTCAAAAGCTTCACAATTCAAAAATTAAGGTATGACTTCTCAACATTGGTTGATCATGGGTTGTTGGAATGTGAGCTTGATGTTGTAGTTTAGAGAAACTATTAAAGACTAGTGGATAAGTTAATTATTCCTTGATATTTTAAACCTTTCTATGATCTAATCTTAGTTTTAAGAAGGATTACACATGTAAAATGAAGATTAAACTATTAAATCATAGTCTTGCTTACACTTAGAAAACATTAATTGCCTAGAACAAAGTTTACAGGCAAAGATGATTGTTTAAAAATCAAATACTTGACCAAATCCCTAGTCCTAGCTAATTTGGTTCCCAAATTTTGTTGGAAGGTCAAAACAATTGATCTAAAAAATACAAAATAAGATCTTATTACAAAATCAAAGGCTTTTCATGCAAAGGTGATTTTGGTAATCTCTATTAGGGCTATGGACACCTAGCTGATAGTGGAAGAAGGCCATAAGTAGAGTCAGAGACATGTTTGTTAGGGAAATGGATACTTGGCTAGTAGTAGAGCAATGCCCAAGCCTTCCTTGAGATAAGACATGGTTCTTAATAAATATTCAAACATATTTAAAGTCAGTGTTAATAATTAAATCCATGAACTTGGGAGTTCTCTAAATCTTTTGGCAATCAGTAAATAAAATTAAAGCACACACATAAAATAAATGAGTTTTGATGTTTGATCTTAATTTTTCATATGTTATATTTTTATTTCAAACTATGAACTGATCTTAATGATGGTGCTTGATCAAATAAGTAATTTAATTATTAGTCTAAACCAGAGTCTCTGAATTCTAACATATTATTATGTTTCCCTCAAAATTGGCATTTGTTGAGGTTAACATACCCACCATTTATGAAAAATGAGGACCCTTATGTCAAATTGTGTAAACTTATACCTTTAATTTAAAATTCACTTGATCAAAGTGTCACTAGCATGTTTGCACCTTTTTTTGTTTTAAAATTCATCCACACCATAGTCTGACTGACTTATTAATTCATGGTTCTAGTCTGACCTTATCTAAGTTTGTTAGCATTTATTCTTCATGTTTAGGTTACAAGTTTTATGAGGCCTTTCTTGAATGAACCATGTCTAAATTTCATGATTTAATCTTAATTTGGCCCTTTACTAGCCTTTGGTATGTAGAATATCAAGTTAAGTAAGTTCATTTAAAGTATCATTTGTTAATTTACAAAAGTCATGGGTAGGTTCTAAAGACTCTATGGGGTGCCAAGAGTGATTGGAGTATGGAAGTGCATAGTATTTAGCTGGTTCCTCATTGTGTTCATCTAGACATTCTAATTTGATGACAAAAAATCTAAATAGAAAGTTTGTTGGAGTCATATTTCATATGTGTGGATGTTTCAAAAGAAATGATCAAATAAATTTATTCATATTCATACCTAGATCATACGTGTCAATTTTTAGCTCTTGTGATGAAGCGTGTCAAAATTTATAGAGATCCAAAGTTTCCCTCCAAAGCATTTTTGACTATGTTTTCTAGGTGCAAAATGAGCCTAATAAGTATTTTCAAGAAGCCATATCTCTCATACACTGCAACTTTAGATGAAATTATCAAATGGGTTTGTTCAAATTTTTACAAGGATTTTTTTCATTAAGTTTTAATCCATATGATATAACACATCAAAAGCTATAGGCATGCAAAGTTGGTCTTTCAACCAAGTTTCACTATTTTTCCCAGTCATTTTTAGAGAACTCAAACAAAACTTAATTGGCATTCTCAAGAGGATATATCTCTCATACGATGCAACTTTAGATAAAATAATCAAATGGTTATAAATCTCATGGGAGTAGTGGATCAAATGGTTTTATTCCTTTTGGTATTAAGTCCATTCATTAAAAAATTGGTGCCTTGGTAATTTTTGCGCTTCAAGATATAAAATTACAAAGTTGGCCAAAAAATAGAAGACGATCACGTGAACATCAAATTTAAGCCCATGGAAAAAATCACACCAACTTAAATTTGATGATCTTCATGATGTTAAATATAGTCATATAGATGTTAAATGATAGTTGTGCAGACATCAAATTTAAGCCTATATAAAAAATCACACGAGCATAAAATTGATGATATTTATGACATCAAATACGGTCACATAGACATCACATGATGGTTACACATATATCAAATTTAAGTCCATGAAACAAATCACATGAGTTTAAATTTGATGGTCTTCGTGACATCAAATACGGTTGCACAAATGTCAAATGAGAGCCCAAACAAAGCTTAGTAGATATTTTGAAGAGGTCATATCTCACAAATGCTACAATTTCAAGAGAAATAGTCAAATGGGTTTATTCACCTTTTTTATTTCATGACTATTTTTGCCAAGTTTGAGTTCATGAGACATAGTGAAAAATAAGATACAAGGATGAAAAGTTTCCCTCCAATGAATATTTCATTGTTTTTTCAGACAGTCAAATTCTCAAGGTTCAGTTTGAGTTTAGTAAGCATTTTCAAGAAGTCATATCTCTTATGTGCTTTCACTTCAAAATGAATGGTCAAATGGGTTTATTAATCCTTATGCAAAGAGTATTTTTTATAAGTTTGAGCTCATGTGATATAGTGAAGAAAAATATACAAGCATGAAAATTTTCCTTCCAAATCATTTATTATTATTTTTTCATACTCAGTCACTTGTCAAATAAAACCATTGATTTTTAAATGGAAGGTCCCAAAAGTTTGATGGTATGGCTATGCAGTTTGTATGATTTTCATTAATGCAAATTACTAAATAAAAACTAATTTGGTTTTGAATATATGTTTGGATTGAAGTAAAAATAAAAATATATAACAACCCAATGTAGATACAACCATGAGTATTTTTCATCAATAACAAGAGACTTCATTAACACAGGACCCACAAGCTAGCTAGAAATATTTTTTTAGCAAATTTTATAATATTCAAAAATAAAATATTTTTTTGTAAAGGCATATGCTAGTTTGTTAGCATGTTTTACTATAGGTTAGTCTATTTTGGAAAAGCAAATGTAATCTAGAAACTTTGTAAAAAGGACAGTTGTCTTTATTTTTGTACATTTGTTATTAATATGACTAACCAGTATACTACCTTATTTTTTTATAAAAGGTTATTATTTTTATTTCATAGAGAGAAGTTTTAGAGCCAAAATTATTTTGTAAACTTGGAGTAATCAATACAAGCAAAGAATTTTTCAAAGATTGTCCAGTATTTGTCTGTGTGTTTGCATTCACAATTTTTCTCTCATTTGCTTGTTCTGATTTCTAGATTTGAATGGTTCTTATGGATTCTTAGTGTGTATTTTTAATTGAAGATCTGTTAACTTATGTCAATTTTAGGTTGACTGAAAGTCTTTAGTTTCATTTCATTTCCTTTACGTTTCTTGCATTTGTGCTAATACTATTTGCTTGCAGGGGTATAATCTTTAAAGTGAAACTAATTCTTATTTGTATTATTTCTACCTTATTTATAAGTTTCTATGATGTGTGATGTGATTTGGGTTAAGCTATCTCACTTCACATGTTATTTTTAAGTACATGTTTGGATGAAATTTGAACTTTGTCATAATGTTTAAAATGAAGATCAATAATATTTATTTCTGCCCTACCCTTTTTTTTGCTCTTTTTTTGATCTGGATCACCTTAGTTCAGCTTGTTATTATAAATATCCATTTAAAATTAATCCTTAACTTATTTCTTGATCATAATTCATTGTTGTTTGCATAATTACTACATACTTTGCATAGATCTATTATTTGGCCATTATGTCTTTCAACCACCAACTAATATAAATATTATGAAACAGTCACTTATTCTACCTCTATTCTATCAAGAGATAAATTTTTTATCACAACATACAACTCATGCACTAAATTATCTAAATTATAAAATGAGAAGTGTTTCTAAACACTTTAGGCACCTATGGTGTATATTTAGGCATCAACAGGAGGAGCTTCCCTGGCACTAAAAGGAGGGCCTTCAATAAATCTTTGTGAATTTGTAAGATCTTTGCTAATTTTAATGTATTTTGATCAAACATCACTCTATTTTTTACATCTTTATTTTTTTTTAACATAATTGTGTAAAGGTTGGTGATCTTCATAGTTTTAGACTAGTTTTTGGGCTTATTTAAATAAAAATTGACATTCTTTGAATACATATACTTAGTTTTGGTAAAGATAGCTTTAGATCTATGAATTCATAGTTTTTAAAGTTAGAATAACTTGTTTAAATTATTGGTATATCTTTCAAAAATCTGAGTTCATTTGAGCTTAGGATTGTAAAGATTAACCATATTTACATAATTGAACACATTTTTTAGCTAGCATAGTTAACATTTGATTCCCTTTATTGTTATTTATATATATCTTTTAAAAACTAGCTTAATGTATAGGTTTAATTCTTATTATTTGTAAAGGTTGATTTGACATATCGTATTTCAAACAAGGTTCAAAGTCACAAGTTAAAATTACCCAAGACAAAGCTTAGGTGATCAAAATTTCCAAAGTCTCAAATGCTTCCACAATTCAAGGTACTCATGTGTTCATTGTATGGCTTGGCTAAGTGGTTCTTCAATCAATGTACCAGGTATAGTACATAATCTTCCCCAAAATCTTGAAAGATATTTGCCTTCTTTAGTCCTGATAATGTTGTCTCTGCTGAAGAGCATGTTAGAAGCTTCAAAGTTACTCTGAGATTACTAAATGTAATTTATGAATACGTGACCTATAGGTTATTTCTATTTACTTTTAAATATGCTACCTATGAATGGTTTGTTATCCTTCTAGAGGATTGCATTACTAGTTAGAATGACTTCAACGATGCTTTTATTGATCAATTTAGAAAAATTATTAGTCCATTTATTTTGTATCAACAATTTACCACAATTAAAAGGATGTTAATGAAACCATCAGAGCATTTAACACTCAGTTCTAAAAAATATTCAATAGAATTGTAGCTCCTTATAGACCTAATGAGACTTTAGCCTTAGAATTTTATAAGGATGTTGTGGATCCCATGACTTTTATATTCCTAAAAAGAACTCTTCCAGTCATAAACACATTGATTTGGACCTACTCTAAAGTTGTGATCATTAATGATCAAATGCAACCTCAAGGTCAGATGGCATATTCCACACCTTGTGTCAATTTGAATTGGCTCATCTAGAATGTCATTCCTATTATACTTACTTTAACACTAGTTCAAGACCATTCTCCCTTGAGTCATGCATATCTTGACCAACATATAGATTTTTTGAATATCACTACAAGTGGATTTCATCCACAAAATCATATAAATATAGTACATAAAACCAATAATAATGCTCTAATTCATGAGCCTGAGACACCAAAAAATTCCAATGACTTGATATTAAAAATGATCAAAAAACTGAGCACTAATTTTCTTCAATTATAAAAATAAGTAGGAAATGCAATGGAATGCTCTAATATAAACTATGCTTCTTTAAGGTTTGATAGTCCTCCAAGAAAGTCTCATAATGACAACAATAATGTATCATCTAAAAACATACAAACAAGTTTTTATGATATTGTTTTCGCTGATCATTGTAATATTTCTAAAACCTCTAAAATTGTGCCTAATTAAGAATTTATTGTAGGGACATCTAGATTTGTAGGAGCATCTCAAGGTTTCATACATGCCTTTGATTTTTCATTTAAATATGGAGATGAAGATGAGTCAATTGAAGAAGTTGCATCTGAGGTGACTTGCATTCTTGAAGATGTAAGAGAGATTGAAATTAAAGATCAACAAGATGTCATCATTAGTACATCTACAAATGAAGAAGAAGAGTTGATGGAAATGGATATGGATCAAATATAAGATGATATTTCTTCAAAAGGTATCTAGGGAGGCATTCCATGTATGTTTATTTCTGAAATGGTGAATACTTCTAAAGAAGGTGATCATTAGCAACAGTCATATCATGATTTCTTGAATGAAATCAAAGAGATAGAGATGGTAGATGATGGAATAAAATAACACATGAATGTTTCATATGAGGATTTAACCAATGAGCTAGAGTTTTCAAAATATGGTATTATTTTAGAGGAACCAAACCAAGATAAGTTGAAGCCTAATTGGATGGAAGAGATGCCTCTCTTTACCAAGGATGGATATGAATCATATGAATCAGATCAAGAATTATCATCTAAATTTATCAAGATGTCAAGAATATGGGACTATCATGTTTCTCATGATAGGATTCTAGATGGATATTATTTAGCTAATTAGGATGAAGAAGATTTTTGGGATGAATTGGAATATTTTAATGCAAATATTGGTAGTCCACTTCCACCTCAAAAAGAACCAAACGAAGACATCAGTCTGAGGATGCAAGTTGAAATACCATTAGTGAATAAAGATGATATAAGTTAATATATATCCATAGATGAAGCAAGAATAATGCTCTTGTTGTAAAGTATAAGGATTTGGGAGGAAGAGGATTTGATTTTAGACTCATATCTTTGATCCATGTACTTGAGGATGCATATGAGAGCTCAAGTCACACCATCTAGAAGACTTAGGTATCCAAATGCCCTTATTGACATAAAGCTACATTAAAAAAACACTTAAATTTTAAGGTTTTATAGTAGACTAAGTAATTTTCTATTTGATCCTAGAGGTAAGTATTTTATGAAGTTAGTATAGGGCTTATATTAGTTTCTTTCTCATTCTTTATTTTTTATTTTTTTCCTTCTTGTCCTTTGTTTGTATATAATGCCTGAACATATTTGTTTGCCTTTTGTGCCTTGTTTCTTTCTTCTAAATAAATTATTTTAGACAACCCTCATCTTAAATTTCATTTAAATTTCTCAAAAGCTTCATAGTTCTAAAATTAAGCTATGACTTCTCAATATTAGTTGATCATTGTTTGTTAGAATGTGATCCTGATGTTATAGTTTAGAGAAACTATTAAATACTAGTGGATAAATTAATTATTTTTTGAGATTTTAAACTTTGTTATGATCTAATATTAGTTTCAATAAGGACTTCACATTTAGGATGAAGACTAAACTATTAAAACATAGTCCTATTTACACTTAAAAAAAATTAATTGCCTGGGACAAAGTTTACAACTAAGAATGATTGTCTGAAAATAAAAAAACTTGACCAAATCCTTAAACCTGGATAGTCTGGTTCCCAAACTTTGGTGCAAGGTCAAAAAAAATAATTTAAAAAATAAAAAATAAGAGCTTATTGCAAAATTAAAGGCTTTTCAAGCAAAGGTGATTATGGTAATCTCCACTGGGGCTATGGGTGCCTGGCTGGAAGTGGAGAAAGGTCATGAGCAATGCCAAAGGCATCTCTATCAGGGATATGGATGCTTGGTTGGTATTAGATCAATTCCCAAGCCTTAATTGAGCTAAGACATGGTTTTTAATAAATATTTAAACATGCTGAAAGTTAGTGTTAATGATTAAAACCATGAACTTGGGAGTTATTCTCTAAATATTTTGGCAATCAGTAAGTAATCAAAGCACACACATAACATGACTAAGTTTTGATGTTTGATCTTAATTTTGCATATGTAATATTTTTTTCTAACCATGAACTGATCTTAATGATGATGCATGATCAAATAAGATAAATAATTTAATTATTAATCTAAACTAGAGTCTTTGAATTCTAATATATTTCTATATTTCCTCCAAAAGTTACTATTTGTTGAGCTCAACATACCTACCACTTCTAAAAAATGAGTAACCTTGTGTCAAATTGTGTAAATTTGTACCTTAAATTTTAAAATTCACTTGATCAGAGTGTTGCTAGCATGTTTACACCTTTTTTGTTTTGAATCTCATCCACATTATGGTCTGACTAACTTATTAGTTCATGGTTATAGTCTAACCTTATCTAAGTTTTTTAGTATTTGTTCTTCATGTTCAGGTTAAATATTTGATGAGGCCTTTTTTGAATGAGCTATGTCTAAATTTCATGATTTAATCCTAATTTGGTCCTTTACTAGACTTTGATCTGTAGAAAGTCAAGTTAGGTAAGTTTGTTTAAAGTGTCATTTATCAATTTAAAAAGGCCATGGGCAGGTTACAAAGACCTTATGTGGTACCAAGAGTGATTGGATTAAGTATGGAAGTGCATGGTATTTAGCCGGTTCCTCATTGTGTCCATTTGGATAATCTAATCTATTGGCAAAAAATTTGAATGGATAGTTTATTTGAGTCATATTTTATACGTGTAGATGTTTAAAGATAAATGATCAAATAAATTTGTTCATCTTCATGCCTAGATCATACGTGTCAATTTTTAGCTCTTGTAATAAATCATGTCAAAAGTTATGAAGATCTAAAGTTGCCCTCTAAAGCATTTTTGACTGTGTTTTTTAGGTGCAAAATGAGTCTAGTGAGCATTTTCAAAAAGCCATATCTCTCATGAAATGAAACTTCAGATAAAATGGTCAAATGGGTTTGTTTAAATTTATACAAAGACTATTTTCCCTAAGTTTTATCCTATGAAACATAGTTCATCAAAAGTTATAGGCATTTAAAGTTGGCCTCTTGACCACATTTCGTTATTTTTCCTAATCATTTTTAGAGAACTCAAACAAAAATTAATTGATATTTTCAAGAGGCCATATCTCTCATGTGCTACAAATTCAGATGAAGTGGTCAAATAGGTTTGTTCATATTTTCACTAAATTTGAGCTCATACGATATAGCACATCAAAAGTTAAGAGCATTCAAAGTTAGCGTGCAAATAATTTTAGGTTGTTTTCTTGACAAGTACATGGATGTTATGCAAAATATTAAAAAAATGACTTATTTCAACATTTTATAGGTGAATTTATAAATCTCTCAGGAGTAATAGATCAAATGGGTTTGTTCCTTTTGGTATTAAATCTATTCCCTACAAATTTAGTGCCTTGGTAAGTTTTGTGTTTCAAGATATAAAATTACAAAGTTGGTCCAAAAAAGAAGATGGTCATGCAAACACCAAATTTAAGCCCATGGAAAATATCACATGAGCTTAAATTTGATGGTCTTTATGATGTCAAATACAGTTGTAAGGACATCACATGATAGTTACATAGACCTCAAATTTAAGCCCATGAAATAAATCATACGAGCTTAAATTTGATGATCTTTACAACATCAAATACAATCACGTAGACATCACATGACAGTTATGCAGACGTCAAATTTAAACCCATGAAATAATTCACATGAGCTTAAATTTGATGATCTTTGTGACATCAAATAAGGTCATGCAGACATCAAATGGGAGCCCAAATAGAGCCTAATAGGCATTTTCAAGAGATCATATTTCACAAGCACTACAATTTCACAAAAAATGGTCAAATGGGTTTGTTCACTTTTATTCCATGACCATTTTCACCAAGTTTGAACTCGTGAAACATAGTAAATAAAAATATATAAGCATTTTAAAGTTGCCCTTCAATGCATTTTTTTATTGTTTTTTCTAGATTGCCAATTTTTCAAGGTCCATATTGAGTCTAGTAGGCATTTTCAAGAGGTCATATCTCTCATGCACTTTAAATTCAAGATAAATGGTCAAATGAATTTTTTAACCCTCATGTAAGGAACATTTTTTCCAAGTTTTAGTTCATGTGACATAGTGAAAAAAATATACAAGCATGGAAAGTTGCCCTCCAAAGTATTTTTTGTTATTTTTTTCATAGTCACTTGTTAAACAAAGACATTGGTTTTTAAATGGAAGGTCCCAACAATTTGATTGCAAGGCTATGAAATCTATAGAATTTTTATTAATCAAAACTAATTTTTTAATTAATTTTTAATATATGTCTAGGTTAAAGTAAAAACAAAAATATATAGCCACCCAATGCAGATACAACCATGAGTATGTTTCAGCAGCAGCAAGAGGCTTCATCAACACAAGACCCACTTGCTAGATAAAAATATTTTTTTAACAAATTTTATAATATTCAAAAACAACATATTTTTTTTAAAGGCATATGTTAGTTTTTTAGCATGTTTTCATATAGGTCAGTCCATTTTGAAAAATAAAATGTATTCTAGAAACTTTATAAAAAGGACAATTGTCTTTACTTTTGTACATTTATTGTTAACATGACTAACTAGTATGTTGTCTTGTCCTTCTATAAAATGTAGTATTTTCACTTAGTAGAGAGGATTTTTAGAGCCAAAATTATTTTGTAAACTTGGAGTAATAAATATAAGCAAAGAATTGCAAAAATTGTTCAGTATTTGTTTATGTGTTTGCTATCATGACTTCTCTCTCATTTGTTTGTTTTGATTTCTAGATTTGAACGATTCTTATGGATTCTTGGTGTGCACCTTTAAATGTAAATATATTATCTTGTATTAATTCTAGGTTAATTTAAAGTATTTAGTTTCATTTACTTTGCTTTGCTTTTCTTGCATCTGGGCCAATGCTATTTATTTGCAAGGGTATAATTTAAAGTGAAATTGATTCTTATTTGCATTATTTCTACCTTCTTTAGAAGTTTTCCTGATGAGTGATATTATTTGGGATAAGCTATCTGACTTTACATGTTAGTTTTAAGTGTATGCTTGAATGAAATTTAAACTTTGTCATGATGTTTGAAATGAAGATCAGTAATATTTCTTTCTACTTTACCCTTCTTTTTGCTCTTTTTCTAACTTGAATCACCTTAGTTTAGCTTGTCATTATAAATATCCATTCTACATTAATTATTAATTTAGTTCTTGATCATAATTCATTATTTTTTACATAATTATTGCATACTTTGCATAGATATGTTGTTTGGCTATGGTGGCTCCCAACCACCAACTAATATAAATATTATGAAACAATCATGTGTTCTACCTCTAT
The DNA here is from genome assembly GCA_037957365.1 of Torreya grandis. Lineage (NCBI taxonomy): Eukaryota > Viridiplantae > Streptophyta > Pinopsida > Cupressales > Taxaceae > Torreya > Torreya grandis. Next base: position 1,461,688 of record JARHVA010001368.1, on the reverse strand, counting down.
TCTACCAACAGCTAACATGATTATCACAACTTGCAACTCATGCATTGAATTCTTTAAATTCTAAAATAAGAAATGTTTCTAAATAATTTGGGCACCTGTGGTACACATTTATGCATCAACAAGTTGGTGGTTTTTTCCTATGCAATTTTAATGGGCACTCAAACCAATCACATGGTGGAGGCCAAAACAACCCTCTAGGGTATTCAGCTAACCATCTAACTTAAGATTAACAAGTTGGCCATCAAAATTGAATTTTTAAATATACTAAACATTATTTTAGTTAAGGTCATCTCTTATCACACCATCAAATAAATAATCAAGTACTCTAAATTAATCCTCCTCTCTTTCAAGGAGTCATCCATTAATCACATTTATTGGGAAGGAAATTTTTTCATGGATGGATTAGCTATCATAGGGGTCATAAACTAAACCTTACTACTTGAAATGAGCCTAGTAGTCCCCCACCCCATATCACCATCTTAATTATTATTCACAAGCACTTATTAATCCCTAAAGGGTCAAGGTCACATGTGCAACCTGAGGAAATATGTAATTTTAAACTTCACTACATCAAGTGTTGTGATGTATACACTAAAAATAAGTATTGGCATGATCGATGTTATATATTGAGAGGTCATCTCAATCATTTCAATTTTCTCCATGAAAATTTTAGTCATTTGGGACTCACCTCGAGCATTCTTATTTTTCCTTAGAAAATGACTGAGAGAAGAACTAGAGTAATGGGAGGTGATAGGTATAGACTTGAACCAATTTCCTATGTTGAGGTCTAGAGCAACTAGAAATTCTAGCACAAATTACATAAAATTTATCTCACTAATTTTATTCTAAGAATTGAGGGCCATGATGAAGTGCTTCCTAGGGATTTTTCCCTCAGATGGAAATAAAGGAGGGTGATATGCAGAGATATATGGGTTCACATATCAAAGGATTTAATTGATGAGGTCACAGGCATGTCATGCAAAGGAACTAATTATTACAAGGACAAGTGTAGGAAACATGAAATAATTTATACCTTCTTCAAGTCTAACACCAATTTACACACTAAGAATAAGGGATGTCTAAGAGCAAATATTCTTAGGCATTGGATGGAAGTTTACCTACAGGGAATGAAATATTTAACCCTAAAAGGAAAGTTCACCAACATCTTTTCTCATCATTTCTTGCTCTTAAAACATTTTAAGTTTCACAATATTAAAAATCCTTATTTTTTCTATTATCCCTTAAAAATACAATGTTATAATTCCAATCCAAGCCTAGAACTAACCTCATCCATTAGGAGCTCATTTTCCTTTTTTAAGAGGGGGGGCCTAGTGGGGAATAAAGGTCTAGAATATCAAATGTAGTAGGGAGAAAAGCTTGGGGGTTGAGTCTAAAAACTTGGTGGAAGAATGTGTGGATGATCCAACCTATTTGATTCCTTCCTTCCCTATTTCCCCTTGGATCTCTCATCAAGTGTCAAAATAGGTGGAAGGCAAAAAAGGAAAGAGGAAGGCCCAATCTCCCCTCCTTAGGGGAAGAATAAAAATTAAACAAAAATTTTCAATTCAATCCTTGAGGGATGTTAAAATCACAAGGAGGGAGGATAAAAAATAATTGGGTGACCCCCCCCCCCCCCCCACCACCCAAGAGGAAGCTACCTGATTCTCAATAAAAACTACATAACATGGGTCATCAGATGGTCTCCCTCATGGAGATATGGAATGTTATGATGGCAAAGTTGGAAAATTTGAAGCAAGATTGGAGTAAAATAGTAGAAGGTAGTTCCTAATTGCTAGGTCTAGACATCACTCTTATTAGGAAAGTTAAATAAACCATAGGGGCCGACCCCAATAAATTCACCTCCCTATCAAGCATTAAAAGTAAGGAAAAAATTAAAGTTATTGATATGAAAAAGAGCATTGATATGGTCCCCAAGGCTAAGGTAGAAAATATGTAGAATGAATCAATGGTAGAAGGCCCAAGCATTCACACAAGTGGTGGTAATAAGAATATTATGCTAAAATAGAATAAGAATAGGAGTGAGCTCGTAATGGTGGAGAATTAGGTAGATTCTAAAGAGCCTTAGGAATATTTTTAGTTCTCATCTTTCTTTTTGTCCTGTTATGTTATTTTTTATTTCTAGGGTTTTTATGGAGTTTTGGATGAAGTCTTCTATTTTTGGTTGGCCTAGGTAGCCTATTTCATTCTTATTTTTGGATGGTCTTTTATGTTTACTTATTGAACATTGTGGTTTCAAGCTCCTTTTAAAACCTGAGTTTCACTCTATCAAATAAAAAATAAAAAAATAATATTATTTTATTATTAATTATCAATAATTAATTAATTATAGTTTATAACCAGAAACTTAAATATATGCACATCTACCTTCACCCAAAATAGGACATGATGATTTGGTACAAAGAAGAAAGTGGGGAGTATTTTGTCAAGTCTAGTTACAAGCTTGATATGGGGCTTAGAGGGGATGGAGGTTAATGGATAAAGCTTTGAGATATATGTTTTATCCCCATTGTCAATATTTTATTTTGGTTGGCCACCTAAAACAATATCATAACCATTGATAATATCATGAAAAGAGGGTTACAAATTCCCAACAGATGTTATAACCCTTTTCAAAAAATAAGAGGAGTTTGTTAAGCACCTTTTATTGGATTGTATTGGGTATAACATATTCTATTTATTTCTTGAAAAATTTAATATGTATTGCATTAGTCCTAACTTAGTTTGGGACCTCATCATGTAGTGGGAATCACCCAAGAACTATATAATTTGGATTTACTATGGAAGATTACTCTTCCTCATATCTTCTAGGACATTTAGAAATAATTTTTAGGGATAAGTGCAACAATTTGAAATCAATGGTTTTTAGAAGTCAAGGGGCCATTAATGAAAAATAATTGGCTTATTCCCCAAATAAGGTATATAATAAAGAAGCTATCCAATATATTATCTCTATAAATCATTGATTTCTCTAAGGGTCAAACTGACATCATTATCAAGAAAGATAAGATCCAATTCAAATGGTCCAAACCTCTGAAGGGGTGGGTCAAGATCAAATTTGATAGGGAGGCCAAGGGGAATCTAGGTCTGATCAAGGGGATGAGTTATTATAAATTGTAAAGGATTAATATTGGTGGCATTTTTAGGAAGGATGGGAACCCAAACCAATCATGTGGCTAAGGCCCAAGCAAACCTATGGTAAATCTAATTGGTAGCATAAATTAAGTTTCAAAATCTGATTATATAAGAGAATTCCCTAAACATAATAAAGTTTCTCTTGGAACATTCCCACCCTTTTTAGACCATATTAAAATAAATTAGATATGTCAAAAAATTTATCAATCAATTCTAATAAATTTATATCATGCAAAAATATAGGGACGTTAATGGGTGTTTTGACATAACTGCCAAATTAGGAGTGGGGATAATTTTATTTAAAATTTGGTTCTTAACAAATGAACTCCCATCTAGACTAGTTATGAATTTGGTGGATGAATTAAATGGTATTCATAACTAATTCAAAATCCTTGATATGACTATGTTTTTTATTGATGAGATGTTTTCCCCCAACTCATGGTAAATCTTAAATCCTAATGAGTGCCTCATTAAACATCTAAGTTAGGATATTATTCACTTTATGGGAATAAAGATGACTTGATTAGGAGTATCAACACCATTATTGAGGTGAATTATATATTTCACATCAATTTTTATTCTAAATTTATTGACTCCCATAGAATAAGAGAATTGCATATCCATTTCCATTAGAGACCATAAGACAGAGAGAATAGGGGGTGAACTGGATAGGTTTGAACCCATTTCATGTGTTGATGTTAAGAGTAGCCCCATCTAGAAAAATCTATGTAGTGGTGTTCTTATGGTGTATATGGAAATAATTTTAGGCCACAATCTCAAAAAAATTATGGAATTTGATAGATCCTAAAGAGATACATTGTTAAGGATAAGAGGGATGGTTATCAATGTTTTAGAGGAGAGTATAGTGGTGGCTATTGGACTGTCCCTCAATGGTGTTAATGCATTTAAGGATAATACATATAGGTTTGAGGTAATAATTTTTTTAATAAGGATTAGGATCTATCTAAGAAGGTAAAAAATGGTTGCTTGAGGGAAAGTCTCCATTTGCCTTGGTCAAAAGTGTGTTTGATAATAATGAGATATCTAATGCTTGATAGGAATAAGAGATTTGTACACTCTCACCATTACCTCCTACTCAATAATTTTAAAAATAATTACATGCTTAGTCTACTATTTTATTTATTAAGGTATCTTGAATGGTTATTTTAGGATTATAATAATGGAATTTCATATGGCATCATCCATTATGACTTAATCTTGTTTCTAGTGAGGGATACCAAGCTGTAGATAGACAATATTGTAGTGGGTTAAGAGGATGTTTACCACAAGGATTATGAGAAGTTCAGTATTGGGTATGTGGAAAAGGATTCCATGAAGGGGTTAGAGAAACTTAAATAGATTCTTGGCCAATCCCTTCATAATAAAGTCTTGACCAAGACCAAAAGTATAGTGGTCATGTCGAAATATGAGGAAGATCTAATCAACAAACTTATAGGTTGAACCCTTTTTGGATCTAAAATATTATTAGATAGACTCAAAAATTATCATTTCTAAGGATAATGAAGCTCCATTAGGGTTTTAGATAGGAGACCTTGGGACCCCTAAGTCCCATTTGAAAAAATAAGGAAAGGAGTCAACACAAGGTGAGAGACTAGTTGAGAAGGAGCATGCCAATTTTAACTTGGAGGAAAATTTTAAAGAGATTGAATCTAGACTGAAAGGGATGGAAAATGACATAAAAAGCATTAGTAAGGAAATAAAATTTATTAGAGAAGGGATCCTAACCATAGATAGATTGGGTAACAAGGGTATCAAGGTTTGTAAGAAGTCAATAAGCATGCTAACCCTAAGCTCAAGGTGGCACTGAAAGAGGAGTACAAAATTTAGAAACAACAATAGGAATCTCAAATAAAGTGTGAAGGGGATACACATAATTGAAAGAGTGTGAAGGTGATGAATCTTGAAAAAGATCCTAAGAATCCACCTATGACTGAGGGGCCAAGTAGAATGACCAAGTGAAACATGAAAATGAAAGAGAATATCAATGAGAAAGGAATTGAAAATAAAATTAATAAGTCCAAAGTGATCATTCAAGAGGAGATGGAAGACTGGTAGGAGTTTCTTATAGTTTTTTCATTTTGTGAGCCCTTATCTATTTGAGATAGGTTTTTTTATAGGTCTTAGGTAGGTTATGTGGGGGTTTCTATTGGCTCTTGGGTGGGATGTCAATCTTAGTTTTCCCTTGTGGGTGGTCTCATGTCTATCTTTGGAATCTGTGTATGGGTTATGGGAACCTTTAAAACACATTTTTTACCTTATCTAAATTATTATTATTATATTAATAATTAAGAATTAGTTTAAATAAGCAATGATTAAATTTGAAAAAAAAAGTGTCATTTCTTAGTAAAATACTTAGTTAATTGGATATAATCTTAATAATCACTTATATATAAATGTCTTATTTATTTTTAATATATATCTTTTTTTTGTAATTATAAATATTAATTTAAATAAAATTTATTATTTTATGGGATTTATATTGTCCCAATTTTTTGAAATTCCCCTTTAAATTGGTTTCCAATATAACATTAAAATTACATAAATAAATTAAAATTTTATTTTTCTATAATGTAAAATGCATCTAGATGTAAGAGTGGGGGATACCTAGGAAACTCAACATGGAATCACACTAGCTGTGAGAAATTAGGATAAAAATAAATAATAATAATATATATCTAAAAAACTTAAAATATATAAGAAAGGTGGTCAATATATAATAAAAGTAAGAGTTTAGTTCCAACTTTCTTTTGGTTATGTAAAAGTAAAAGTTGTGAACCAACCATGCTTTTGCCCAAGTAACTGACACATGTTGGAAGTGATGATCATATAATGACACATGTGGAACATGGTATCAAGTGATTAGTGATGTCACTTATCCTATATTAAGCCTATGAGGTGTGTAGAAAGTAAAACTAGTATAGTTAAGCTAACCTAAGTCAACTTAAACTTAGTGAAAGTAGAATATCACACTAACACCCAACTCCCCCCCCACAAAAAAAAAAGAGAGTGTAAATTAGGTGACGCTTATACAAAACAAGAAGGATAATAATCCTCTAAAATAGGTCCTAGAAACTAGGACTGATGAGGTGCCCATGTATAATACGTATAGCCTTAAAAAATTGAGATACAAAACAAATGTATCTCAAAAATTATACTAAGTACTATGAAGACTAGATGAGATGAAATCCATCACTAAATATTCACTATATGGGATTAAATCCATTACTAAATAAATTAAGAAGTGTAAGTAAAAATACTAGTGAAGATCTCAATTTTTTACAAGTGGGTTGAATCCAATACTTGATCATGAAATATAGATGTTGCAATTGCCAAATGGTAATGCTTCCAAGTGAATTCTCAAAAGTAAATAGAGCACACCAATAATTCCATAAATTAATTAAATTATATATTTTGATGCACCAAGAATAATCAAGGGTCATAAAATTCAAATAAGTAGTATGAATACACACACTCCTTATAATGTTTGTTATACCAATAATTTGAATTCATGATTTTTTTTTAAATTTTGGTTCCCACTTAAATAAATCATAAGTTTAGCACTAGATCATTTGGTCCTCATGGGCATACCAAGTCTCCTGCATATTTAACTTAAAGAAAAATCATTATGGAGAAGTCATAAAAATCAAGTATTATTATCACCTCAAGTGTGTATCAAGTGAAATTATCCATTTTAGTATAGTTTTTACATTTGGTCTCCATTTTGGATCTCATTTGATGTGTTGGATATATATTTTCTATGGTATCATATTTGTTTTATATCTTATAGTCCTAAAGCTCATATTATTTTCACACTAGAGATATAGAACTTCAAATCTCATAGGGATGAAGGGACAATTAGGTGTCAATTCTTTATTTTGGCATAAATTTCACATCTAGTCTCAATTTTTATTATCATTTAATGTTTCAAATATATATTATCTAGGGGATCATCTTTCCTTTAGACGTCAGAGTCTCAAAGTGCATGTATTTTTCACATAAAATATCTATAACTTCAAATCCATTAGGGAAGAAGGGCCAATCAAGTGTCAATTACCTATGTCAGCACAAATTTCACATCTATAATTTATTTTGGGTCTTATTTGATTATTTGGGATGATATTGTTGTAAGAATCATCTTTACTTCAGACATTTAGGGCACAACATTGAATTTTGTAGAAATTTGAACTAGAGATCCATAAAATCTCAAGGATAGAGGATTAGAACTTACATGTTTATGTAAATAGTCCTCATATCCATGCCAAATGAACCCACATGTAGGATGTGCAAACTAAAAAAGTATCATCTTGTTTTTTCCAAAACTCAAACTCTATTTTTGCTCTTGTATAAAACATTAGAAATATATTGAAATGATATATCTAATGACAAAAAAATTGATTCTTTGATGAATATTTTATCTGAAATAAATGTGAATAAATTTTGTTATGATAATGCATCATGGGCACACTAGGCACAAATTCTATGTTTGGTAATATATTTCACATCCATAATCCATTTTTCTCATGTTTGAAGTGTTGGAAAGGTTTTGAAACAATATATATAATGATGTAAAGGATTTTATCTTTAGATACCCTTTGATGTCTTAAATTTTCAATTTTTAGCCAAATGCCACTTTGTATGACACAATTTCAAATTTCAAGGTGTGACACATACTATTTACAAACTCTCTCACCTAATGGACAAGGCTCAGTGGGTCCACATTATGATTTATTTGAGTCACTATTAAAAAATAAATGTAAAATAGAATAGGACAAATATGAGAATGCAAAAGTTTGAAGTGATAATGTGAAAGGTAATTTCATCCTCTATGTGTTATATAAATAGGAGAGATGACAATTGTAAAAGGTTCCTTTTTTTTAATATCTTAGGGAAGATATATCTATAAATTTGTGTGTGAGATATGTAATTTTATATAATTGAGCTTTGGAATGCAATAAAATAAGTGATATCAATTTTTGTCTTTGTGGGGTTTGATGCTCTTTGTTTTTGAATTATGTACTTATATTCATAGGTAGAAAATCCATTAAAATTCTATAGTTTTCTTGGTTGTGTGCATCTCATGGTGTTTCCAAACTTTGTGTTGAAAACCTCATGTATGGGCATTTTACCAAGTGTACCCAATCTAAGTTTTGAAGAGACTTTATCTTCCAAACAAGCCTTTCATGTTCATTACACCTATTGTTCATAGTTTTATTTTGTGTGAGAGGAATAATTTTTAACTACTTAATTTAAATATGATTTTTTATGGTAGCTCCTTGAATTCATTATATTTTGGGTTTCTCATTTATATCCTCCTTAATTATTCTCAACTTCTTCCATTTCCCAAATTTGTTTATTTTTTGTGTTTTCTATTTAAAATTACACAAAAATCCCCAAAATATACATATCCTATGAGGGAGATACCTCTCTCAAATGTAGAATAAAATCACCATCTCAACAATGATTTATCCAATTATTGGTGAATTTGTGTCACTTCTCATTGGGTGAGTCATGAAGCCAAGAAATATAAAATTGACCTAAATTTATTCCAATAATGTTGAATGGGTGGAAAGGATGAAATTTTTTGTGTGAGTGGTCTAAATCCATTAATCATACACTAAATAATGATATAAGCTAGGTATGCCATAAAATGCTCACTAAAAGGAGATAAACTAATTGTCAATATGTCAAAGAATACATAAATTATATCTCAAAGAAGGATGGTAATATTTGTGATGGGAGAGAATAGGAGAGACTAGTATTTGAAATTTAAAATGGGTACCAAAAATAAAGGACACATGCATGAAGGTAGACTAAGATGCAAAAATTAAACCTTTTTTGTTACTCTAGAATTTAGTGAAAGTTTAATATATCCCCAAAAAACACCAAATGAAGATAAGTAAATGATATTCCCTTAACCTATAGTGTTTATGGAATATTTGTGGCCAATTTATGGCTTACATACCTTTCATATTATCTGTTTACATTTATCTATGTTATTAGTAGGTTTGGCCTATGGATTAACCATGGTTAATTAGAGTATATATAAGAGCTATTGGTTATCATTTTATCATAATATTATGAATTGTGATTTTATTTCATTTCTAACAGAGGCTCCTAGGTTTTCACTAGAACATGATAATTATGGAGATAGAGTGTGCGAAGTTATATCAAAATATTATAGGATGGTTTAATCCAGATTTTAAAACATATGCATGGATTATCACAGAGAAATACAATATTTAATAGCTCAAAACATGATATAAAATACTTATATATATGTAAAAAATTCACATCAAAGTATAATAATAAGGGAAACATTTATGATATCATAGATAACTCTACTATTATACCATAAAAGAGTACAAATGCTTAGAATTCATAATAGAGGATATATTACTAAGGATTAGATCAAGTAAACCTCCATAGATCAAGGTCTAATCTATCAATATTCTATGTAAAATATCTAAAATAAAAATAAAAATTACTATTATTTTTACTCACACAATCATCAACCCTTATATTTCATTCTTTACAAATATATATAAGCATTAGTTTCTATGGTTGTAACTTCTAGATTTAACATGTTGAAAACTGTTCTCCATATCGCATTCGGTTGCTAAAAAATAAGAAATATAATATAATTATATTTACCTTAGGACATTCTTGTACATATAAATGGTTCTATATTTACCTTTTACCACTAACACTTTCCTAGACTTAAAAGGTTGTCTCATCTCAAGAAAACATCGTAGAGGTAATCTATCTAAAAATTGAGAAAAGGTGACAAAATGTTGAAGTGTATATGATTAAAAGACTTTTCTCAAGGTTCCAATTAACCAATTGATCCCTTGTGCACTACTTGGCCTCCTTTTCAGGTTTTAAACTATGTAGCATATTGGTCGCCTACCCTTGCAGGTCTTCAATAGACTAACATGACTAGGTGGATGTCGTTGATGGGTTTTCAGCTTCCTAGATCTAATTAGTACTATAAAATATTATAATTAAAAAAATGACCAAATTTTAAAAAAAATTGAACCTACACAAGCATCAATTTGTAAGTGGTGGCATCGATGGAGTGTTGAGTTGGTAAGAACCTGCAAAGGAGTTGGAGTAATCTACATGGATAGAGTAGAACTCTTTATTTATTGGATGATATATCATAGATATCTTGGTGGAAAGATATTAGGTTCATCTACCATTGGTGTAATGCTTGTGTTGATGAGGACAAATTCATCCTTATAAGACTACCAATTGAGGAGAGATTCTTGAATTCTATACACAAGACTACATAGTGGAGTTTAATTATCCAGTAATTGGTGAATATTCATGTTATCCATTTTGAGAAGAGAATTTTTCACCATGTTGACTTTGGTTGTGATTTATATATGGATCTATGCCAACTTATCTACATTTATTTATGCTTGTACACTCACAAAGGAGTTATCTAGCATTTAGTTCTACCATGTCTACATACTCTGCATGACTATATCCCTCACACCAAGTGAGGCTTGTAGTGCAACATCCATTGTAATAGGAGTTACACTTGGCACTATGATTTCAGCTTGTGTGAAATTAGTCATGGCAAATTTGGGATATATAGTGGTCCAAACATTATCCAACTACTTCTTCATAGAGGTAATCCATCTAAAAATTAAGAAAAGGTGACAAAATGTTGAAGTGTATATGATTAAAATACTTTGCTCAAGGTTCTAGTTAACCAATTGACCCCTTGTGCACTACTTAGCCTCTTTTTCAGGTTTTAAACTAAGTAGCATACTAGTCGACTACCCTTGTAGGTCTTCAATAGACTAACATGACTAGGTGGATGCCGTTGATGGGTTTTCAACTTCGTAGCTCTACTTAGTACCATAAAAGATTATAATTAAAATATGACCAAATTTTGAAAAAAATTGAACCTGCACAAGCATCAATTGGTAGGTGGTGGCATTGATGGAGTGGTTGAGTTGGTAAGAACCTGTAAAGGAGTTAGAGTAATCTATATGGATAGAGTAGAAAAACTCTTTCTTTATTGGATGATATATCATAGCTATCTTGGTGGAATGATATTAGGTTCATCTACCATTGGTGCAATTCTTGTGTTGATGAGGACAAATTCATCCTTATAGGACTACCAATTGAGGAGAGATTTTTGAATGCTATGCACAAGACTATATAGTGGAGTTTGATTATCCATTAACTGGTGAATATTCATGTTATCCATTTTGAGAAGATAAATTTTCACCATGTTAACTTTGGTTGTTATTTATCTATGGATTTATGCTAGCTTATCTACATTTATTTGTGCTTGCACACTCATAAAGGAGTTATGTAGCATCTAGTTCTACCATGTCTACATACTCTACATGACTATATACCTCACACCAAGTGATTCTTGTATTGAAACATCCATTGCAATATGAGTTACACTTGGCACTATGATTTCAGCTTGTATGAAATTAGTCATGGAAAATTTGGGACATACACTGGTCCAAACATTATCCAACTGCTTCTTCCAATCTAATAGCTAAAGTGTAAGTTGTGTAGCTTGAGCTTGAGTAGTATCTATGGTGGCCTAATACTCACCTAGAAACTTGTAGAAGACCTACATCTCATATTTTATGTCTTTCCCCTTATTGATTATTATCACCTCATTGAAAGTCTACCAATACGTGGTGATCTTGTTTAATAAAAGAGGAAGATGGTCCTTATCTAGGAGTGAGGGATCCATAATTAGTTTTGTGTAGAGGTTGGGATAGGCATGTTTGATGGTCTTCTTGGAAATGCAAAACTATTCCTTGACATTAAAATTTTTATCCTCAAGCTCCTTTACCTACCATGCCAAGTAACTTCTTTTTGTGAAGTAGATTCCTAGAATGTAGTGGTACTTTAAAGCTGCTTAGACAATGGTAGATGGAAAAAATATAAGCATTCTCTTATTTTGGTAGGAGTCATGGTGAGTCATGTGACTAGTGTACTCATAGGTTCCATCCTCAATGGGGTTATTGGCAAGTAAAAAATGGTTCAATGTGTAGATGTTGTCAGCACATACCATAACCAGATGTTAGATAAGATGGACGGATCACTGTCATCTTGCGAAGCAACCATTGTGCCTCTCACCTATGTTTGGGGTGTATCTTAAGAGATATACACTATGATGGAACTTGGATATTTTTGTGAAAATTGGGCCTTTTTATTAACTACTTGGGCTTCCTTAATGTTCTTTTTTGTAGCTTTTTAATGTGCCTATTTTTCAACATCTTCTTATGCCTTCTTGGAAGCCTCTTCTTACACTTTCTTCTTCACATCTTCCTATGATTTGATGGTGTCCTCTTCCATTTGTACCTTAAGTTACCATTATTAGACCTCATACTACTTCTATGATTTCTCTTGTGCAAAATTGTTCTTTTTTCATTCATATGCTACTTATTATTTGTGCTCTACTTCCAGTTTAACATCCTTTCATTATTCTTCTACCACTTATTGTTATTATTTGACTTGTTTTGCATCTATGACTTCTTGTTGTGTTTTATTATTTTCATCTTCTTTATGTTGTTGTCTTTGTGACTTCACATCCTCAGCTTGTGTGTGAACCTATGCTTCCTTGGGATAGCATTGGGCTTTTTCTTATTCCTATCACTCCTATGCCTTCTATTTAGCATCATCCTTAGCCTTGTGCTTTTATTCTTAGCACATGATATGCTTAACTACTCTATGTAATTATTCATGTGAAATTTACTATTCTTCCATAATCTAATCTTCAAGTGCTACTTCTACTATGTTGATCTTAACCTCCTCAGAGTGTGAAGGTGAGGAGTTGATGACATTAGTTTATACCTCTACCTAAGAAACCTACCCCTTAAGAACCAAGTGTATTTTTGGTTTTAGGGTGTTATCATGTTGTGTTTTTTGTTTTCCCACCATAGAATATCCAATGGGTTACACAAGAATAGGTGGGGTGTCTGCCCTATATTGTCAATGGATATGGAATCCACATATGTCATATAAGTCGTTATGGGTATTTATCTTATATAACTCCTAATTATGATGGGATCATAGTGGTTCCTTCTATCTCAAACATTTTTTAAATGCACTACAATTTAGCCTCTTTAACCACTATATCTACGATGGTGGAATCAAGATAGGTGGGTAACTCAATCCATAGATTTTTTAGAACTACTTACTAGAAAAAGTATTATTTTTTTCCTCCTCATATATTTATCTAGTCATATCTAACAATAATCGTCATGAAATTCATTCTACTAGAATGTGCTTTAACACATCATCAATGTCCTCCAATGGAATTACTCATGAGATTTAGGAGTAATTTTCCCATATATCTAAAAGGATTGGTGGCATTCTTGATTTGTAATGGGATATAGATCTCCCCCTTATAATCATTCATGCCACCTTTGCCATCATAGCCATATTTATGTGAATTTTTATCTCTTAGGAAATATAAATCTTGCCCTCATTGTATCAACTCAAAAATAACTCCATGACATCTCTAATTTGCCCAAAAGTAGGCAATCACATCAATAGCTCCACATCTATCTTATGAAGTCTGTGTGGTGGCACTAATTCTAATGTTTTCACCCATTCAAATATGTCTAACACAAACATATTTATCTTAGCATTTTGAATAAACTCGTAAAAATTTGGGTCTACAAAGCACATTTTTCATGATGCAAAGTTGATGCCCATGTCCTCTTTTTATGCTTTAGTGAATCCTTTGATGAGTTATGATCTATAAAATCCAACCATAATGCATATTTTGCTTTAATTTTGAAACAATTACCTCGGATGTGTGAATTATAGAATCATATAAGAGTAATAACTACCTTGAAATTTTGCAAGCACTTCATTATACTTAGTAATAGATATGAAATTATCCACCCTAGTGCCAAATTTATAGCTTCTTTTACTATGTTCTATGCTTTTTTGTCTTAATTAGTTGCGTTGTCACTCAATCCTTCACATGTAATCTTTTAATTATGTGGATCCATTCTTGATAATG